>OY757909.1:2476906-2756906 GCA_963585895.1 Sepioteuthis lessoniana
GACATTAAAGAAAAAGAAAGAAAGTGAAGTTAATGAAAGTCAAGCAAGACTAACTTGCATCATTTCATAATTTCACTCTTTTGTATCAGATAAAATGGTGTTTGGTTGATTTGGTTTGGTTTCTCTTGTGTAATGACATATCAACCTTCATGGGTTATTTAATGCCAAAGCTATCCTTATAGAAGAACAGTAATGGTACTATGTAACCTATTGTTGTGGGGGGGATAGAGAGATTCATTATACTTTCCGAGGGCATTAGTTCAAAAGTGAATGTAATAGCACAACAAGGGTTAGAATTCACTTATCAAAATGTCACAGTCCATCACATTCTGTATTATTTCACGGAGATACCTCTGGATTTATATTCATCTTTTTTTTTTGGTTCTGATTTTAGGCTAAAGAAAGTAACATGCTGACAGAATTTCATCGATGGATGATTGTAGTAACAGATAACAAACCTCCAACATGTGAAAATTGTAGCGGAAATATCACAATGGTTTTGCCAGTCCCTTTAAACAAGCCACACTGTAATGCTTCTTCAGTAAGTACATTTTTTGTTTCACTTGTTTTTTTCTACTTCAACTAATGAATCAATTTAGCGTTTGATGTGATATATTTTGATTTCATTATTTCATTTGATTGTATTGGTGTATACATTTTTCATTAGATCTTAAATCTTGGTAAAAGTCATGAAGCAACTGCATATTCTTAAGGGATAAAACAAAAATTCTCTATCAATTCACAAATTATTTCAGCATTTGATGCAAAAAATATCATTGACTTTGTACTTATGTTGCATTCTGGCATCATCTTGTTGATGACGTATTGAAATTCTTGGAGTAATTAAAAATCATGGAAGGAGTTGCCATGGTATTGTGACTGATATGATGGACTTTGAATTCCAAGTAAATGAGTTTGAACTCCAGTCACACTATTATGTTCTCTTTTGGACAAATACTCTTGGGAAAGGCATGAACCCTCTTATCCCTCCAGCTATAGGTAAAATAGATTTTTTATAAGGATAAGTTGGAATTAAATGACCCATGAATGTTGATATGCCATTAAAACAAGAGAAACCAAAGAAAAAACTGAAGTGATGAAATATTTTAGAATCTCATGTTCAGATGTCACTAGAAAATGAATTCTGCAAGAGATATATAATGTTTGTTAATAAACCATCAATGAATAATTTCAGGGCATAGAAATGGGTGGGAAAAATGAATTCTTGACAAAAACATTTTGAACTGTTGTTTTAATTTTTATTTATCCCATCAACGAATAAAAATGGAGGTCTAAGACAGAAAAATTTTGTAAATCTCATTTTATTTTTTAAATACAAGTTGGGATCCTGCAAAAAATTTGCGGAGCATAGGACCACACTACATCAGAGATGGTGCTGATGGTTTCTATAACAACAAGTTTTTACGAATGGAATTGCTAGCTGCACTAGGGAAGCTTCCATGGTGTAGTGGCTAGTGTGCTGGACTGTGATATCATGCTAAGTAAGTTCAAACTCCAGTCAAGCTATTATGTTCTCTTTCAGATTTATACCATTAGGAAAGGTACAAACTTCCTTATCTCCTCATTTATGAGTTAAATAGTACTACTACAACCATTCTACAAGGATGGCTTTGACATTAAATAACCCATAAGGGTTGATATGATAATAAACAAAGAGACACCTAAGATAATCAAGCTAATCTCATAACTATTGGTTTTGAATTTTTTTAAAAAGTCTTTCCTTCTCCTAAATTGGTTTGCCTACCTACAAGGCTAGATAGCCTACTCTGCTCTACTATTTAGCCATAGCTTACAAAAGAAGAGGGGGTGTCCTTGTCATGTAATGGTTAAAGCGATGGACTGCGGAATTTGAGATCATGACTTTGAATGGATAAAAAAAACCTGTGAACGGACAAAACTAGGGAGTTAGGAATAAGATTGTTCATGAGAATTGCTCAATTAAAGTAGTTCTTTTACCAATGCACCAATCACTAATTCCTCATAGGCCATAATAGGTGATGAAATAAGATATTATGTGCTCATGAAAATTGTGTCCAAGTTGTTTGTCATCCCAGCGCCAAAAAAACCAAGACCAGTTGGGTTTACAACAATGAATTAGAAGTGAGATGAACAAGAACGAAAATGGCAGACATCAAAACAGGCACAACACTAGAAAATATAGCAATACAAAAAATGAGTGAGGAGCTGGCCACTGACTGACTTAATAATCAAGATAAAACTCGAAATGTAACTTCTATCTTTGAATAACATCTGAACCCTCTGAATAGGTAATTCCCAAGTAAGAATGAGGCAATACTTATACATATCATTTTTAAAGGTTCTTTTGCCTTTTTCCAAAAGCAAAAAATATCCAATAACAGTTTTAAAATAAAGATTATTCCCTTCTTAGGCCAAGAATTTTTCAACACCTGTAGCAAAATAATATATTTCCCTATACAAAACTTGAAATATATTATCTCTTTTCTTATCATCATCATCATCATCATCATCATTAATTCATTCTCATAGCACGGGTTAGCTTGACTCTCTCGCTCTCATGCAGCCTAGTTGGCTGGTGTTATAGAATACACCAATTGCATTTCTGCAGAGAGTTAAGACTCTACTAACAAATGTTCGAGATATCACAGTAAATATTCAGCTTTGGAGATTTAGGGACTGTGGAGCATTATTCCCAGGTTCACTCTGATCCAGAGTGGTAGCACCTGATAGGGTCCTCCCAATGGGCCAAATAGAACTGTTTAAATTTTATACTGAGTGCATACAAATGACTTATGCAAAACTGAATAGTTAGAAATAGAACTGTTCGATCATTTAACTGTGTATAAACAAATAACTGATGTTTAATTGAATTGTTAGTGATACATAGCATTACTTGGAACCATTTAACTGTAAACAAAAGAATGAGCTTAGGCTCATTTAAAGATGTTATCAACAAAATGTGTTTACAAATCATATATATTTAATATATATGTATAAAGAGGATTTGGCATTAGATAACCTACAATGGTTGATAAACCACAAAACCTAACCAAATCAAATCCTATATATTTAGTATATATGTATAAAGAGGATTTGGCATTGAATAACCTAAAATGGTTGATATGCCATAAAATCCAACCAAACCAAAGTAAGATTTTTTGGCACTGTCATATATAAATATAGTAAAATAAGATATTTTGCAACCCTAAACTTGAAATATATTATTCCTTTTCTTAATGTTGATTTAACATTTAAGTATGGTAAAAATTAATTAAACAATTAACTCTTAATCATTGTACGCTTTATGATTTTTCTGGGGTAAATCATTCTCAAAATTTATGACAGATCGTAACTCAAAGAGTCATTTATGACTTCTCTAATTTTTATTGAAAAACAAGTTTCTTTAAAAAAGTATTTCTGGTGATGTTTTTAGAGCTATTTAGAACTTATTTTCGTACATATGGAATATATTAATGAAAAGATTTCTAATGTTTTTTTAATTTTAAAAACATGTGTCTTTTTACTGTAGCTTCCAGTTTTCAAAGATGTGGACAAGTCAGAACTTTTGCTCATACCGAATAAAATAAATCCTACTTGTTTAAAAATTTTTTATAAAAGCATAACTTATGAAGTTTTGTTGGTGACCATAGTCAAGGGGGACCAGAAGGCTCCCTTTTCAATAGCTACTACACTGAGGTGTAGGGGAGAGTGCTACTCCTTTCCCTGGATTGCTCCACTTTACCCTCGATACATACCTTATATTGCTGAGTGTTAAGCTAGGAGGTATCAAGTACCATTTTTAAAGTCTTTGGTATGATGCAACCTGAGATTGAACCCAGGTCTCCCAGATCATTGGTGAACACTCTACCCACTGGGCAATTGAGCCAGTTCACCAAAGATTATTTTCCATGAGTGGATCTTTTCAGAGTGACCTTTTTTTTGAGCACTAATTGAGTCACAGGGAAGAGATTGATTTCTTTCCATTAATTCTGCTCATCAAATTAGTTTCTTTCCATTAGATCCTATCTGCAATGAAAATTTTTCTGAGATGATCTGAATGATGGCACCAAAATGCCGCCTAAAAAGAATAATGCTGCCTAATATTCTTACATCATTTATAAATAAATGTTGTTGCATTTGCTAATCTGACATTTGATATGTTCCGATGTAACTTGCAATGTCCAGAAAAATTAATCTTTCAATAATGATTTGACATCATCTGATTATTTTGTCTTGTTATTTTTGTGTTTCTTTTTGCCAAATATTAATCTCTGCTATGAACCTAGTTGCTTTTTACAAGAAAATTAGTACCATGGGGGATACCATGTCATCTAATCTAGCCTGTCAGCAAAAGGCTTAGAATAAGCTGATTGTGTCCACTGCAGAATGGTAAGACTCTCTCCAAAAAGGGATGTCCTGGGTATAACATTCTGTATCTGATGGTGAGTCTAAAGTGTTGAATTGAACAAGTCAGCATACTGTTGTGTTGAGCAGCAATGATAGCAGACTAGCCAATTATGAATGGTTTGGCAAGGAGTATTTATGTTACTCTGGGATATCCCATTCCTGCATCTGTGTGATCTCATTCCTGGTCCTCATTGGCCAATGGTTTCAGTGGGGATATGGTGATAAATAGATATCCACCATTCTGCATTATGCTCGCAGTGACTGTACTCAGTTATGGCTTGTCTCTTTTTCTGCCAACAGGATGTTCATTGGAATCCTGATGCAATGGAGAGTACCTTATTGCTTTTACAACATCAAAGGGAGGTAACTTCTGGAGATCTGAAGGATGTGAAGTACCTTTTCATTGCTATTACTCCTAGGTTCACTCTGACCTGGAAATGTTTATGGTGTAATGGTTATAATCATAGGAAATAAACGAAGTGAACTCAGATCAAATCCTGGCTGAAGCTTATCTATATTTCATATAGCATTAATATCTTTGGGAGGTACCTGTGGTGTAATGGTTATCGTCGTAGGAAATGGACACGGTGACTCGAGTTCAAATCCTGGACGAGAATGATTGCATTTCACATAGCACTAATACCGTTGGGAAAGGTATGAATCCAATTATTCTCCCTCCAGTTATGGGTAAATAGTAGGAAAGACTGAGTTCTTCAGCCTTGGTGAGGCAACTAGTCTAGGAGAAGGAAAACTCTGAATTCAAACCTGTTAAACCCCGCTTAAAAATTGACATAGTGTCATATCCTGCCCGAGCAGAGGGGTTGGTAAATAGGATTAATATCCTTGGGAAAGGCATGAATCTAACTGCTCTACCTCAAGCTGTGATAGGGAACAGTAACTGGTCCAGAAGAAAAACTCTGAATTCAAGCTCAAAATTCAAAAACTGACTTTTTTTTGCAACCTGCTCGTTTGGTTTGGTTTTATGGCATATCAACCATTGTAGGTTATTTAATGTCAAATCCTTTTTATACAGATATATTAAATATATCATTTGTTTGTACACAGTTAAATATTTTCAAGTATTGCTATTTAACACTAATAATTTGATTAAACATCAATCACTTGTTTACACTCAGTTATATGTAAAAACAGTTTTATATCAAACAATTCAGTCTAGCATAGATACACAGTTTAAATGTCAAACAGTTCTATTTGAGCTATAGATAGGACCCTATCAGGTGCTACCACTCCAGGTCAGAGTGGACCGGGGAATGATGGCAATGAAGGGCTACTTTAAATTCCTCAAAGCTCAAAATTATTTTAGAATGGGAAATAATTATGACTGATAAATTTTCTATTAGAAATCTGCATTAGGGCTTGTATGTCTTGCTATGTGAAAAAAACGGAGCAATACTGGTTGATATGTTCAAATTGTGTCCCCTCATGCAATGGAATTTTTTTTGAAAAGTAAATGGCGTTTTGTGATTTGAGAAAAAAGGAAATTAAATGTCAATGAATTTCAATGAATGTGATTCCCTAACCTCTTGGCATAAAATAAGACAAGACTTGTTAACATACCTGTAAGATCAATCGATCAATCAATCAGTCATGTCATCTGTTGAGAACCCTCTTCTGAGTTGACGATAACTTAGGTTAGGAGCTTAAAAAAAAGTTTGGAACTGCTGAGGCTCCCTTTTTGGTTTGAGAAATGAATCTGGTGTAGATGACTTGAAAAAGAGAAAGGCTTTCCTGATTTCTTTCTTTGATCTAAACTTCTTCTTATGACAATGATGATGATCATTAATACCATTACATGAGAAAATGCAACACAAAGTCAGCTTTTAAGTAGAGTACAGGCAGTTTGAATTCGGATTTTCCCTAATCCTAGTCTGGTTGCCATAACAAAAAGAATTCAGTCTGCACAACTATTTACCCAGAGCTGTGGAGAGAACAAATGGATTCCATGATGGTTATCCCTAAAAAGAAAGTAGAAGACACTCTTGGATAAGTATGTGATGTCACAAGAAGAAACTTTGAAGGAAACTCTCTTTTAATAACAGTGCCAAGTATAGTAAGGGTAGATTATGCAGTGACAAAGATGAAACAATTAATCAGATAATAAGTGAATTCGGAAAACTAGTTCAAAAGGAATTCAAGTATATGCATGACTGGGTGGGAAAACTAATCAACTGCGAATTGTGTAAGAGAGATTAAAATTTGGCTATTCTAATAAATGATATATGCACAAAGCAGAATCCAAGTATACATGTGACTGGGTGGAAAAACTTGTCAACTGGGAAGTGTGCAAGAGATTAAAATTTGGCTATTCTGACAAATGATAAATGCACAAAACAGAATCTTTCCTAGAAAATGAGATGTGTAAAGTTTTCTAGAACTTTCACATCCCAACATATAACCAGTCACAAAACCAGACTTTATGTTAATCAATAGGAAAAAAAGAACTTTTCATCTATTAGATTTTGCCGTTTCAGCAGACAATTAAGTGAAAAGAAAAGAAAACATAAACAAATTTTTGGATTTTGCCAGAGAGCTGAAAATGTTCTGGAACATCAAGACAATGATGATACTAAATATGGCTAGGGCCCTTTGAAGGGTCCCTTAATGGCCTGGAAAAGAGACGGAGAAAACTGGGGATTAGAGGAAGAATCAAGACTATCCAGACAACAGCACTGTTAAAATATTCAATTATTCCCCCCTTAGCTTCCTCCCTATGCATGAAGATTTGGGAATTACCTACATTGTACTTTTATATTTACCTTTTTTGTGTAGATTCTTCACACAGTTATATATATATATATATATATATATATAAAGTATTCCTACCTTATATGAATAATTTTCAAGTAGACCTATCGATGAAACTCTAATAGGTACTACGACTTCTAGTTAAAGTGGACCTGGGAGTAATGACAATGAACAGGTACTCCTCATTCCTCAGAACTCCACTATTGGAGCCTCACCATCAGATGCAGTTTAGTATCATTATGGAACACTTCAATAGTTCAGTTGAAATCATATAGAATATTATATCCTTTTGACATTCTTACAAACATTTTAATCTCAATTCAAATCTTTTAAAATTGATATCAATGACAAGTTTGGTTTAAAAATTTCATGTAACAATCTTAAATTGACTGAATTGCTTAGATGACACATTCTAATAATTCATTTTTGGTTGGTTTTTTTTTTCTTATTCTTGTTATCTTTTATTAAAACTCAGACATTTTTACTTTTTATAACTGTAAAGAGTACGGATTGTAATATATTTATGTATTTACCCAACCCCTCTGCGACAAGACGGATGCATCATATGGTCAACTTTTAAGCAAAGTTAAAGTTGGTTTATATTCAGAGTTTTCTTTTTCTTAGATTGATTGCCATACCAATATTAAAGAGCATTGTCTATCCTGCTATTTACCTAAAGCCTATGGGAGAAGGGATGGATACATACTTTTTCTATAGGCATAAGTGAGAAATGAAAGGCAAACAGCCTCATCTAGGATTTGAAATCAAGTTGCTAAGTCAATATTCTAACTTAGTAAGGACAAAGATGAACCCATGTGAACAAGCTCACCATTTGTTCATGCTTATTAAGGTTTCAATTAACATAGCTATTGATAGTTTTGTTTTTTGTTTTTTTACTTTTCACTTGTTCTCTTTCTTATTCATTTTGCCCATAATTACAGAGTTTTCAAATTAAGAGTCTGTTTTACATGCCTGGACACTGAGAGCCCCGTGTCCATTAGTTCATTCACCTCAACACTATTTACTTAATTCTGGTCATTAATCCATCATTTTGTCCTAGCAGTCACTAGGATAATTTTGTAACATTCACAAGTTACAAATGGTATTTCTTGTTTCCATGGAAACTAAGATTAACTGAATTCTGAACAGTGAACACCTCCACATTTGTTTCCATTCGCTCGCCTTTGTGCTGCATTACTTTTTGTTCTGCTTACCATTCCCTGTATCCATCTGTTGAGAATTACATTTCAGCTTCCATTTACAATTTATCTCTCCACCTGATGTTGCAATATGAGTACAACTTAAATTTTTGTTTGAGTACACTCTAAACATTTATCTAAACATTTCTATGAGTACTGCCTATACATATATATGAGTTTTACCTAAATGTTTATATCATGTTGCAATATGAGTACTATGATAGTGAGTCAAAGAGTAATGCCTTTTTCTTTAGTACAGGAAAAATTATCGACATAGGAACATGTATCATACAAGAAAATGAAGCTGGTCCTCTGTGGATGACATCCCTACTTCTCAACATAGTCACCATTTCTCTCAATAGTAATGTTCCACTTTCGAATGAAAGCATGTATGCCTGCCTCATAAAATTCTGTTTACTGTTCTTTGAGTGACTTCATTGCTGCAGTTTTCACTTCCTCATCACTGGCATAATGTTTGCCCCTGAAACCCTCTTTCATGCGGCCAAAGAAATGATAGTCTGAAGGCACTAAATATGGTGAGTATAGTGGATGCAGTAAAGTTGACCACCTGAATGAGGCAATTGTATCCTTTGTCCCAATGCTTGTGTATGTTCAAGCATTATCATAAAGAAGGAAGACATTATCAATTGACAAGATTTAGAGCCTTGTACCTGAGCGTTTATACATAATATTGCAATATTAGTACTACTTGAATATTTATATGAGTTCTACCAAAATGTTTATATATAATGTTGCAATATGAGTACTACCTAAATGCTAACTCCTGCAAGTAGGGAGTTCTCAGTTTTCATGTTGAACTCTGTCTCACTTATTCCACTTGTTTTCCACTGTGTATGCATGCACTTACCCATGCCCTCTGCCACGGGCAGGATGTGACACAAGGTCAGTTTTAAGTGGAGTACAGCTGGTTTTCCTTCACTTAGACTGGTTGCCTAACCAAGTCTAAAGAACCCAGACTGCCCTACTATTTCCACATTATTGTGGTAAAAACCACCTATGGACTCACGTTTTTCCTCAGAGCATTTGTGGGAACGGAAATGCAAACAGCCTTATCCAAGATTTGAATCCAATTGTAAAACAAGTTTGAGTGAAATAAGATCCGCATTTAATCTCCAAATTAGCTTTATGAGTGTGAATGATATATATCTTCCCAAGAAGATAGGAGTTTCTTTTCAAGTTCTATAAAGGAAGAAATGAATCTCTTTTCTTCTGAGAACAGAAAAGAAATGGTAGTTAATACACTGGTCAATATGATTCATTACTGGAAACACCAGCCGCATAGATAAATCCATTCTCAGCAACATTTTGAACACAGACAATTCCATATTTATACATTGGACTACTCTTTAGGCCTTATCTAATGATTGATTGGTTTAATGGCATATCAACCTGTCTTGAGTAAATCTAAGCCAAGAGGTTTCGAAGTTGTGTTTATTTACACTTATATTTACATTTCTGAATTGTTATTTCATAACATTTTTAGTGCACATGGTTATATGATATCAAGTATCAAGTATTCCGATCTAATACAAATAATTTGCACACAGTTGTACAGTTTCAAGTATTTCTATCTAATAATAATAATTATACGGTTTCCAGCAATTATTCTTATTCAATTATAGTCATTTGTTTGTACACAGTTCTATGGTTTCAAGTAACTAATAATAATCCTTCATAAACAATAATCAAGTAACTACTTTTTAATATAAATAATTTTCAGTTATATGACATCAAGTATTTCTAAAAATTACAAATAATTTTTCAAGAATTTATTTGACCTAAATTTTGAACCCTAACAAGTAATAATACTTTGGGTGAGAGTAGATTTATGAGCAACAACAATGAAAGGGCACTCCACACTTCTCAGATCTCCAGGACTGGAGCCTCACCATCAGATACAGTTTAGTGTCATACTAAGGACACCCATTTTTTTGGTAGGTGGGGGTCTTACCTATTTGCATGCAATTCAATCAGTATATTATAACCCTGCCAACAAGACAGCCTGTCTAATGAGTTAATATATACCATTTCCATAATATAATTAGGGACACCTGTTGATTGTTTTAGAAGTAAGTTGTTTTCTAGCTAAATTTGAGGTTGATCAGATGACAGAGAAAAAGGAGAGAGATATATGAGAGGGAGATTTGAGGCTGTGGGAGAGAGAGAGAAAAAGAAAGTCACAATGGTAAGGAAGGGTAGGTTCCCATAATCCGCATCATGATAGCAGCAGGTGGCCAAGTTAAAGATAGCAGCAAATCAGCCACTGGCTAAGATTGACTAATAGAAACTCAAATGGAAAAGCCATTAAAAGTGGATGTGGGATAGAAAATAGGAAGAAAGAGAATTGGAGATCAGACATGGAGATGTAAAAACAGACTAAAAATTATGGCACCCATTTTGGATGAGCTCTGTGAAGGGGTCCCACACCTGCCACAAAGATGTGAAGATGGAACCCTGAGCAGTCTTGTACAAGAACTACAATAGAAAATGAGAAAGATAATATCAAGTTCTGTGTGTGCCTCTTTTGCTCTGCAATGGTTTATTTCTCTCTGTCTATCTAAAGCGGTTGACTCGTTTCTGTTTCTCTCTTTTCAACAACAAAGAATGAGAAGTAGTAGCGACTAAACTTTGTATCAAATGAACCAACCAACTTGTTTTGTGTGTTCAGCACTTTTTCTCACAACAAGATTTGACTGAAACTTAAGGCATACTGCTACACTCATAGACTATTTAGAATAGTGGGGTTACACATGTCTATGTGGTACTGTAGTGCTACAAGGATCTGCCAAGAACTGTGGTGGTACAAATGTCTATTTGATGTCATAGTATTACACTTCCTTTATATACTAACTCCCAGTGATGTTCTCTCTCAATTATTAAGATCTCATCCTTACCAGATATGGTCTGTCATAACAGATTTGTATATGACTTTTGATGTTCCTTGAGTTTGGAAACAACTGAATAACCTGTTGGCAGAGCTTAGAATATGCTTACTGTATACCCACCCTCCACTGAGGGGAAAGACCCCTATAAAAAGCTTGGCTATGACACAAAACTAAATCTGATTGTTAGACTCTGGTTCTGGAGATCTTGGAAGTGTGTAGTACCTCTTCATTGCCATTACTGCCAGGTCCACTCTCGCCTGAAATGGTTGTACCTATTAGGGTCTCATCTATTGATCCAATATATCTGTTCAAAAATTCTTTGCATTCAATTGGACTGTGTAAAAACAAAAACCTCTTGAGAAACAATATACAAAAAATATGAATATAAACGTACAATGAACTTGATTCCCTAACTACTAGGCAGAAAATACCCCCAAACAGGTTGATATACCATTAAAATTAATCAAACAATCAGTTATATGATGTTATATTTTTGCTGGGATGTTATAATCTTTTGTCAATAACTTCTCTTGTGAGAAACTAAAAATAGTCCAAATTTTGCAAAGAATGGTTGTCTTTGGTCAACTCATTTCCAGGTAAATACAATGCCAAGAAATCTACTTCTTATGACCTACTGGTAAAGAATTTCAGAGAAAGAAGAAAGCAACAGTGACCAACCCAAGTTTACTGTGCTAGTTTCAAATACAAGGGAGAAGGAGGGAGTCAATGATTTTTGTAACAGACTGCACCTACACACCACCAAACAATTAGTTGCAGTTGGTTCAACATCTGACAAATATAAGTAGGCAGCAAAGTCCTGTAATAATAAGCAAAATGGCAGTAATTAATAACAACTGGCTTGCATTCTTTCTATTAGTTTTGTTTTTTTATACTCTTAATCAAAAATGTTTACATGCATTTTGAATCATATAATCTCATCAGATATCCATCACACTCTAAAATAAAACTACCCCATTGGCTGGGGCTGTAGAATACACCAATTGCACTTCTGCAGAGGAGTAAGACCCTCTCCCAATCCGGCTTCCTGTTGGCAATGAGTAGCAACCTGTATGGCTTGAGGATGAAATCCTGGTGGCCAAGAAGTTTGTAACCAAGCAACTAAAGTGGTCACGTGACCAGCAACACTCTATCTTGGCACTTATTGAACTTGACGGGTGGTCAAAGAGGTTTAATCCTATCCATCATCTGCTCATGTCTTCTGTATGATTGTCCTAACTCTCTTCTTCACATTGTTTCTATGACAAACAAATACCTAACCTTATTTTATCTTAAATGTGCTTGAAGGTGGTGATTGAAGGTCAACTGCAAATATATGATTTATATAAGATAGAATTATTAGTGTTACATAACGATACTTTAAACCATTTAAACTGTGTGTAAACAAATGATTATTATTTAATAGAATTATTAGTGTTTGATAACAATACTTGAAATCCTTTATCTATTTGAAAACAAATGATTGATATTAGATAAAAGTATTTATGTTAGATTTCAATACTGGAAACCATTTAACTATGTGCAAATGAATGAGTCCTGACTTGTGTAAAAATAATGTTACCTACAAACTATTTGCTTAGAAATAATATATATATATATATATATATATATATATATATATATATATATATATGTGTGTGTGTGTGTGTGTGTGTGAATAGGATTTAGCATTAAATCAACCACCAGGGTTGATATGCCCTAAAACCCAAACTACAACTAAATCTAAAAGAAAATCACATTACACCTCCTGTCCTGGATATGACATTAAACTGCATCTGGTTCTTGAGCTCTGGCTAGTGAGCAGTCAGCCTTTCATTGACATCACTCCCAGAAATAAAAAGGATCTGTCATGACAGACAGCTTGAAGCTATAATTGTTTACTAAGGATTATTAGTAATTTCTGGAAACTATATAACAGTGGAAAACAAATGATTATTGTTGAATAAGAATAGTTTCTTGAAACTATCTAATTGAGTATAACTTATCAGTATTCAATAGGAATACTTGATACCAAACAACTGTGAGCAAATTATTTGTATTAGATAGGAATACTTGAAACCAAACAACTGTGAGCAAATTATTTGTATTAGATAAGAATACTTGAAACCATACAACTGTGTGCAAATTATTTGTATTAGATAGGAATACTTGAAACCATACAACTGTGGACAAATTATTTGGATTAGATAGGAATACTTGAAACCATACAACTGTGTGCAAATTATTTGTATTAGATAGGAATACTTGAAACCATACAACTGCGGGCAAATTATTTGTATTAGATAGGAATACTTGATATCATATAACTGTGTGAAAATAACTGCTTATAGAAAAAATGCAATTTTTTTGTAAATGCAATGGAATATTGAAAAAATGATTATGATTACAATGAAGAGTATAGAAATTAATGAACTTTCAGCCTTAAATGATCCCTTAACAAATAAGCTAAACCAACATTTTATTATATTTCCTTTTTGTCTACTGAAAACATCAAATGAGAAAATCCAATTTATTTTAGCTGCGTAGAAATTGGATTCAAATCTAAACATGATTCATATCATCTCTTCAAAAAATCCACAAAAACTCTAAAATATGCACTCACATTCCAAGGAAGTAAAAAATAACAACAACAATCGTTCAAGAAACCTCTAATCCAATTAATTTGATAAAAAGATGAATAGACGAAAACTAGGATTGTGTATCAAAGCTATTCATCTTCCTTTTTCTCTAAAAATAGTATATTTATCCAATATCACTCAAGTTTATTGGAGGGAACAGGCATTTTCTTTTAACCCTTTCATTGCTCTTATAATCCAGTGTCTAGTTTTGTGTCTCCAGTGACACATTGTAATTTGAGAATAGAACACCTTAAGCTAATAAATATAGAAATATAATTTTCTGAATTTTGAACATTTTAAAAACTGTTTAAAAAGTGTCAAGGGGCTTCAAAATCATCAGTGTTTAAAAATCATCAAAGCGTTTAAAAAATATCAAGTTGTTGAAAAAGTATAAAAGTGTTTAAAAAGTATCAAAGTGTTTAAAAAACATATCTGGGTGTTTAAGAATATATCTAGTTGTTTGAAATGCACCAGAGTGTTTATAAATAATCAAGGGGTTTAAAAAACTATCGAGATATTTAAAAAGTATCCGGGTCTTTAAAAAGTATCAAGTTTTTAGAAGTAGCAATGTGTTTAAAAAGTATCAAAACTGCCATAAATGTTGAATAAACTGTTAATTTTTTGGAAGTTGTCCTCTTGGATTCCATTTCTTTGGTTTACTTTTTTTGTGTAATGGCATATCAACCTTTGTGGGTTATTTCATGACAAAGCCTTCCTTGTAGAAGAACAGTAGTGTTATTATTTAACCCCTAGCTAGAAGGGATAAGGGGTTTAATACCTTTCCTAAAGGGCAACACAATAGCCTGACTGGAGTTTGAACTTGCTTACTTTGAGGCCATTGTCTAGCACTTTAACCATGATACCACAGGGACATCTTCTCCACTTAACATTTCAAAGCTTTTCTATGCATCTTTCCTATAACCAATTGCCATTATTCTATAAGGACTCCTCCCAGTCCTCTGGCAATTGAACACACTAATTCCAGTGAATTTTCCATTGATTTCCATTGATTTCTGAAATTCATCTTTTATCTAATATAAAGCTATTATATTATATTTTCTTTAATGTTCCTCATATCTTCCGATTTTCTACTCTTGAGATAAATTTTCAGTTTAGGAAACAAAAAAGTTTTACAGTGCTAAATCTTCTGAAATTAGAATGTGTTGCACTTTCACAATTCTGTATTCCATCAAAAATTGAGGATCAGAAAGTACTGAGACAAGATTCATAATATTTCAAGTTGTTACTGACTCTATTTAAGAGAGACAATCATTTTATTATATCATTTGCTCAGCTGTGCTTACATCTTCATTCAAATTTTTTATCTTAGTTTTTTTAAACAAGAAGATTGTTTTGAATTTAAAAATTCAATAATTTTCTATCAGAACTAATATCTTGACAAGAAGTATCAAAGTTAAGTGATTTTGCTTATTTTCATATAAAGATGAATTTATTCTTCCAAATTGAGAAGCTTCATCCTAAATTGCTAAATAAAGTTTAAACTAAAAGTATTACATAACACTTTATAAATGCTGCAAGCAAATTGAATTGGCAAATGTAAACTGAAGAATTTTCACTAAAATCAAATGTCATTAGAAGGACTAAAGAAATGATGGACTAAACAGGAAAATAAAAGTCAGAAATGATACCGAAAATAATTCACGTTGCTTCACTAACATTCATACAAATTCAGTTTTTTTGTAATTGTCTCTATAGTTATTTATTCCACAAATGTCTTTTCAAAACCTAATGTTAAGATAGAACTATGCTACCTTAAGATGGCTCATTATTGTCTGGACCTCTACATTATATTCAATGGCAGTCCAACTCCTTTCTTTTCATTATGGACCAGTGTTGTGAATTCAGAGAACTTTTCTTACCAGGAAGAATAAACAATACTTTAATTTTGTGAACGTCTTACTTTATTGTATTTTTAACCATGACGTCTTCTTACAATTTACCTAATGGAGATTCGAGGAGAGGTTCTCAAAACATGATTGAAAGAATATGCATGCATCAATCTCTGCAAACTTTGATGTCCAAAAACCAACTAAATGTTCCAGCTATTTTTCCTGTCATTTGATCACATGACTTCTCAACCCAATCATAGCCAAATCAACCTCTGTCTCTCATATCAAATGACACTCTACAATATCTTTCCACTCGCTTAACAGTTAGAATTATGTAAATTACCCACACTACATGTCAATCATAGATCTCACCTATTTATTATGTAACACGGATATTAATTTAATCAATTTTATGGAGAGTACAATTTAATTACAAACACACTAGTACAATATAAGATAGATAGATAGATAGATAGACTTGGTTTGGTTTCTTTGTTTCATGGCATATCAACCTTCATGAGTTATTTAATGCTAAAGCCATCCTTGTTGGAAGACAGTAATAGTATTTAACCCACAGCTGGGGGATAAGGGAGTTCATGCCTTTCCCAAGGAGATTAGTACAAAAATGAACATAATAGTGGGAGTGGAACTCAAATTAGCTTACTATAATATCACAGTCCAGCACTTTAGTCCTCACACTATGAAGATTCCAGAAATATAGATAGAGATAGATATAGATAGATAGGAAAAGACTGAGATTGATAGATAGATAAATAGGAGCATAAGTTAGATGGATAGATAGATAGAGAGAGAGAGAGAGAGAGAGAGAGAGTTAAGCCTATTTTATTTATTTTATTCATATTAAAGATGAAGTTTGTCATTTATATTATTCATTTGAATTTGTATTTGGTTCATCTTCTTGGCTTTTATTGCTTTTTAAATTATTATCTAAATTCTAAATGATAATGGCTACTTGGCATAATGGTTAGAGTGGTCACTAATAGCCCAGGAGACCGGGGTTCAATCCCAGGTCGAGTCATACTAAAGACTCAAAAAATGGTACTTGGTGCCTCCTTGCTTAACACTCAGTATTATAAGGTATAGATCAAGAGTAAGAGAACCAATCCATGGAAAGGAGTAGCACTCTCCCTTACTCCTTGGTGTTATTGCTATTGAAAAGAGAGCCCTTGGGTTGCCCTCGACCATGGTCAGCCAACAACTACTTATGTAAATTTAATGATTGACAATTTTCATCTACAAAATAAATAAAACATGTTGTCAACACTACAAATGTGTAAAAACAGAAACCTAGCACCAACAAATCAAAGCAGCAGTCATGTCGATACTGCCGTATGGATGCACTACATGGATGCAAACTAAACATATGGAGAAAAAGCTTGACAGCAACTACACAAGAATGCTGCGAGCAATATTGAACAAGTCATGGAAGCAGCACTCTACAAAGCAGCGGCTGTATGGCCATTTACCACCCATCACGAAAACTATCAAAGTTAGATGAACCAGACATGCAGGACACTGTTGGAAAAGTAAGGACAAACTCATTAGCAATGTACTCCTGTGGAACCCTTCACATGGATGAGCAAAGGTTGGACGACCAGCTAGAACCTATGTACGGCAGCTCTGTGCCGATACAGGATATAGCCTTGAAGAACTCCTGAGAGCGATGGACGATAGAGATGGGTGACAAGAGAGGGTCAAGGAGATCCTTGCTAGCAGTGTGAGATGATGACAATGATGATGATATAAAGCAACTTATTCCATCAGAGGAAATTTTGTAACTTTTTCTCTTAAAAAAGTAAAAGTTAAAAAGTAATGGGTGATGGGTTAAAGATTTTAGAAACCAGATAAAAGGTAAAAAATACAGAGTAAAAAGTAAACAATAAGTAAAGATTGTTATCATCATCATCATCATCATCAAGTTGTGCTAATAGCATGGATTCACTTGACTCTCTCTTACCACCCATCCCTATCTGTCATTCTTTTTGACAGGTCTTTTTCGTAGCATCCAGTGTTTTCACTGAGCAGAGCAATTTAAGTTTTTGTTTGTCAGCCAAAACTGGTGTGTCCATATGTAGTAGTCCACTGGAGAACACTGCTTATGACTTCATCCTTACTTCTCCAGCAGTGCCCTGCATGTCTCGTTCATCTTACTTGAATGTTTTCTGAAATGGGCAATAAGTTGCCATATATTTGAGGGCTGCTGCTTGCAGGATTAGTTCAAAACAGTTTCTACCATCTTTGTGTAGTACCCATATAGCTTTTTCTCCAAGTGTTTCATTAGAACCATACAGTAGTATTGACTCAGCCACAGCTTGGAAGAATTCCTACTTTATTTTATCAGAGAGATCAGATTTCTATATGATCAATAACTTATCAACAACAGTGTATGCCTTTCCTATGCATATTCTAACATTACTTTAATGTAATAGTTAACATGTATTTGGCAAGTCTTAAGATTTAAGAGCACTAAAGTACAAGATGAATAATGGGCCAAGGGTGTGAATATAGCAAGAATGTTGTGAAGCAACTAAGCCATCTGCTGGGCCAAAGGTAAAGCTGCACGACTTACAGCAAATTCACTAATAAGAATAATAAGCTAAGTTTAGTTTGATTCAGGATCACAATTATCAGGCACTAAGTATGGAGTAAACCCACCATACAATAATAATGGTTGACAAGACTAGTTCATTAACTATTACCTAATGACAAGCCAACCAATATTTGATGGGAATAAATAAGTGGTGAGATGCAAGTGTATTCCCATGTGTGCAAGTGTGTGTATGTAGGTTTGGTTTTTTGGCATATCAACCTTTGTTGATAATTCAATGTCAAATCCTGTTTTAACATATATATCAAATATAGGATTTGTAAACACATTTTGTAGATACACACTGTTAAATGATCAAACTTCTTTTTCTAACAATTCAGTTTAGCATAAGTCATTTGTTTGCACACAGTTTAAATATCAAACAGTTCTATTTGACCCATAGATAGAACCCTAACAGGTGCTACTACTCGGAGCCAGAATGGACCCATGGGCAATGGCAATGAAGGGGTACTCCGTATTTCCCAAAGCTCCAGCATTTCAGGAGCCTCACCATCAGATTGTTTGGTGTCATATCCAGGACACGAGTTAGGGTGGGGTCTTGCCCTTCTGCAGAGAAGCAGTCAGTGTATTCTACAGCCCCAGACAACTGAGCTGCCGTGTGTAGGAGAAAAAGTGTTATAATCAATAGTTGATGAACAAAAATGTCTAATTTTGATTTGATTTCCCTTCATAATTATATTCCTTATAAAACTTCTTTTTTTTTGCTTTAAAATTAACAGTTTGTAAATGATTTATATATATATATATATATATATAGAGAGAGAGAGAGAGAGAGAGAGTGATGAGATGAGAACTGTACAGCCACTTACCTCCAATCCCATAAACCATCCAAGCAAGACAAACAAGACATACAGGACACTGCTGGAGAAGTAAAGATGAACTCATCAGCAATGTTCATATATATATATATATATATATATATATATATATATTCGCATTATGGTTAGAGTGTTCACCAATGGCCCCGGGAGACCTGGGTTCAATCCCAGGTTGAGTCATACCAAAGACTCAAAAAATGGTACTTGATGCCTCCTTGCTTAACACTCAGCATTATAAGGTACGGATCAAGGGTAAAGTGGAGCAATCCAGAGAAAAGAGTAGCACCCTACTTTACACCTTGGTGTAATAGCTTTTGAAAAGGGAACCTTCGAGTCACCCTTGACTACAGTTGCCAACTTTACTTTGCTTTATATATATATATATATATATATATATATAACATTATATATATATGAAAATATATATATATATTAGAAGGGACCTTCTTGTGCATACATGAACAGATATTCTCCATCTTATTCCCACTAATGAAGCAAGCAGACTCTTCCCTATCTAGCATAAAGATGTTCAGCACATATCACATCACCCAAGTCTGTTAGCAAAACCAACAGATTTACCCACCTCATGTCATCTGGTTTCTCCCAAAGCTAAAATTGGCGTTGAAATACCAGGGACAAGATTAGAAAGATTACAAAACAACTGATGGTTATCTCAAAAAAGAACTTTGCAGATCATTTTCAAAAATAGAGACAACTTTAGGTTAAGTACAGGAGGTCACAAAGAGAATACGTTGAAAGAGACTAAGGTGCCATTACCCTAGGGAGAGTATTTTTTTAAAGATCTTAAATAGCTGGATATTTTTAGACAGATATTGTGTAGCAAAAATGTGTACTGAATTGAAAAAGAATGATCAAGATCCCAACATTGACTTAAATAATTTGAACTCATATTATCCTTCAATTTCTTAAACTTAGTTGCTTTCTCACAAGGAGCTCATTCTTATTTATTGTTTTAATGTACACTGTACTTCAATGTCATACAAGTGACAACTCGAGAGATACACAAAAAGTACCTAGAATTATGAATATCAATGATAATTTTAGTCCAAATTATTAACCATAATGAGTGTGATTAAAAGCAATTAGAATTAGGAAGATGAAGGATGATCCCAGTTAAAATGATTAATAATAATCAATGTGATTAAAAGCAATTAGAATTAGGAAGATGAGTGATGATACATGTCAGTACAATTAATAATAATGAGCCTAATTAACAGAGCTTCATCTAAACATGATTTTTTAAAAATTCAACATTTCTTTTGTCTTCTCAGATAATTCATACAACACAAGAAAATAATTTTTCTTACATTTTTTCCTTTTTTCATATTGTGTTATGATGACATTTTGGTTTTCAATTAACAATCAACTCATTGGAAATTTAAGATTCCATGAAAAGATTTTTGTCTCGTAAATAAAAGAAAATCTACCAAAGACATTTGTAATTGTTTATGCTTCATATCATGAACTGCAAATCTGGCAAAGCTTTCAACATTTCTTCTCCTGAAGAAATAGTATTTCTTTCATTTCTTTCATTTCTTCCTCTGACAGATTCTATTAAATTATATCTTCTACTCATGTGCAAACCATGGCCACCTGAGAGACTCGTTCGTATCTTAGCAATCAGTGAAGTAGTCAAGAATCCAAGTAACCGAAGAAAGATGTAAATACACCAAGTTAATAGCTGATCAGATTTGCATGCCAACTACTATTTTAATGTTTGCAGACAAGATAACCTGGCATTGCCCAAGTTAAAATAGTTTCTGTGAATGTTATTAAACTATATTGGTTTATAGATTTCATCTAACTCAGATAAAAACACTTTTGAAAAGAAAAAATTCAAACACAAAGTAGAAATCAGTAGATGAAATATAAAAAGGTAAATTTGAAGAATAAATTAAATGAATTTTGTACGACATATAAATCTGAGGTTTTCAATATTTTCATATCTTTTATAGGACTTTGAACATGGTAACTGTATTTCATCTTGAGGAGAACAATACCCCCCCACCTAGAAATGTAGTGTCCAGGGTATGTCACTAAACTGCATCTGGTAGTAAGACATCAGTTCTAAAGATCTGAGGAGTGTGAAGTATCCTTTCATTGCAATTACTCTCATGTGCACTTTGAGTGCGAGTGAAAGTGCACCTGTGAGGGTTCTGTTGATGAATTAAAGAGGTCTGTTTAAAAATCAATCACATGAATGAGAAATGTAATCCTATTAAAATTTGGCTATTCTGACAAATGATGAATGCACAAAACAGAATCTTTCCTAGAAAATGAGATGTGTAAAGTTTTCTAGAACTTTCACATCCCAACATATAACCAGTCACAAAACCAGACTTTATGTTAATCAATAGGAAAAAAAGAACTTTTCATCTATTAGATTTTGCCGTTTCAGCAGACAATTAAGTGAAAAGAAAAGAAAACATAAACAAATTTTTGGATTTTGCCAGAGAGCTGAAAATGTTCTGGAACATCAAGACAATGATGATACTAAATATGGCTAGGGCCCTTTGAAGGGTCCCTTAATGGCCTGGAAAAGAGACGGAGAAAACTGGGGATTAGAGGAAGAATCAAGACTATCCAGACCACAGCACTGTTAAAATATTCAATAACTCACCCTTTAGCTTTCTCCCTATGCATAGAGGTTTGGTAATTGCCTACATTTTTTGTGTAGATTCTTCACACAATCATATATATATATGTATATATATATATATATATATATATATATATATATATATATATATATATATATATAAAGTATTCCTATCTTACATAGATAGTTTTCAAATAGATCTATTTGACCTATAGATGGAACCTTAATAGGTACTACCACTTCTAGTTAAAGTGGACCTGGGAGTAATGACAATGAACAGGTACTCCACACTCCTCAGAGCTCCACTATTGGAGCCTCACCATCAGATGCAGTTTAGTATCATTACGGAACACTTCAATAGTTCAGTTGAAATCATATAGAATATTATATCTTTTGACATCCTTACAAACATTTTAATCTCAATTCAAATCTTTTAAAATTGATATCAATGACAAGTTTGGTTTAAAAATTTCATGTAACAATCTTAAATTGACTGAATTGCTTAGATGACACATTCTAATAATTCATTTTTGGTTGGTTTTTTTTTTCTTATTCTTGTTATCTTTTATTAAAACTTGGATCTTTTTTACTTTTTATAACTGTAAAGAATACGGATTGTAATACATTTATGTATTTACCCAACCCCTCTGCGACAAGACGGATGCATTATATGGTCAACTTTTAAGCAAAGTTAGAGTTGGTTTATATTCAGAGTTTTCTTTTTCTTAGATTGATTGCCATACCAATATTAAAGAGCATTGTCTATCCTGCTATTTACCTAAAGCCTATGGGAGAAGGGATGGGTTCATGCCTTTTCCAAGAGTATTAACACTATGCAAAATACAGTCTCTTCCAGGATTTCCAAGGATGATAACTGTTGTGTAACAAGTGCCTTCACTTTATATCTAACACCTTTTAGGGCTGCTTTCTAATTTATTCTGATCATTCAGACAATTGTAAGTGGCTTCATAAACTTTTATCTCAACTTAAATAAACAATCAGTTGCCAAATCATTAGTTTTTGTTTTTTATATTGGACTGTCCCAGATCAAAACAATATTCATCTTTTTTTCCCTTTTGATGAAATACAAAATGAAGAAAGAAAACCTTTTGATATAACTGTTTATATTTAATGAAATGTCTTTAATATTTTCAACTTTCAGAATCAAAGATGTTCAAATAAAAGTAGAATTTTGTCTTTAATTATTCAAAATCTGGAATTTGAATTCTGAGAAAAATTTTATGCAAAAGTTGTCTATTGTGACTTGAGCTCTTTTCAAGAATTTTATTATCATTAATTTTCTCTTTCACTTTTTTGACTGCTACAAATGATAAGATTTGATAGAAAACTACATTTATACATAAAATATAAGTTTTTAAATTCTTCTTAATTCAAAGTCTTTTTGGGGTTTTTTTTTCAAATCAATGCCAAAAGGTTTTCTTATAGGACACAATTCACCTTCATATGAAAAATTTCTCATTAAAATCAAAAGGTGTGCTAAGAGAATCTAGCATTTGAACTGAAAGTGCTAAGAGAAATTTGAACTGAAAATGCTCAACTTTTTATACTCAACTGGTTGATTCAGTTTTATTTAAAGAGATTTTGTGTCAAGAAAATCATTATTTTTTTGACATTAGATATTAATCTTCTCATTCTGATAAAGAGTGGTGGGTGGGGGGTCCCATGATATAGTGATTTAAGTGCTATTGAATTTTTAAACTCTGGAAAACCAAAAAAGTAAATAACTTCTTTGTGTTGCATAATAAATAGATGAGATCTATTTTTGATGTGTAGTGTAATTCCAAAATGAAAAAAAACAGTAAGTTCAATGAGTATGATTGATGGCTGTTGAAGTCAAACTGAAAACTCAATTCTCATTTGATAGTTTCAGTCAGATGACCAAAACAGTCCTAGAGTTAAAATAAGTTAGATCACCAAAATAGTCCTAGCGTTAAAATAAGTCATTTAGTGAGAAACTCTTGACACAAAAGGCTGAATGTTCCATTTTGCTCTCACTGATTCCTCATTTAGGCTGAAAATTGGAAATGAAGGAAAAAATCTTCAATAAATAAAAATTAATCTGGACATATAAAGTTGTGTTTGCATAGTCATAACTTATCAATCAATAAGAACAAAGATCGCAGCACGAAAGAGACATCAGTGATTGAGACAACGAGGCAACTGACCAGGGAAGAGACAAAGTGAAGGGAAGAATAGACTCAAGCCAGGTAAGGTGATGGGAGTTGGCCAATCATAGTGTAATGTAGATTGGTGGAGAAAGGGTTATACAACATTTGTAATTTGTAAAAGCTTAATGGAAAAAAATCTTTACAATTTTGTTTCAAGTTCTCAGCTTTAGAAAATATATCAACCAAAAAATTACACATAAAAAATTTAACACTGTGAATTTAATTCAAACTTCAAATCTTAATTCAGTTCTTACTGTGAATAGATTAAACAAAAAAGACATTTGTACTTTTTGTAATACTATTATTAACTTTGGACTCTTATTTCTTTCATATAAATTTTAGTTGCTTTTCATCACAACTACTCGGTCACTCTGCTGGCAGAACTTACTGTACTCTTGACAGAGAAACAACAATTAGTTGTTGGGATGCAACAAATAATTATCTTCCTTACATAATTTACATATCTGTTAGGCACTTGTTGGGTGTCCCATGAGAGTCTCGGAAAACCCTTCTACACATCTTTTTGGCTCTGTTGTTTCTTATATTAAAATAAAATAGAAAAGCCACATGGTTATTTTACCAAACTCGTCAAGTAAGCCTTTTTCCATTTTTGTATCCCTTCTACACACTGCTTGTTCATGAATAAATAAGTATATATTCTTATGTGTTGGGATGTATTCATGTATTCTTTCTTTTAAAACCACTGGTATATATATATATATATATATATATATATATATATATATATTGCATATATCAAATGTTAAATGTCTTTGTATGTGCAAATGAGTTTATGTTGTCTTTCTTGCTGTTGTGTTCAATGTTAGTATATCATGAATATGCCAATGCTAATATTACTGCTTGGTGAGTTGGGATTCAAGTAAATATCTTCCATAGCTCCAAGCATTCCAATATCTGTTGGTATTACAAAGTATTGTGGAGATGGTATGATACTTTAGTCCTTCAAAACTATGATTGACCCCAGCACACATCTATCTAGATATGTGATGTAGTTGTATCCTTCCTTACCACTCCAATAGATCTTGTGAGAATCTGTTTCACTGAAAACCAAGAGTTAACCATAATGGTCAGTGTGAGAAATGGTCACATGAGAGTCAGGGATTTTGAGAAGGGCCAGTTCATCAGTTGATGGCTGGCAGAGGGCAGGTGAGAAGATTGAATTTTGGAATTGGGCTATGATTTATGAAACAATAAGATCATTTCCTTCTTCAGCTCAAAAAGATGACATTTATCATCTTCTTTTTGAGACCATTCCAGACAGAGGTTGAAGCACACTTATAAAATGAGTGGCATTTTTCTTGGACCATGTGTCTGATTTTTTTCCATATCTTTGAACTTGTCATCAGTCCATTTTATATTTGTCTCCAGCAACTTGTGCTGACAACCCATAATGCAACATATAGATATAGTTACAAACACATACACACACACATAGATAGATAGATAGATATTGCTAAATTCTTTCATAATTTTAGAATGGTCCAACAAATATTGTTTTGTGACGGATTGAGTTACTTAATGGCAAACATTTATCTTTTATACTGTCTCGAAGAAAAGAGTTTACTTTTTTAGAGTAAGTGAGCATGTCATTTGTTGTATCTATGTTGGTATGTCTATTCTACATAAGTATTTTTTTCTGCCTATCAGTTGCATATAGACCATGACAAATTGCTCATTCTTGTACAGTTTTAGCTACAATGTTCATAAATGTGTCTTTGATGCTTGAGAAGTGTCTTTTTTCTTGTTATGGGATGTAAATTTAATATTATTGACATTCTGAAGCCTCAGTTGTTGAATATTTTTTTCATTTTTGCAAAGAATTGATTTGCTCTTGTAGATGAGTCCTCATCAACAATAGAAAATTAGAATATGATTTGGAATTTACTTAAAAAAATATTAATGACTTTTTAAAATCACATGACAATGCTTATTCTTTGTCACATGCATACCTATTGTCTGGTTTGTTTTCTTTGATTTTAATGGCACATCAACCTTTATTGGTTATATGATGACAAAGGCATCTTATAAAAAGAACAGTTGTGGTGTTATTTAACTTATGTAATATTACGGATGGGTACTGTCGTCAATCAGTGAAGGTGTCATGAGACTAGCGCGTGCGGGCAGAATGACCTACAAAGTTAGACGTGATTTTAAAATAATCACAGATGTATTATCACATGTTTCACTAGTGACATCGAACATTCGAGGATCTTCGATTTGTTCTTTAAAATCTCTATATAAGAAAACAAGTAACAAGATTTTGGGGCAGAGTTGAAGGCAGTTGTCAAAACGGATGCGTTAAAGGTTCCGGAGGCCCCAACCCATCATACCCCAGTCTGCTACGACCTATCTGCTATGACAGACATGTGTCAACCAGCCAACTCTCACACACACCCCATCACCACCGAGAGGAAGGGAGAAGAAGGAACTTTTCGAGTTGCAGTGATCATAGCTGAATAAAAACGACTGCTATATTTTCTTCCCTTACCTTCGAGTTTAAGTATTTCTTTTTCTGTAGACTTCTTTCTTTACAGCTCAAAATGTTGGTCCTATGGTACACTTAGAGCTGGGAGAAATACCTTTCCCAAAGTTATTTGTATAAAAGTTAATGAAACAGCAACTGGAGTTTGAACTTGTTTACTCTGATGTCAAAGTCCGGAACTTTAACCACAATGCCATAAGAACTTCCTATTCAGACTTTCAGCATTTAACATACAACAAGCATCTTACAGAAAAAAAATGTTTTAATTGATTTTAATGGTATGTCAAATCATCTAAGGAATTTTATGATTAGAAGTTAGGGAATCACACTCACTATACATTCATATTTATGTTTTCTCTGTAGTTATTCCTCAAGATTTTTTTCTTTTTTGTTAATGCTTCTATTGAACATGAACAATTTTTAAACAGATGGGACTCAAACAGGTACTACCTCTCTAGGTCAGCATAGAACTGAGAGTCATGGCAAGGAAGGGGTACTTTCCACTCCCCAGACCTCCAGAGTAGGAGTCACACCATCAAATGCTGTTTAGTGTCATATCCAAGAAATCCTTTTGGTGGGGAAGGGTCTTACCCCCTTACCAGGAAATACAGTTTAGATATTCTAAGCCCTGTCAACAAAGCTAACAGAAAAAAAGGTGAAAAATACAAAATGAAGAAAACTATTTCTTGACGATAAAGATCGTTTGTGTGTTCCATTTTGGTCAACAGGAGTCAAATTCATTTGGAAAGCACGGATTCCGCTGACATCACCAAAGTTAAATGGCAATAAAGCTGCTCGGTACTGAAATGGGTGACTATTTGATATTGGCAAACATTGTAAATAATTTAAGCCTTGTGTGACAAAGCTTACTTAATAATAGGAAAACAAAAGGAAATAGTTAAGCAAAATCACAGAGCTCTGTAGTAAGATGGGTGACCACTTAGAATCAGAAAAAACTGTAACTTAATGGCAATGTGTCAGCCTAAGAGAAGCTTAGAATACAACTACAGTAAGAATAATTCTGAGAAACTGGAGCTTTTCAAGTGGATAGAATATAAAAAAACAATTTTTTTTTCTCTCTTTCTCTCTCCTCCTCCTCTCTCTATCTCTGTCTCTCTACTTTCTAATTTTTAAAACTTCTTACAAAACTAGAAAAACTAATTCAGAATTTTTCTAATTTTATAAGAAGTGATAGCGTGTTGTCACAACAAAAATGTTCAGCTATCCTCCTTTTATTCTGGATGAGGCATAGAGTTTTTTTAACAACCCTCATATATTGTTTAATTACAAACTAACAGTATTCTTCCTCACTATAAAGAATGAAACCTCACATCATTCAGCAATCAGTCTATTCTGCATTGACTATATCAGATTATTATCTTAATCAAACTATATATATATATCTAAATGTATATGTATATTTGTGCATGAATATGTATCTGCTTCAGAATGCATTTGTAGATGCATTTAAACTCACACTAATGCATATGTATAATCATGAGTGTATTAATCAAGTTTAAAGTTTATGCATGAATGTTTACAAAAGATGGTGTTTTTATATATATCTATATCTAGCTATCTACCGACTTAGATGTCTATCTCCCTTTCTCTCGATATGAATATGTGTGCGTGTGCGTGTGTGTATCTATGTGCATGTGCAGGTAGACTATGCATATTTTTTTTATTCATTCTGTGTTCAGTGTGTGCATATGTGTAAATTCATTTTCACTTTTATTCTTGTTTGCATATGTACCTGTATTCATGTATCTACAAGTCTCTATACGTGGACGGACTGAGTATATTTTTATTTATTCTGAGTTCAGTGTGTGTGTGTGTGTGTGTGTGTGTGTGTGTGTGTGTGTGTGTGTGTGTGTGTGTGTGTATCTGTGTTTATGAAGGCTTGATTAGAAAGTAAAGAGAGAGAAAGAGGGAGAGATTGAAAGAGAGAGAGAGAGAGAAAGAAGGGATAAAAAGTAATGTTTATTTGATGTTCAGTCTATTTGAAAAGCTTCAGTTTCCATGAGTGTTTTAAGTGTCATTCATAATATTCATACAAGTCAGAATCAATTTATATAAAACAGAATCAAAGTAGTGTCAGTCTTGATCGTTTGTTTCTTGATCCTTTGTTTATTTGGGATCAAGAAAAGTACATGAAAAATTCAACTAATCCATCAATATCACCTGAAAGAATACAAACCATTTTCAGCGGGTTTCTCTCCTGCACTTCAAAAGCAACAAATTAACTCTCTTTGCAAACCAAATCTCCTAATTGCTATCGATCGGTGTTTAGAGAATATTCAACCAGCAATAAATAAGCCCACTTTTCTTTCTTTCTTTTTTTTGTTTATAGATGATGGTCCAAAAATTGTTTGAACATCAATTTGAAAGTTTCAACTTAAGGTTCTTTTCCTGTTTAATATTATCAGTACATCATAGAAAATAAAATGTTGGCTGCCTGTTTTGGGGAGATTTGGTGGGGGGTTCTGGCTGATTATACTTAAAGCCTTAACAGAATTATATCATTGACATACAAAATGATGTACAACAAGTTTTTATACTTATTTTTATGAACCCTCTTGGGAAAAAAAACCCTGTCCAATGAAAATAAACCAGCATCAAAATGTTTGCCAGTTTTTCAGCATACAAGGCATGTTCAGTATGAAAAAAGCCTTTTTAATAATTTGTAAACAAGTTATGTGGCCATGATGTAAGTTGACAAGCAATCAGGTTGGACATTACTTCACAGATATTCTCCACTGGAATTGCTTAATGAGTTGTGTACTGTGTCATTTTAAATGGCTTGGTGAAATCTTATGCAGGAATTTTTGGCAACATATTACCTCCCTTGGGCTGTTCACTCTCCATTCTCAACAATTTTGATCTGACTACAAAAAACTTTTAACATTTTTCAAAGCTAAAATCAACTTTGAAATGTTGTGGACAAGGCTGATGATGGTGATCCCTAAAGAGGGCTTTGCATTCTGCTTTGAAAAATGAAAGGGATACTTGTAGAACACCTCCCAAAGGAAGTAATTTGAAGAGGACGAAGACACCTTTTCCCTAAATAGGCTATTTTTTCATTACTATTAAATGGTAGGATATTTTTGTTTAATCTCAGAGATACTAGAATAATTCTATTATATGAAAAGGTCATGTAAAATTATACAAAATAAAAACAAAACTTAGAAACATTCAACAAAATGAGATGATCATGTGACAATAAAATTTTTCTTTCTTTTAAATATGTGTGTTACGTTTGTTTAAGTGGTACAAGAAACACAAATAAATGTGGGTGAGTCTCTGTGCTGGAATGGCTAAAGTGCTGGACCTTTAAGTTAGTGAGGCTAAATTCTAGCTGCACTATTACGTTCACTTTTGGACTAATGACCCTTAGGAAAACTATGACACCCCCTTATCCTCCTAGCTATAGATTAAATAGTATCATTGCAGTTCATCTACACGGATGGCTTTGGCATTAAATAACCCATGAAAGTTGATATGCCATAAAATAAGGAAACCTAAACCAAATAAATAAATGTCATGAATTCTATGTCAAAGGTCAAAACCTAAAGTTCAAAATCATAAATATATTTCATTACTATTATTATTATTATTATTATTACAAGTTTTTCACATCAGTTTTAACTGGTGGTTTTTTTTGTATTTGATGTCTGAGTGAAATCAAGTCTCTTCATGTCTCTAGAATTCTTCAAAGTATCCAAGCTGATATTAAGAGTGATATGTTCTTGATGGTTTTGATACTTCTCTGATCTCCAGTTCTCCCAGATTCTTTATCAAGTTTTTTGGAACAGTTCCAAGGATACCAACTTCATTTAGTATCATCATTACTTTTATATTCCACAGCTTTTTCAGCTCTCTGGTAAGATCCTGGTATTTGTCTATCTTTTTGCTTTCTTTCATTTTCATTCTGTGTTCCATTGAAATGATAAAATCTACTAAATGGCAAGTTCTTTCTTTCTTGTTAATATGAGGTCTAACTTGGCTAGGATTGGATGATCCATTTTTATCTCAAAGCTCCACAGAATTTTACGTGTCTTATTTTCTTGGACAAATTCTAGTTTATGAATATTCCATTTGTCAACATCAGCAAATTTTAATCTCTTTCTCAGTTCCCAGTAGATCAGCTTTCCCACTCAGATGTATTTTTGTTGGGTGCTATTTTGCTATATTTGATTATTATGGGATTAACTATTTCATATCTGTCCCTACATGTTATTATCATACTCATAGGGAGTGTTAGCTGATGGTCTTTCACTGGAATCTAACAACAAGTCTCCTCAGGTCTCCAGGACTTTACTCAGTATTCTGGCCGATCTCAACAATGCAGTAGTATGGATGGTTCTTCCAGTGTTTTTCAACTTTTTTAGTCTCCTTTCCAAGCCTTTGGGGACCATTCCAAGCACACCAACTATAACTATTATCATGGTCACCCTTATGTTCCACAGCTTTTTCAGTTTTCTAGGATGGTCTAAGTGCTTGTTTCTCTTTTTACCTTCTTGGATTTTCACTTTGTAGTCAGCTGGAATTGCAAATTCCTCAAGACAGAAAGTTCTCAATTTTTTTTTTGTTTATTATTGTTTTTATGTTATTTATTTATCAATCATTATTATTTTTCTCTTTTGAGAGTTTTTCACACCAGCATTAGATGATGGTTTTTCACTGGAGTCTGAGTGACAGCAAATTTCCTTAAGTCTCCAGAACTTTTCTCAGTATTCTGGTCAATTTCAATGTTTTAGTTGGATGGTTTACACTCCTCTTAATTCCATGCCCTCCAGTCCTTGTACCAATCCTTTTATGACTGTACCATGTGGACCAATTACAATTGGTATCACTGTCACTTTCATGTTCCATAATTTTTTCAGTTCTCTAGCAAACTCTAGATACTTACCTCAATTTTCACTTTCTTTCAATTTTACCCAATGTATTATTATTATCATTATTTTACTCCTTTGAGAGTTTTTCTCACTAGCATTAGCTGACAGTCTTCAACTGGAGTTTGAGTAACAGCAAATCTCCAGGACTCTTCTCAGTATTCTGACCGATCTTAATAATGCTGTAGTTTGGATGATTTCCATTCATCCTCTTATTTCTAAGCCTTCCAATCCATTGGTGACTGTACCAAGTGCACCAATTACAATTAGTATCACTACCACCTTCATGTTCCATAGTTTTTTTAGTTCTCTAGCAAGGTGTTGGTATTTATCTCTCTTTTCAGTTTCTTTTATTTTAACTCTGTGGTCTGCTAGGATGGAAAAGTCCACTATTCAGCAGGTTCTCTTCTTTTGTTGACTATCACCAGATCTGGTCATCTGGCCGAGATTAGATAATCCATTTGTATCTCAAATTCCCAGAGGGGGTGTCCTCGTGGTGTAATGGTTAAAGCGGTGGACTGCGGAATCGTAGTACGCAAGTTCGTACTCCAGTCGCGCTATTACGTTCACTTTCGGACAAATACCCTTGGGAAAGGTATGAACCCCCGTATCCTCCCAGCTATGGGTTAAATAGTACCACTACTGTTCTTCTAGGAGAATGGCTTTGGCATTAAATAACCTAAAAAGAGTTGATATGCCATTAAATAAAGAAACCAACCAACCATCAAATTCCCAGAGAAGTTTGTGTGTCTCATTCTTATACCACTTGTGCATACGATCAAATTTAAATATCTAACTCAATTCCCAATGGATTACCTTCCCTACCCATTCATGTCTAGTCTTATACTTTTTTCACATTAATTTACTGCATTTGCTTCTTATATGATTGATCATTTCATCTCTATCATCACATAATCTACCCTTGCTATTTTGTAGCATCTTGTCTATTTTTACTTTAACATAGTTTGTCCTTATGGCGTTGTTTTGTGCTGCAATTAAAAGAGATACATTTTCTCTCTTAAGGTTTTCCTTTCTCAGCCATGTCCAAGTCTTCTTGTGTGAGATTTCGTTTGTTTGTCACTTGAAACATCTATGCAATTGCTGTTCTTCCCATTTTGGTTTTCAAGTTATTTCTGTTCTGTTGATCCTTGTTTTTGGTCACTGTAAGTCTTCAAATGTATCAATGCTATCTTCAATGCTGGTAAGTCCTCTTCCTCCTGTTGTATTTTGGCCTTCGACCCAGCCAAAAATGTCATTCCAAGGTGATGCACTGGAAGGAGGTGACACATTCTAATGGCAGTTATGAGAGGAAATCGCATGGGCGGAAATTGGCTGATGAAATGGGACGAGGTAAAAAATTCCCATGGTACACTCATAGACTGATGCACCAGAAGAGAGTGACCTCTGAACTGCATGACAGTTATTTCCGCTTAATGATGATCAAACATGCAACTCCAAAGATCGAGTAGGCGACTAAGTGGGCGTTGGACTATTATATAACTCAGTCAAGACAGAAGTTACAGTTAGAGATCAGACGGAGTTATAGACGAGATGTGGTAAGGAAAGCCACACCAGGTCGAAGGGGCTCGGGGTCCCCGAATCACCCAGCAGAGTGGGCCTCTGGGCCTCCGGTTGAGCATCAGGAGAACAAGAAAGACACAACGCTGACGGCCATAAGAGTGGGGTCAAAATATTGGAGTTTCTGTTCGGTCTCCAACTCCCTCTCACACAAAAACCTTGAGTAACCCTTTTCGAACCCTTACAATAAAGTGAGAGGTACATATATCTATAAAGAAGTCTTCCTGCGTCTTTATTATTGTGTCGTTATGATACTGAATATGAGAATATAATACTCCTTCTTGACAAATATTATCGGTCTATGTCATTTCCTGGATGTAAGGCCTTATGAATCATCATGAGTTTTCTTCTTCTCTGGTCCATTTATTGAAGTTTTTCACTCATCTACTTTAAGAATGGTCCTAAATATCTTATGAAAAGGGGCAGCCTTGGGGTTTATCCTTTGGGTGATATTTCTGCAATATTGTTTGGTTTCAAGTAGTTTTCTCATTCTCTTGAGATTCTCTTTTTTAATTTTTTTCTTTCATCTCCACTTGTTTGATGGTGTCCACTTCCAATATTCCCAATTATTTCTCCAAGCATTCTGATTTTGATTTTTTCTTGATTTTATTATTATTACTATTATAATCATTGTTATCAACATGTCTCCCCACTGTTTAAATTGATAGACTAATTTCCCTTTCTACTTTTCATTTGTTCTCTTTTCTACTTTTTTAAAAAATAAAATGCAGATTTTATCTATAGAATTATGTTGATTTAGTTTAACTGGGATTCAAAAATAAAAATGATTTCTAATAGAATTAAGAGAATGTAAACTTTTGAGTATCATGTTATCAGCTTGACACTGTAGTAATTCACTAAGCATAGCACAAGGCCAAAAGCATGGGGCACCCAGTAAGAATCAAACTCACGAGTAACTATCTGCTAGTCTAACTCAATGACCATTGCACAACAAAAAGCACCCCACCTTGTCACTGTATATGAAATTCTTTTATATCTTGTTATGTCAATAAAACTTGCCAAACAAAAAAGCATTGTAGAAGGAGAATATGATTCACCAATATAGTTATTCACTCAAGTTAGCTTAGTTGTGACACAAGCAGAGAGCACTCAACATGAATTAAACTCGTTAACAATGATCTGCTTGGCTAGCATACTAACCATTACTCTAGGCAAGAGGACTAATATTTGTTTATTAAGCTAATTCTTAGTTGTGGCACAAGGCCTAAAGTATGGGGCACTCAGTGGGAATCAAACTCACTAACAATAGTCTGCTAATCTAGTTTGTTAACAATTACACCATGATCAATAAATCTTCAGATTAAGGATGAATATATTCCCTTAGATCAAACAGAAATTGTCCATGGTATAATTGTTATCATCAAATGAAATGAACTTTAAATCCTGAATGAGACTATTTGCATTTCACTTCATATTAATCCTCTCTCTTTTTCCACTCTTCTCTTCCCAGCTATGAGTAAATAGTAGGATAGACTAGGCAATTTAGCTTTGGTAGGGCATCCAATTTAGGAAAAAAAGGAAAACTCTTAATTCAAACCAACTGTAATCCACTTAAAAACTGACCTTGTGCCTCATCCAGCTCATGGCAGAGGAATTGGGTAAATATATACATTGTACATGTTACATATGGTTTGGTTTCTTTGTTTAATGGCATATAAACCTTTATGGATTATTTAGTGCCAAAGCCAATGCCAAGAACCATATTGATACTATTTAACCTATGAGCAATAAGGGGGTTTATAGCTTTCCCAAGGGTATTAGTTTGAAAGTGAATGAGTTCAAATGCATTTACAACAACTGTCTAGCACATTAACCATTACCCCACTACAATTCCCTTCTTGCTTTATCAGTAATCATGAGATTTAATAAAAAAACTTGGTTATAAAATGAATCCAGAAGGAACCAGCTGTACTCCACTTAAAAACTGGCCTTGTGTCACATCCTGCCTGTGGGTAGATGCATACATACAAAGTGGAAAACAACTAAAATAATTAAGTCGGTGTTTAACATGTGAGCTTAGAACTCCCTACTTGCAGCAATATGGAATTCATTGTTTATTGTATTTATATATTATCAGATTTGTTTTTTTAAATAATTGCTTGAAATTTTTTAAAAATCATTATAGTCTTCTGATGAATATCTTCGGTCACAATGAGTGGCGAAAAATTAAAGCTTAGTAATTATATTGAAAATGATAGCAAAACTCTTGTTACAAACACTAATTACAATATAATTTATATATCTATATCTATACTGGCCCATTGGCATGATGGTTAGAGTGTTCACCAATTGCCCAGATTCAATCCCAGGCTCAGTCATACCAAAAACTCAAAAATGGTAGTTGATGCCTCCTTGCTTAACACTCAGCATTATAAGGTATAGATCAAGGGAAGTGAAGCAATTCAGGGAAAGGCATAGCACCCTCCCCAACACCTTGGTGTAGCAGTTATTGAAAAGGGAACCTTCTGGTCGCCCTCAACTATGGTCAGCCAACGTCCTTATATCTATATGCAGACTATGCAAATGACTTACCATGTGGAAAGCTGATCTATCTGATGAGAGATAAAATGGGATTTCTTCAAATTTGTAGCTATGTCCATACAACTAAATGGATGCACCACATAGATGCTAACAAAATGCTTAGGAAAAGAGCTACTTGGCATTCATCTTAAGTCATTCTATCCAGCTTGTGGGTGTGTGTGTGTGTGTGTCTATGTATGTGTACATGTGTTTGAATGTGTGTGTGTGTGTGTGTAGTATATGTATATATTTGGAGAGTTGAATTAGTCAAGTAGTTTTATGCTCGTCACCAAGTCAAGCTGATTTTGCCACCTGTTCTTACCGTCCATTGTTCCTGGTATGTCTACATGAAGCTTTTCTGGTCAATCAACCCTGGTATATCCATATATAGGAGTCCCTAAGAGAACAGTGCTTACAAATTTGTCCTTACCTTTCCAACAGTGCCCCACATATCTTGTTCATTTTATTGGATGATTTGTCAGACAGGAGGTAGGTGGCAATACAACTGCTGTTTTATCAGGTGCTGCTTCCAGGATTTTTTTCAAAACAGCCCATAGAATCTTTCTGTAGTACCAATATAGCTTTTTCTCTATGCTTTTTTCTATACATTTCATTAGAATCCATGTAGTGCATCCATACAGTAGTACCAGCATGGAAGAAACCTCATTTTCTTTTATCAGAGAGATCAGATTTCCAGATGATTAAATTTCTATATGATTAACTGTCAGTAGCAGTCAATACCTTCCCTCAATAAATGAGAGATTGCTGCTGAAGTATGTGAATTTATCAATGAATATCAAAATCTTGTCACTCAAAGTGGATATGGCTCCTTCTTATCTAAAATTCCTAAACTATTCATTTATGTAGAGGCCAATACCTCTCAATGTTTGCTCCAGGATGTGCAGTAAGGATTTGGCTTGGGAAGGTGTATTTGTGGGAAGCATTAGATCATCTGTGTAGACTGCATCTGCCATAATTTGCTTCTTGTCTTTTGTGATGTGAAAACGTTTTCTTTTATTTGGTCATTCATAGTACATAATCTTCCTTAATTTGGTCATTCATAGTACATAATCTTCTTTTATTTGGTCATTCATAGTACATAATCTTGGAAGATTATAAATAGAAATGATGTTTATGTTTCTCCTTGCTAAATTCCAGTGACGATTTTTCATTTTTCCTCTGTGTATGGAATCAAATGCCTTGAAAAAATCTATGAACAATTGTGTTGCCTCAAAATTTTTTGTATCTACTCCGTTGATGATTTCACAGATAGAATTTGTGAAGTTGTTGATCAATTTCTCTAAAAGCCATTGTGTTTTTTCCAAAGAATTTTCTTGATTTCAGGTTAGATAAGATTAAGAAGTGGGGCATTATAAACAGGGCATTATAAACCTTAGAAACAATCAGAGTAAGAGTTATACCTCTGTAGTTCTGAGGTCACCTTTTTTGGGAAAGAGAAGGATGCAGCCTTTTGTTCATTTCTCTCTTGAGTTTTATTTAGACACATTAATGTATAACCAAAGAAATATATCATCAAATTTCCTTGTCTTCCATACTTCCCTAGGTATTTCATCAAAGCTTTTCTGCTTTCAATTGTTTTCTGTAATGAGTCAAATTCTTCCACTGTAAACTGTCCTTGTGAGCTGTCTTGTTGACTTGTAATCATTTTTTCATACTACAAGGATCATTTGATAAGTTTCCAGACTTTTTTCATATGGGCACTTTTATTGATAGTACACGCATAAAACTCTAGTCCCCTGAGAAGTAATCTCCTCCGGCTGTAATGCCCTTGTTGTACCATTCCAACAACCTCTGGAAGGCCCCATGGAAGTCCTCTTGTGTGAGCGTGTCAATGACCTTCATCACAGCCTCTTTCATCTCCTCAATTGTCTCATAACGACAACCTCTGAGCTTAGGGAATAACCAAAAGTCACAGGGAGCAAGGTCTCGACTATAGGGAGGCTGAGGAACTGTCTTGATGCCCATCTTGCTCAAATTGTCTGTGACAAGGATGCAGTTGTGGACTGGTGCATTGTCCTGCTGGAAATGCCACTGACCTGATTTGAAGAGTGCTGGCCTCTTCCCAAGGAATCTCTTCCTGAACTCCCTTAAAACCTCAACATAGTAACCCTAAGCCTAACCTTAACCCTTTGGCCAATCAACTCTGGTGTATTGACTTCCTTACTTCTTCCACACCTCTCATCATCCCTCACAGACTCCCTGCCTTCCTTGAATCTCTTATGCCACTCAAAAACTGATACTCGATTCATGCAAAAGAGTTTAAAAGCAGTATGAAGCATTCCATATGTTTCTGTGGCATTTTTTCCAAGTTTAAAACAGAATTTTATTGCCGATCGTTCTTCTAAAGTGTCAGATTGCATTTTTGAAATTCACCAGCTGTGACAATCAGGCTTTAGTAGGTGGCCGTGGTGTAGTCATTATCGTCACAGGAAATGGACACGGCGACACAAGTTCAAATCCTGGACAAGACTGATTGCATTTCACATAGCACTAATACCCTTGGGAAAGGTATGAATCCAATTATTCTCCCTCCAGCTATGGGTAAATAGTAGGACAGACTAAGTTCTTCAGCCTTGGGTAGGCAACTAGTCTAGGAGAAGGAAAACTCTGTATTCAAACCTGTTAAACTCCGCTTAAAAATTGACCTTGTGTCATATCCTGCCCAAGCGGAGGGGTTGGTAAATAGGATCAGGCTTTAGTAGTGTGTATTTGAATTCCTGCTCTAGCTGTTCATTGGAACCTGAAATCATAAAAATTCGTGAGTCATCTCAAATGATGTATAGCAATAACATAGTGAATTTTCAAGAGTCTACAACAATTTTAAATGCCTGTTAAAAAAAAGCCTGGAAACTTATTGAATGCACCATGTAGTTTATTTCAGAAGGGTTTCCCAGCAGATTCTTGTAATATTCTTTCTACCTCTGAAATCTTTCTTCTTAACTTGCAGCTTTTAGTTTTGCCCTCAACTTGCTTTTCCTTCTGTTTACTTCATTTACTGTCGGCCATACAAAATATGATTATCTAACTTCTATTGAATTTCTAATTGTATTGATGTGGCTTTAAATGTATTCTAATTGTTCTTTTTGGTATGTGTTAGTTCTCTCTGGTATTTTTTTTAGTTTCTTTTATTAAGTCATGATGCTTTTTTCCATATTTTTCATCTTTTTTATCTTTAACTACTATAGAATCCCAGTGAACAGTACATTTGCCTCTTGGTTCACTTGGTATGTACTTAGCTACTGCTTCTATATAGACAGTAAGAAAGTTTTCATATTTGTCATTTGGAGGATGTCTTTCAAATGTCACCTGAAGAGTATCAAACTTATTTAATTGTTTCAGCTTTATCTTACTGTATATTGATTGCTTATATCACTATTGTGACGCGAAAAATTTACTTTTATCCCAGAACGGGGTTTTATTTTCATACGTGTGAAGACGGGGCAGGTTGGCACTTGATCTCTTGTAGAATAAGTCCTCGTTCTGAGTTTTTTTCTCGGACACATAAGAACTGGCATATTATGTGGGGGATTAATTTAGGGCTAGACTGACCGCCGCTGGCAAGGGGTTCCAAATTCCACACTATACACACACCCACCAATGCCACTAGTCTTCCTCCCCTATTACAATGGAAGACATGGACCTCTAGGTTTAGACGTAATAATATTATATTGTAGTAGTCGGCAATTCCAGTTTCCCGTGTGATATTTTAAAGGAATTAATAGGACAATTTTAAGCAAGATAACATAAGGTGAATAGAAGCTGAAAAAAATATGACATAACAAATTCGTAGTAGACACTATAAAGAACAACTTCGACCACGTGGGAACATTAAAATATATCAATCTTTTCTTTCGTTTTCATTCAAATTGAGAGAGAGAGAGGGTATATAAAATTGGGTATAAGGAGAAACGGTCTCAAAGTTTACTTATCTTTTTTTTCTTTTTTCGACGGAGTTCCTGTGGAGAATATTTCCTCTTTTACGGGCTAATAGACATTATGCTATTTTTATTACTGGCTTGAAGAAAATGGCTTCTTCGTGTCCGAGATATTCTTTTCGTCTTCTTTTACCCGGAGTACTTGGCTTTTGGTTCCGTCTGCTACGAACCCTGTCCAACAACTAACTTTTTTATTATCTATTTCCGCTGACAGGAAGGAGTCCCCACTTCCGTTTTTGGGGTACCAGCCAATCATTTGGCTTCTACCTTCTTCCTTCCCGTGTCAGGCGACCCGAGGGAGGTCACCGAGTACAAACATCTGTTCTTAACAGTCATTCTTTGACGGCTTGCTACTATTAATTTGAACACGAGGATAGTAGAAATCTTATTTCTATCTTCTCAGTGGGAGACCACGTGACACTATTGACAAGAGACGACCAATCATATCATGAAGCTTTACTTATTTATTTTGTATTTCTACATATAGTCAGGTGAATCTTTACTGAGATGATGCTGTTATATACAAGCGTGTGGTTGCAAGAAAAATAAAACTGACGAGAAGATTTAGTTTATTTTGTTTATTGAATAGGTAAAATAAACAAGCGGATGAAATATCTGGCTGGCTGATGTGGGGGTGGTGTCTATTCGGTGACAAGCGGTTGCTTTGATCTGATCAGACGGTGTTGTCGGATGACGATCTTAGGACGGTCACTGATTCAACTGGTGTGTGACCTCTGCTTGGCCTATTTATATGTTCCCGACTTCAAACACCGGCTCCACAAAATACTATTTGTGGAAAAAAAAAGGATTGGTTGAAAAATAGAGCTTTTTTATAACTGAGAATTTTCTGAGGATTTTGGATAGACTATGCACAAAGCCTATGTGCAGAAGCCATGATTTTCTCAGTTTGACACTGGCCGTTGTTGGGTCAACATCTGGTTGCTGTTATTTTCTTCTACAGTGTCGATGTTTGTGAGTCTGTGTTTTGCGAGTTTTTGTAGTTAGGTTTGTGAAGGGTTAAGTGAGTGAATCAGAAAAGATTTGATGTATTTTTCTATAACAATGCAGTGATCAGAATATACTCTTTTAAAAGAGGAGTATGCCTCACAATCCAAAGTGCTGTTTATCTACTTTTTTTTTAATAAATATATAATCTAGTTATAATTTTGAGTTATTTGGGTGGGAGTAAGTCTATATAGTTTCCCCCTCCTATTTTGGATTTTAGTGTTTAGGCATACATGCATGTTTTAGTGTTTAGGGCATACATGCATGTTCTCAAGAGAAAATTGTATAAGATATTCAACATTTCTGTTTGGCAAGTTTTGTAAACAAATTTATTATTTCCGTCTTTGCTTATTTGAGCATTCATGTCTCCACCAATGATCAGAATGTTATGCTTAGTAATCTGTCAGACAAGTGAAGATAGCTTGTAATAGAAAGTGATGAAATCTGTTTCATCACTGGCATTGATGTGACTGTAGCAAGAGACAATTGTTGAGCGGGAGTTGCTGTTAAATGTAGCACAAATCATTCTCGGTTGGATTCACTCAATGCTATTTTGTGATTTTATGGCATGAGAGCTGAAAAGCATTCCTATTCTTCCAATGGTAGCATTAATGGAGTTTTTCCATGCAAATGGCCATCAATAACTGGGATCATGGTATTTCAATTCTAGTTCTCTATGGTAATATCTATGTTTTTATACACATATGATGTCTATATTCTGCTCAACTGCAAATGCTGTAAGCTTAGGGAACTGGTTTTGTATAGTTAATGTTTGAATGTTAAAAGTTACAATGAAAGTATTTCTTTCTTCTTATTTCCTTCTTGTGTTTAACTCAAATGAGCAGCTTTTGTAGCGAAAGACAAAAATTGAATTTAAAATGAGTTTAAGGCTTTACCATTAGACATGATTCTTAGATTGATGAAAAATATCTTTGCAGCCTCTTTGCACAAGATGAATGTTAGAATTGTTAAAATTTTTCTTGGATCTTTTTTTCTGTCCATATTCTTTTAGAAATGTTTGTAAAAAAGTGATAATTTAACTTTATTTGGGTGAAAATGTGCACGTTGAACACTGCTTATAGTTCCCATTTAATCTGAGCAAAAATGTGGCAAAAGGCTCCCTAACTTAAGAAATACAACAGATTTATGCATGTAGAAAGAAAGGTTTGTGAAGCTTAAAGGAATCAGTTATGATTTAATGGCATGTCAACCCACCTTGGGTTATTTATTGCAGAGAAGTTAAGGGACCATGTTCACTGTGAATTCATATTTGTATTTTTGTGTAATTGTTTCTTAAAAGATTTTTTGGCACACAGTCTTATCAAATACTACATTTTTTTAAACAGATCTATTTGACCCATTGATGGGGCCCTAAAAGATACTACTACTCCAAGTCAGAGTGAATCTTGAATTAATATCAATAAAGGTGTATTCTACAGTCCCTTATTCTTCAGAACTGGAGCCCCACCATCACTGGCAGTTTTGTGTCATCCTCACAATATTCCTTTCGAGAGATTGTTGTTGGGGCAGAATCCCCTACTAATGAACTCAACCACTCTCCATAATACCGGAAGACGCAGCAATACGAAATCAGTCTAGATCTGGAAGCTAACCTCGCCCCCGTGCGGTTATGCAAACTAGCTTACCATACTATGTTCTTGTAACCATCCTTTGTTCTTGTAAATATATACCTATACTATAACCGTGGTGTTCTGTTCTCTTTGTGACCCCTTCCTGGGCCATAACAGAGGTTTACTCCTTTGTATAGTCAGCATATTCTAAGTGTCACTGACATGATAAATTCGAGTAACATTTAAAGGAAGTTATCATACAAACAATATTAAAATAGAGATTAAAAAAATTTTTTGAGTTTCTTATTAGAACAAAAAATTATTTTTTCTAGGCAAGGAAGTCAAGAGGCAATTTTATTGCTTGAAAATGCATGGCTTCATGTTGCAAATGTGATGCAGTAAATACTCATATGGATGGAATGGAAATTGCTTCATGATCTACTCTAATGTGATATAACATTTACCATCTTAGGATATGAACATGTTGACCTAACTTCAAATCCTGGATGAAGTCATTTCACTTTCATGCTAATGCTCTTGGGAAAAGCATAAATTCATGTCTACTCCCTTCAGCTATCCGTGAATAGCATTGCAAACTGAACTCTAAGCCTTGGTTTGGTAACCAGTCTAGGAAAAGGTAAACTCTGAATTTAAACCAGCTGTATTCCACTTAAAAATTAACACCCTGCCCATAGCAGAGGGGCTGGATAAATATATACACAAGTTCAAAATATTGGAAAAGATTTTCCTGCAATTCATCAAATCAAGACCAGAACTTTACTTTTATTATTAGATAGATAATTTTGCTGAAAAATAGTGTAAGGTCATCAAAAGGCTGCATCCTCCATTTGCCAAAGAAAGGTAACCTCAGAATCACAGAGAACTAAAGGGGCATAACTCTTACTACAATGGTTTCAAAGGTTTATGATAACCAGCTTCTCAATTGTGTCCAACCTGAAATTGAGAAAATTCTTTGGAAAAATCAGAATGGCTTTTTGAGAAATTGATCAACAACTTCACAAATTCTATCTGTCGAATCATTGAAAGATGGAGAAAATACTGGCAGATTATGGTTTTCTTCAAGAAATTGTTATAAAAACATGAAAACAATGGTTCATTCACTCGATAGGGACACTGACAGCTTTAAAATTGTCACTGGAGTCTTGCAAGGAGATATATTGGCAACATTTCTTTTTATAATCTGCTTAGATTATGTTCTATGGACATCAAAAGATCTTATAAAAGAAAAGGGTTTCACCCTAAATAAGGCAAAAAACAGATGATATCCTGCAGAAAATATTACTAACTCTAAGACATTTTAATGAAAGGAATATTGATGCTATGAATTCATATAGAGATTCAATTTTATTACAAATTCCTGGAAAGAGATTGCAATGTTTTGAGTTGAAGGATTTTCAAGTTTTCAAAGCCTTTAATCTTTTAGTGTTTCAGTGAGTTTGTGAACTATTTGAAATATTACGGAGAAAAAGTTGAAGTTTTGGAAATTAAACTAAATAGAAGAAGGTAGATGAATGGAAGCCTCAAGTAGTGTAGGTTGGGCAGGGGTAAGATGAGAAAAAGAAAAAAGGAGATAGAGGAAAGGGGAAGAGAGAGAAAGAGTATAAGTATTGAAGAAAGAATTTAAACCTGATTAACCATTTCTGTAGACTTCCTGAAAGTTTGCAATGTTGCCAAAAAGACTCTGGGCTCTCAGTGTTAAATATAGAAATATGTTAGGAGTGACTCATGATATTAATACACTATACAAACAAAATTTTCACTCAGTAAATGTTTAATTAAGAAAAATTTTTAAACATTTTAGAATTTCTTGGTGTTATTCACAATTCCAACAACAACCTTTCTCTTTCTCTCTCTCCTAATAATTATTTCTTTGTCTTTTCATTTCTTTTGCTCTTTTTCTCTTTAACTCTTTCTCTTTGCTTTTATCTCTCTCTCTCTCTCTCTCTCTCTCTCTCTCTCTCTCTCTCTCTCTCTTTTAATTCTCTTTGTCTCTGTCTTTCTATTTCTTTCTCTTTTCTTCTCTCTCTCACTCTCTCTTTGTTTTTTTTTACTATTTCATTTTCTCTTCCTCTTACTCGGTCTTTCATTCTGACTCTCTCTTTCTTTCTTTTACTCTTTTTCTTTCACTTACACTTTTTCTCTGTCCCTTTCTTTGCCTTTTTTAAAATTCTATCTCTGTCTTTCTCTTTCCTTCTCTTTCTCTTTCTTTTTGTCTGTCTCTGCTTATCTATCTATCTAAAAATGCCTTTTTAATCTATTACTGTTTAGTAGTTAACCTTAATATCACTTTCTCTCTTTCCCATATATTGTTTTATCTTTCTATCCTCTCTCTCTTTCTCATATATTGTTTTGTCTTTCCTCTCTCTCTCTCTCTCTCTTCACATTTGATTGTGATATTGTAATAAGTAACTTTTAACTCCAGTTGTACTATAACAGTCACTTTCAGGCTAATGTCCCTTGGGAAAGGTATGAACTTATCTTTTAGCTATGCATTAAATAGTACCACTAGTGTTCATCCATGGTATTAAATAATCTATGAAGGTTTATATGCCTTTAAACAAACCAAATCATACCTCTCCTTATAACATTTTAGTTTGTGCTTTTCAGTCTGTCCAATCATCTCTCTCTCTCTCTCTCTCTCTCTCTCTCTCTCTCTCTCTCTCTCTCTCTTCTTCCACTTGTTAAATTAAGATTCCTGATTTTAACAGTGCTGTAGTCTGGATTGTCTCAATTTTTCTTCACACAGTATCTTTTCCAGGTTCTTGGGAATTATTCTTTTTTAAATCTTTCTTGCTATTTTCCCTTGTCTCTTTTTTTATTTAACACTTTCTTACTTTCTTTCTCTTCTTCCCTGTCCTTCACTTTCTTTATTATACCTCCTTATTATTCTATCACTTTTCACTCTCTCTCACTCCGTTTCTTTCTTTATCATTATTTACAGTCTCTATGTCATGTTTACCAAAATAGAAATATTTTACCAACAGAAAGTAAAAATATTTCTTCTAGGATGAGTAAAAAGTTTTGATATGTGCTAATTTGTGGCGTGTATATCAAGTGACCAAAGCAATTTAAGCTATGGAAACTACCAGTGATGGTTGATAGTATCATGGTAGTTGGTGTGCTGACATGTTGCACATTGTTTCCCTCCATGTGTAATTTGAAATACACATAAATGAATTTACAATGTAGTCTAATTCAGAAATTTATGCTTTACAATTTCAAACTGGGTCAAAACACCCTGGAGGCAACCAAAAACATTTGTACAAAAGGCAAAGACACAGTTGATCACAGTACAGTAACCAGATGGGCCATTGCCCAGTCAGCTGGGGCTATATAATACACCAACTGCTTCTCTGCAGAGGGGTAAGATCCCCCCACAACCAGTGTCCTAGATATGACACCAAACAATCTGATCGTGAGGTTACAGATAAGCTGAAGCTTTGAAGAGTGTGGAGTACCCCTTTATTACCATCACTCCCAGGTCCACTCTGGCCTGGAGAGGTTGCACCTGATAAGGGTCCTATCGATGGGTTAAATAGAACTAAACTGTTTACTTATGCTAAACTGAACTGTTTGAAATAGAACTGTCTTAACTTTTGCTAAACTGAATTGCTTGAAATAGAACTGTTTTTGACATTGAAACTATATACTTATGCTAAATTGAATTGTTTGAAATAGAATTGTTTTGACATTTAACTCTTTGTAAACAAAAACTATACTTATACTATACTGAATTGCTTGAAATTTAATTCAGCATTAAATGACCCAAAAAGGGTTGATATGCCATAAAACAAAACAACCAACCAACCAGATGGTTCAAGAAATTTCATTCAGGTTACAAAAACCTCAATAAATAGGCATGGTCAGGTAGGCCTAAAACTGTGGATTCCAAGGCTTTTCTCCAAGCTATAAAGGCGAATCTAGAGAGTAGCACTTGGAGAGTATCAGGTATCACTGTTCAGTATGATTTGTCACTTTCATGACCTCTGCAAAAGGCATCTTGAGCTGCTGAATTGTGCTTCATGCTACCAAAATATTGCAAAACTTTTGACTCGCCCTAGTAAAATCCTATTTGATTTCATTTTTCTTTCTTTCATTCGTTTTTTTAGGTTTTTTTTGTTTTTGTTTTTGGGAGCCCTACATTCAGCCAAATCCTGTCACAATTGCCTTTGGGAGGGAAGGGGATACAACAATAAATACCAACATCAGTTTAAGTTTATAGACTTGATTTGAGTTACTTGAATTGAATAATTATTTATAGAAGCCAAAATATACAATTTAAAGAGCACACATAAAATCGAATCAGAAAACTAAGGTCGAATTTCAGACGCTTATTTTCACCAAAGTGCAACCCTTAAAAAAACTATGAATCCATTTCTCCCTGCTATATGCAAATTACCAGATAACTGGACAAAATTCTTATCACTGGCATGCCACAATGATTTGGCAAAGAAGAGAAAGAATAAATGAGCAAAAGAACAAACCATTCTCATAAAGATTTCCCTACCCAGGTATTTACACAAAAAAAAACTGCAACCCTAATAATCAATTTTGGATATGTTTCCATAATTTACATTGTGGTTCTATGGCTGAGTAATTTGTCTTCATTGCATCTCTCTCTCTCTCTCTCTCTCTCTCTCTGTGTGTGTGTGTGTGTGTGTAATACTCTTATAGCACAGACTCTATTGGGTTACATGGTGCATTTAGAATGATTGTTATCAGCATATTTATTTCAAATGAAAACTCACAGCTCTGAATTTTATTTGATGTTTGTAAAATTCAACTGAATAAATTCATCTTTTTATTTATTCATTCTGTTAATTTTCTGAGTTTTTATCCCTTTTTATTGTGATCAAATTTTGTTTATGAAAATATTATGATATTGCTCAGTATATTTGTGTATAGAGCACTGTAAATATTTTACTGATTAAAAATGCATTTTGTGTTCAACTTTGATTATATATATATATATATATATATATATATATATATATATATATATATATATATATATATAAAGAAAATTTGATAACAAGGTAATCCAAGTAGAAGGAGAGATTTTTAACCGGACAGCCAATCAAAAACTATGGCCCTGCATTACCCGTTTTCGGCAGGGGGGAAGAAAAGTTCCGTCTTGCCTTTCTTTGATTGGTGAACCACCTGATAATATTTTAATATTGTTAATGGCCTTATGTCAGGCGTTTAGCCGTAATTTTCCGTACATTCACACGTGGCTGACATTAGAATATGAAATTTATTTTTTTTTGTTTCTAACCCGTCAGTCAAAAAATACGGTTCAAAGCTCGGATCAACCGTTTCATCCCGTCATTAAACATTCCTAAACGATATTGTCACAGTGACCCCACTTTCAAACACGGTGTACATTATTATTATATTTTTGCTACACTACCTTAACAAAAGAATTTATCTAATCTTCAACAAATTATCTAATTAGTCCTAAGTATTTAATTTAATATCGTCAGTCAGCTTATAACACTAAAATAGTGTTACATTTCCTCCCCCACTTTTTGTCATTTACCTGTTTGGTAAAGGACCATTTAAAAGGGTTTATACAATTACATATTTTTTTCGTTCTTTCTTTTTCATGAAAAGAGAAAAGAAAGCAGTTCAAAAAGTTCTTGTGTGTGTTTGTTAGATCCTAGTTAGGTGTGTGTACTTCAACTACAGCCAATCTAAGAGGTCCTTCCGGTGTGGCTGCTGTTGGTTGTTCCGTACCGGTTGGCCCCATCTCTACTTGTTCTGTTTCTGGATATATTCTCTGTTGGTGAGCTACATTTTTCACACTCTCTCCTCTACCTCTGTACAACGTTGTCGGCTTGTTTCTTACCCTCTGTTACTGCCAAATACTTATAAACACGACCAACCCAGCCAATGCTGATATCAATACTAAACTTACCCACTAATGCCACTATCTTCCACGTAAGAGAATCTACCCCTTGATCTTACTGAGAGGGTGATGCCTTACCTATTGACTCTAACCTTTGTTTGAGATCATCTAATTTAATTTTCATTAAAGGTCCAAATACATTAGGAAACTCTCGCAATGTCCTTTCGGGAAATTCCATAGTTAAAGTTTTCCAGAGTTCCGTCCATTTGTCAACTGAGGCATTAACAAAGCGCAAGGAATGATTCTTCCGCCTGGTGGTGTGGTGGAAGTATAATAGTATCCCCATATGCTGTACAACCCATTGGAAGCTCGAGAGTGGTCAACGGGGGAAAATCCTATGAGTGGTTGATTTCCCACTGCATACCTGCGTCATTTGTAACTCGGTTTTTGTAGCTACTGCCCATATTCCATCGGTCAGGCTAACGGCTTTTGGCAATATAGTGTCAACCAGTATTTCTACCTGACAGTTCTTTTTCCACACCTTTTTTGTTATCTCTAAACAACCCAAGGATACACAAAAGTCTTGACTACTGGCCCCACATAAATAGGGACTCTACTGGAGGTACAAATCCCGACCGGCCACCCTGTAATAGAACGGAGTCAGATTTACTCAAACGGGTTCACAGAAACGGGTCTTCAGTGGTATTTCACCTTCTACACTAGATTTCTCTTTTTCTACCCTTTTTAATTCTACTAAGGGGATTTCGTTTTCCGTTTCCCAGCCCTTCTGAATCTTTTGAAGGAGAGTCCTCTGCTTCTGTAACACGAGGGGAACTCCCAACTTGGTTCCTAATATAGGGTATATTTTCTACTTGGATATTGTCATCGGAGTCTGTCTCCGGAGGAGGGATGACCCATGTTGGTCTTCTAAAGGTTTTATCTGGTTTTTTAATCTTGGAAGCTTTCCATTCCTCTATTTCGGCTAATTTTAGATCATTGGCATGCGCCCTTTTCGTAGTTCCACTTATCTGATCCCAAATAACAAACGAAACTGGTCACGTCTTCCCTACTATTCGGTAATAGGGCCTCCATCTCATATCGAGTTAACCCTATCTGGCATGAGCCTTATAATATACAGGGTCCCCTATGCAAAGTTCTATTTCCTTCCTATTCTGATTCACCCTTTTATTTCTTTTCTTCTGGGCTCACTCAATCTTTCTCCTACTCTAAGCAAAAATCTTATGCTGCTGTTCAAGAATAAGTTTGTGATGGTCCTCGACCATCTATTTTCCTCCGTGGCTTTAACCCATCCTGCAACAGGATTCTATCATTCCAAGTCTTTGGTGCATTTCCTGACTCTATTGTCTCTTTAATTGCCTGGATTTCTTCATCCTCTTGAATATTTCAAGCTAGTGGCTCCTGGTAACCTTTTGAATTACCCTCTTCTATAGCTTCTACCACGATTACTTCGTTTTCTAAGAGGGGTTTGTTCCTGGGGATTACCTGGTATAATATCCCACCTGGCTCTCCTGGTGAGTTTAATCTAGCCAAAAAAACAATGGCGGTGCGGGCCGAAAGTTTAACATCTTTCTCTGAGTAAACCGAAATTGCTCTACAGGCACCTCTACTCAGTGGTATTTTTACGCCTTTTATAATTAAAAGATTCTGCGTAAAACGTATCTATGCCCGATTTTTTTCAGCCAGTCCTCTCCCAATATCATTGTTCTATCTAAATTCGGGGCTATATAGAATTTTAACCAGGTGCTCATGCCCCCTATTTCCACCGGTAACCAACATATTCCCTTTAGTGGCATTTCCTGCTCATTCGCCTGAGTTATGATTTAGTCTGATTCTTCTAAACTATCAATAACTAATTTCAGTTCTTTACAAGAAGCTAATTCCATTAAAGAGTCTTCGGACCCAGTGTCAATAAAACGCTTCTACTTCTTTCTTTTCTTCTCGGACTTTGCATATCATCTCTGAACCCTGGGAGAAGACTTCATATTCTCTATATTCTTTTCTTTTCTTTTGGTCCCTAAGCCCTTTTTCTTTGCCTTTCTTACTCTTTGTTACCTTTCCAGTCGGTTTCTTAGTGTTCCCACTATTTTTGCATACTTGAGTGCGTCCCCGACTTTTCGTATCTTTTACCGACTTCGGATCCCGGGCCACCTTCTTAGTTACTGGAGTGGCCCCTGAAAGTTTCCTTGCTTTTTTGTAATTAGGATGGTTTCTAGTGCCTGTTGCTGTCCACCCTTTCTTACCTTCCGATCTACGATCACATCCTTGTCTTCTATTAGGCCATCTTTTTCTATCAGGAATCTTTTTTTTTTCAAATGTCTTTTTTTTCTCCCTCCCAGTATGTTATTTGGGAATGATGGGAGCGAGATCCGTCATAATTGTGTCTTCTTGTTTTCCCCTCTGCGGATCTTAGGTCACGCTTTCTGTCAAAATAACTAGACTTCATATAGTGGGTGTTCTTACCATGCCCACAACAAAATCGTTCACTAGAGTGTATTTCTCTCCTTGACCACTCAGTAGGCCGTCCCTCGATTTTGGGTTCTCTTGACGTGGTACGGGGACCCTAGTAACTCTTCTCGTTATGAGTTTTGCCTGAATTCCATTTAAACCTTTGAGATAGGTTCAACCTCTGGAATAACCTTTCACTGTCCCTTGCCACCGTCAATTCCTCAGATAACGATTCAGGGTTTGCCAATTGCTTAAGGCGTCCATAAAAAACTCTGCGTGTTGTACCTAAAATGCTCTGCATCCTGATATGCTATTCTGGCTAATTTCATCATTCTATTCGCCAGTTCTGCGAGTGTCTCTCCTTACTTTTGCTTTATCCTAATTAAAGTCCGGGCAGCATCTGTTGAATTAGCTATTTCTCCAAATTGTGCATTCAGCTGTTGAAATAGCTCAGCACTAGAGACGTCCGGGTGGTCGTCTAAGTATTCCTCGATCCACTTAGATGCAATCCCCTCGGTGAAATCATATGCCAGGGCGACAAGCTCTGGATCTGTTAGTTTATAGATCCTCTCTTTTTTTTAGTAATGTTGTCATCCAAGGCTTTAATTCTGCTGGTTTCCCAGTGTACATGGGGATCTTTGACCCATTTGTTACTACTCTATGAATTGAACTAGTGTCTGCCATTATTATTGTCTAATTTTCGATAAAACTAGCGAGTCGACGTTTGTATACAGATTCAAGACAGTGAGAAAAAATGGTCGCCTACCATTAACACGGGTGCTTCTTATGGGCTTCTTGGGTGCTGAAAATTTCCACTTACTTTTTGCGTGCTGAAAATGTGGACGCGCTGTGGGGGTCTCTCAGAGTCGAATCCTTAATCTTACGGCACCAAATGTGATATCATGGCACCAAATGTGATATCATGGCACCAAATGTGATATCACTTGTGGTCCCGGCACCAAATGTGATATCACTTGTGGTCACGGCACTAAATGTGATATCACTTGTGGTCACGGCACCAAATGTGATATCACTTGTGGTCACGGCACTAAATGTGATATCACTTGTGGTCACGGCACTAAATGTGATCTCACTCGTAGTCACGGCACCAAATGTGATATCCTTTGTGGTCACGGCACCAAATGGGATATCACTTGTGGTCACGGCACCAAATGTGATCTCACTCGTAGTCACGGCACCAAATGTGATATCCCTTGTGGTCACGGCACTAAATGTGATATCACTTGTGGTCACGGCACCAAATGTGATATCACTTGTGGTCACGGCACTAAATGTGATATCACTTGTGGTCACGGCACCAAATGTGATCTCACTTGTGGTCACGGCACTAAATGTGATATCACTTGTGGTCATGGCACCAAATGGGATCTCACTTGTGGTCACGGCACTAAATGTGATATCACTTGTGGTCACGGCACTAAATGTGATATCACTTGTGGTCACGGCACCAAATGTGATATCCTTTGTGGTCACGGCACCAAATGTGATAAGTAGTTGTGGTCAGCTTGCACAGATTGTGATACGCAGTAACTGTGGCGACGCACGGCACCAATTGTGATACCAATTGTGCTCACGCAGGGTCGAGTAATTTTGATAGAATTCTCCGAGCCACTTATAGGTCGTAGTTTCGGATGGATCTGCTTATCCAGATCTCCGTGTCCACGTTGCGTTGTTCGACCCACGGGAAAAGTTGGAGTAAAGCTGATACGGGCGTCTCTTGGTTCAGGCTGGGTCGGAAGACTGCAAGCTTTACTGGTGCTGTTCTCTGGTCAACTAATTCAATATGTCAGGTACGCTTGTTATCAGTTGTAAATAACATTTATTCATTATACAATGATTAAAAAATGAATCAGGTACAACACCAACAACAACAACATGTGCTTTCAGTTCGATGATAAGTTGACTGGCGATAACAGCTAGCCCCGAGTCCGTTGTGAGCAAACTAATGTTGCTAGGAATGGTCAAGTTGAGGACTCTGGGTAAAGTGGCAGTGGTGGCAAGGATGTGGGGTTTTAGACTGAAGGTCAAGCGCAAAGGGCTAAACTGTGTAGCCGTTTGATATCTGACTCCATTATGAGGTTATTTTATTTTACCCCCATGTTGGCTAGTCGGTGTAACGCCTTGAACAAGAAAGGCCCAAAAAGAATTATACAAAAGAAGACAGTAACAGATAGGAGACGAAGACGTTTCTTTTACATTTTCCTTTATTTCCTGGGTTCAACAACCATTCCATGGGTGAGGGAGTTTTCCCTGAATACAATTGAAATAGTTGAATCCCCTAGTTAAAATGTCTAAAAATACGTTAGTCATTTCTTGCATATGCTCGTCCTCATTGGGTATTTAAAGCTTCCACAATATTTTAAAGTCTCAACAACGGTTAGTTGCTTTTGGTAGTTTGTCGAAGTCCAGTTGTTTTAGTTCGTAGTTCTGTTTCGTAGCCTTTTATATTTCGGCATGCTGTTAACCGAGAGGGTTGCTACTGGGTGAAAGGGACTAACCAACGCCACGTCCAGAGATGTATGCGTGGCGCCAAGACACCAGACAGCAAAATGGTGTTGTCAATTCGCCGGTCACTGCCTGAAAGAGAATTAGCCTGTTCCCCCTGTCGGGAGATCGCTTTTTTCTTTACGCATGCGTCGTCCCTTTTTCCTGTCACGGACTGCTGGGGGTTTCTGCAAATTTAATTGTTTTCTTTTTTTTAATTCAATTTAATTTCTTTTAAATTTATGTATTCGTTCCCTACAAGGGCTCCAGTCTTCCGTCATTAAACATTCCTAAACGATATTGTCACAGTGATACCACTTTCAAACACGGTGTACATTATTATTATATTTTTGCTACACTACCTTAACAAAAGACTTTATCTAATCTTCAACGAATTGTCTAATTAGTCCTAAGTATTTAATTTAATATCGCCAGTCAACTTGTAACACTAAGATAGTGTTACAGATCTATTGAGAAGCAAAGTCGACACTATAATGTTCCGGTTCTAATAAACCATCATAAGGACTCTGAGGTATGATATTAGTGATGTTAAATCAACGATGGATGTTTAAAATTGAAAAATACAAAAACCTAGGGAAAATTTGTACAACAGCACCCAAACTTTTCTGGAAATCTTATTCATTAGGAATATTAACAAACTAAAATTCAAGGTTTACTGTAGACCCACCTGTAAAAACGACCACATAAATTTTTATTCCCACCACAACAACACCAAAAGAGGTATCTTCATAGGTTTTTATCTCAAAGCTCTACGTATTTGTTCCTCGAAATATTTAAATGATGAATTCAACCACATAGAAACCTTCTATACCCCAAATCATTTATACACTTTGCTAAATCTAAAGCCCTAAAAATCCATAATAAGAATCAACCTCGAACTAATGCCTACTCACAATCTTCTAAAACTAGTCCTCCCACAGATTCATAACTTTGCCAAACAATTCTTCCTCTCACATCATAATAAACAACTTAAGTAAACTCAATATCAAAACTACCTCTTTACCATCTAAAATGATCCGCGAATTAGTACACTCTAGCCCTCAATGCAACATATTTTCAGACACCAGTGTTTATTGTATCCCTTGTAAGAATATGTTGCAGAGCCGATAAGCACGTTGACCCCGTAAATTATTTACATTCATAATAAAAGACTGAGATGAATTTTCGAAGCCGCTGCTCTTTCACTCTGTAATTCCCTAAATACTCATCCTGGCTTTTATAATATTTCTCCTTACTTGAGCAAATCCTTTTTAAATAGCTACAATATATTCCATCTTTAGTTGATATATTCCACATATATCATAATTTTATGCCTTCTCTTTTTCTTTTTGTTGTTCTTTGTCTTCCGCTTTTTGATTCGAAATCTTTCTCGATAAACAAACGGAACATAAATTCTACACCATATTTCTAATAAGTCAAATGACGTATAACAGGGAAGGTAGAATAAGTTCCTTCCAGTTATTTTAAAAGAAAAAAATATATGATGAAGGTGAGGAGACGATTGATAAGTTTCAACAATGCTTTAATGGCAGCCTGAATGAAGGAACCCTTGTGCTATAAGTCGCAGGAAGAAGAAACAGTTGTAATAGTTGAGTAGGAATGAAGTAGCAAATGTCAGAGCAGGAATAAAGTAGCAAACGTCAGAGCAGGAATCAAGTTGCTGTAGTCAAGACTAAAGTTGAGTTGCTGATATCAGAGCAGGAATAAAATTGTTGATGTCAGAGGCGGAGTTAAACATCCAATTTAATGCTTCTGGGAGCCGTTGGTCTTAGAGGGTTGAACGAATGATGAAGGATTGAATTCTTAGGAACCAACGGTCCATAAATTAGATGTGCTCTCCTCATGGTGTTGTGGTCTGCTGCAAGAGCTAGAGAGAGATAAAGAGGATCAGTCCGTCCTGCTCGAAAGATATGCTGAGGAGAAGAAGATTCGCACGGTTTTACCTCCTTTTATAGTGCCCAAGAAAGTCATTCGGGCAGGATGGGATAAGTCATCCCTATTGCGTGAAAATATGAGACGAGACCACAATGGTCAAATTAATTTACGCCAAACAAAAATTCAAAATTCTTTCTGCTACAGACGTAATTTAAAGCAACAAACGCTGATTCACTAATTAAACAGTCAACTTTTTCTTGTTATCCAAATTTTCGCTAGGTTTTTGTATTTTGAACTTTTAAACATCTATCGTTGATTTTAACATCACTAATATTATCCCTCACAGCCCTGATGATGGTTCATTAGAACCGAAACGCTATAGTGTCAACTTTGCTTCTCTATAAATCTCTCCTTTTACTTGGATTACCTTGTTATCAACTTTTCTTTATATATTGTCGGATTACACTCCATTATTTACTTCCTTCCTATATATATATATATATATATATATATGTGTGTATGTGTGTGTGTGTGTGTGTGTGTGTGTGTGTGTGTGTGTGTGTAAATTGAGAGCAGGAAATGACACTTTGATTCCAGACTGTGTATATAGATATATTCTCTAATTGTAAGCAAACATGCCAATTTATAAGTAAATATTGTCATTAAGACAAGAACTTTGCTAGTTTCTGTGTGGAAGTGCACCCACCTTCCCCAAACACAAGGACGATACCCCTTTCAATCAGATGGTTAATAAATTTATTCAGCTACGTTCTCCACCATTATGCTTCATCAGAATAAATAAGTAGATTAAACACAAGTATATATATTTACCAGAGAATTCTTTTTTTAACTAAGCCAATTATTTTTTCAAAAAAACAAAAAAGATCAACCATACCGAATTTCCCACATTCCCCGCTCAAGAGTTCAATCTAAAAATGAAGAAAACCAGGGCAGTAAAAGAGGGATTACTTTTACAAAAATATTGCTTATACTCAGTTATAAATGGATAAAATATTCTTTTTAGACATTTCATTTATTTGTTCACTTTATTGATTGATTGATTGATTGATTTTAACTGCATGTCAACCCGTCTGGGGTTATTTTATGCCTAGAGGTTAGGAAATTGCATTCATTGTTCATTTATATTTACATTTTTTGTAGTTGTTTCTTAAGTTTTTTGCACACAGTTATATATCAAGTATTCCTATCTAATACAAATAATTTGCACACAGTTGTATCGTTTCAAGTCTTGGTTTGGTTTCTTTATTTAATGGCATATCAACTGTTAATGCCAAAGCCAATTCTAGTAAAAGAACAGTATTATATACAGCAAGGAAGACCAACAATAACGTTGATGTATGAAAATATAATCTTCCTCTTTTCCTTTTCTTTAATTACCTGAAATGTATGAAACGGTAAAGTGAAGGAAAGAGCCGAAGACAGCTGAGATGTACACACAGCATAAAATACAAATCCTCAGTGAACCACCTTCTTCTTCATTCTGCTTTTGCAAGACTGGTAAAGGGCCACTTTAAGGCATCGAATCTACTTAATTTCTACTTGCTTCTCGACTTTTGCAAATTTCATACAGGGCCATCTCAAGGCACCAAATCATCTTCTTTCTACTCACTTCTCTAACTTTACAAGTCTCATTAAGGTTATCTTAAGGCACTGAATCATCTTAGATTCTCCTTGCTTCTCTACTTTTGAAAGTCTCATCAGCTCAGGCTATTTAACCTTCCAACCCTGGGCAGTCAGGCATAAGGCCAGTGCCTACAGTGGCATAACGTCTAGTAGCTCTTCTGACAGACTTCTTCATTCTTTCAGGTTGTCTCTCAGCCAGGGTCAAAATCTTCTCTGGTTCATATAATTTCATAGATGCCCATGCAATCCTCATGATCTCACCTACAGCCTATGCATTGCACGTGGATATGACTCCTGCTCGTGGATAGCACTTCTGCTGAGAAAGCAGCTGTAATAGGTTTACTTTAGGAAATAGGTCTATTACCTGTTATACCACCCATACAATTTAGGCGGCATGTCAAAAAGGGTCTTCTAGTCAATATTCAACAATCATAGTAATACTTTTTAATCCATGGTTAGGGAGATAAGAGGTCTCATACCTTTCCTAAGGGCATTTGTCCAAAAGGGAATGTAATAATACAACTAGAGTTTCAACTCAATTACTTTGAGGCCATATTGTTTCAAGTATTTTTTTAAAATACCAATACTTTTATAGTTTCAAGTAATCATTTCTATTTAATGATAGTCATTTGTTTGCACACAGTTATATTTCAAGTAACTAATAATAATCTTTATTCAACAATTATAGGTTCAAGTAACTCTTCTTAATACGAATGATTTACAATTATATGATTCCAGGTATTTCTATTGAATACACTACAGTTATATGGTATCAAGTATTCCAATCTAATACTAATAACTTTCAAGGGGGTGTCCTCATGGTGTAATGGTTAAAGCGATGGACTGCGGAATCATAGTACATGAGTTCGTACTCCAGTCGTGCTATTACGTTCACTTTCGGGCAAATACCCTTGGGAAAGGTATGAACCCCCTTATCCTCCCAGCTATGGGTTAAATAGTACCACTACTGTTCTTCTACGAGAATGGCTTTGGCATTAAATAACCTAAAAAGAGTTGATATGCCATTAAACAAAGAAACCAACCTAATAACTTTCAAATAGATCTATTTAACCAATAGGTGAGACTTTAACAAGTACTACAGAGTGGATCTTGGAGTAATCACAATAAAGGGATACCCAACACTCATCAGAACTGGGGGGAGCTTTGCCAATTGCAAAGTTGGGGATTTGCACCAGAACAGGAACTTCACCATCAGATCCAGTTTACCTAAAACATCCATTTTTGGGAGAGTCTAAACCCTCTGCAGGGGATACAGTAGGTGTATTTTAAATCCCCCTAATAGGGCAGTCAATTTATTTGATTGCATTGTATATATGTCAAGAAGTATTGCATATATTCTTCGGATATCTATGAAACCCATAAATGAATATTTAAAATGCCATATTAATCTTTAACTCTGGGTGATTGTTTCATTGTAAATCATGAAATTTCCACAGGTTCCACTACGTAATATTATTATTATTATTTATTGGTCACTGTCAAAATTGATTAAAAGCGGAAGTGGCTTAATTATTAATGATACATAGAATAGAATAAAATTAAAAGTTCACTTGTCCACCCCAAGCTATGAGCAAAACAGTAAAAGGTAATCTATCATGTGTGTTCAATAATATGTTAAATCAGGAACTTTTTGTGGCTGTGGATGAGTCCCTGTGGTTTTGTAGCTAATGGACTGAACTATGACATCATAGTAAATGTGTCTGAACTCTAGTCATGCTACTGCATTCACTATTGGACTAAAGCTCTTGGAAAAAGTATGAAAACCCTTATTCCCTCCATCTATAGGTTAAATAGTATCTCCTACAAGGATGTCTTTGGTGTTAAATAAACCACACTGGTTGATATGCGATAAAAAAGAAATCAAACGAAACAATGATCCTTACTGCTAGTATTATGTGTGTATTTACCCAGCCCCTCTACCACAAGCAGGATATGACACAAGGTCCATTTTATTATGTGGAGTAAAGCTTGATTTAGTTAAGAATTTTCCTTCTCTTAGACTGGTTGCCAAAGCAAAGCTAAAAAAAAATTCCAGTCAGCTCTACTATTTAGTCATAGCTGGAAAGAGAAGTGATAGATTCATACTTTTGCCAAGGGCATTAGCATAAAGTGAAATGTAAACAGGTTATCCAGGATTTTAATTTGGGTTGTCAATTCCATTTCCCAAAATGATAACCATTATGTGCCTCCATAATAAAAATGAACAGACATTAGATCACACAGATATTATTATGTGCCTGATTATCTATGAAAACAAAGACTTGATACACTTGGTAAATTTGAGATATGCATTTTTGAAAGTATTTTTGGTGATCAAGAAAAGCACAAAGAACTGGTGGCTTGCTGTGTAGGGAGACAGAAAAACAAGCTTTCAACTATGAAAATAAACATATCAGAATCTGAGCTAGCAGTAAGTTATTGTAAAAAACATCAATCAAATAAATACAACTATCAAGTACACGGCAGGGAGAGAAATTCAACCAGCCAAGGAGTAAGCAGTCCATGTAGGGAGGCTGAAGATGAAAATGCATAAAATACAAAAAACAGAAGTCAATTCTAAATAAAACCAGTTTAAAGACCTTAGCATTGCACATTGTATAGTTATATTTGACTCTTGTAATATGAAGACAATTCAATAATTAATGGCTTAAACATGGCTTTACCACTATGAGCCTGAGTCAAAAATATAATCTATTAAGTTCAAACACACTGATTCTAAAGTAAAGAAAGTTCCAGTTGCAGCAGTCTGTGAAGAAAGTGATGCTGATAGTGTCTTTCGGGATATGAAAGGACCCATCATTATTGATTTCATTGAAAAAATTTCAACAGTAAATAGTTCTTCCTCCTTAGACAAATTCACCTTATTTATTGAATGAGATTTGTATTTTAAAATGAAATCATACATATGCTCAATTAAAAAAAGATTATTTAATAAAACTCTTCTGAGCCTTGGGTATGGCCTTAATCCTGTGTTGAAAGCAAGAGCAAGCTCAAATCAGGTGGTGAAAATTATGAAATGGCTGCTTTCAACAAGTTGTTTTAATGATGGGGTTACTGATTTTCAACTTAATGATGCCCTATATATAGCAGATTGGGAGATTCAAATTAAAAGCTAGAAAGCCACATGTTGGCATGATCGTGAAAACCCGAGGTCAGTCACTACAATGTCAAATAGTTCATGGGGAAGAAAACCATGTCCTGTAGGAACAAATCCTTCTCCTGAGTCAATTGAAAAAAATATATAAAATGAAACATTGGATAAAAACTCACAATTCAAAGTTTGATAAGTCTGTTATATCAAAACGTGAGGAATACAAACTCATGAGAGGATTGTAATTGATCAACTTTGAGTTTTTATCCTGTTTTACCATATATACCAACCCCTCTGCTCGGGCAGGTTTGAATTCAGAGTTTTCCTTCTCCTAGACTAGTTGCCTTATCAAGGCTGAAGAACCTAGTCTGCCCTACTATTTATCCATAGCTGGAGGGAGAATAATTGGATTCATACCTTTCCCAAGGGTATTAGTGCAATGTGAAATGCAATCAGTCTCGTCCAAGATTTGAACTCGTGTCGCCGTGTCCATTTCCTTTGACGATAACCATTACACCACGGACACCTCCTGTTTTACACCTTTTACATCTTATTTTTTACTATGGAAATATATGATATTGATTTGTATGTTGATTCATGTAAAGATTTTATGAATTAACAATGCTTTTAACATTAAGTTTTAATTATATATATATATATTTTTTGTTTCATTTATTAATAAAGAGTGGGTCTCAGTATTGGAAATAGAGCATGCATATGTATAAGATAGGATAGGATAGGCACAGAGTCAACAGTTCATGGTTAGTGTTAATTTTATGATCATCAGAGCAAAATAAAAGAAAGAAAAGAATAGTTGTTGGTCTGATGATTGCACAAACAAGAAATTGACAGTCACAAAGTATTGTTGATTCAGTGTCTGCACTATCCTAACTCACACACACATATATATATATATATATATATATGATCTAAAGTTGAAATATATCATCTTCTTTGTACCATCAAAGATTTGATAGCAATACATATACTATGAACAGGTCGTACTGTTAAGTTTAAAGACGACATGTTTTCAACTAAACTTCATAGAAACAGTGCAGTTACGGATGAAGAATTTTCTCGAAAAGTGGATCCAACTCATTCAATAATTCATCATCTGTAACCATATGGAAAGATGTCAAAACTTACAAAATGGGTTCCTCATGATTTGACTGAAGTCAACCATGAAGTAAAAGTGTAAATCTGCACTTCCATGCACCCTCATCAACACATGGCATCATTTTTTAGACCGAGTAATGACTAGTGATGAAAAATGGATATTTTACAAGGATATAAAGACAACAGTTTAGTGGATGCAAAAAACTTAATGCAAAATGGCTCTCTCAATACAAGGAATATTTTGGTAAATGTTTGGTGGGATTTCATTGGTGTTACCCACTGTGACTTGCTACCAGTCAATATTACAATTACGGCCAACATCTATGAAAATAGACAGGTGTCATTTGGTCAATCACCAACGTGTCCAATTATATCAAGATAATGCATGGCCCCCACATAGTAAAACCTCTATGGTGTAGTCAGCTAGGGCTGCAGAGATACACAGACTGTATCTCTGCAGAGGAGTCAGACTCCCCAACAAGTGTCCCTGGAAGCAATGGCAATGAAGGGGTACTCTGCATTCCCCAAAGCTCCAGTATTACTGGAGCCTCACCATCAGACTGTTTATTGTCATAATAAACAGTCAGATGGTGAGGCTCCAGTAATACTGGAGCTTTGGGGAATGCAGAGTACCCCTTCATTGCCATTGCTTCCAGCTCCACTCTAGCCCAGAGTGATAACACATGGTAGGGTCCTATCCATGTGTTAAATAGAACTAGACAGTCTACTTATGCTAAACTGAATTGTTTAAGATAGAACTGTTTATACATGGTGTATTCAATAAGTTTCCAGACTTTTTTGTACTGGCATTTAAAATTGTCGTAGACTCTTGAAAATTCAGTATGTTATTGTTATACATCTTATGAGATGACTGATCAATTTTTATGATTTCAGTACAAAAAAGTCTGAAAACTTAATGAATGCACCAAATATATATATATATATATATATATATATATATATAATTGTCTACATACAACGTGTGATTACACATGTTATACTCTTTCCTCATTAGCTGCTGGCCAGGGTGATACCACAGCTTTAGTGGTTATTTTAGTCCTACCAAACCTGGCACTACTAGTAACTTTGTCTACTATACAGGGTATTCTTTTGTCTTATCTATAGTGTTGTGTATCTCATTGTTGCTTATTTTTTATTAATGATTAAGTAGCATCTTATTATCATTGAAGTTTAATATCATCTTCTCTTGAGATCATCATATTCTCATTTAGACATCTTCATTTGAATGCACACAACACTGTAGAATGATTAACTCTACTGACTTGTGTGACCTTTGAGATAATTAGAAAATATTAATAAAATTTCCTGGTCAAGATATGACCAAATAGCTTTCTGCTTATCTTTAGGCAACTGTATTCTTGGCATACTTGGAATTTCAAGTAGGTGTTAATGATCAGCAAAGGAAACCTGAATACTGTGGGTTTAAATTTGGATTCATCATCCCATCATTTGATTTACATTCTTCAATCAAAAGATTACATTGCTTACACCAACCTTACAAATGTACTGTCCTTGTATGCTCTTGAAATATCTAACACAATCACATGTTGAAGCCAAGTTTAGTTTCAAGTTATTAATCCTTAAATCTGTCAGACGGGGGATAAATTTTCCCTCCCTCCTACAATCATCCAGAGATCATTTTCCTTTGTTTGTACTTATCATGTTGGGATATCAGTTTCCGCCTTTCAAAAATGTCACCCAAACTTTTCTAGGAGTCACTGCATCTTTCCAGGGAGTCATCTTTCTTTTAAGAGAGTGTTGTTGAATAATTTTCTGATTCAATGACTGGTTGCATGACCAATATTTATATATATATATATATATGTGTGTGTGTGTGTGTGTGTATAAAGGAGGTTGATGTAGTGTAGGAAATGGATATAGCAACCCAAATTCAAATCCAGGACAAGGCTGTTTGGATTTTACGTAGCGCTAATACTGTTGGGAATGGTATGTATCACACTATTCTCTCTCCAGCTACAGGTAAATAGTAAGACTAGGATCTTTAATCTTAATATTGTAACTAGTCTAGAAGTAAAACTCTGAATTAAACACGTGTTTAAAAAATGACCTGATGCTGCATTCTATACATTCTTAAGGATTGGTAAATATGTATATAAAGTCACATTTTGTGTTATTTAGTATTTTTTAGGTTTATTTAGGGAAAATGTCTTACCCTCCTGCAATCAATGTATTCTAGGTCTCACTGGTAAGGCAGTAATATCTTCTTTACTCTTTGGGTTGGTTGGTTGGTTGGTTGGTTTTAGGGCATATCAAATCTTTTTGGGTTACTTTATGCTTAGGTCAGTTTTTACACAGGTGTTTGGTTGTTTACAGTACCTGTCTTTAACGGGTCACTTATTCAAATACTAAACTGGCACATTGCTGCTTAACTTTGGTGATCTAATGGGAACCAGGGGTTTCAGTTTTGGTTTGGTTTGGTTTGTTTTTATGGCATTTCAACCATTATAGGTTATTTAATGTCAAATCCATTTTTATACATACAAGGATCATTAAATAAGTTTCCAGACTTTTTTCATATGGGCACTTTTAATGATAGTACACACATGAAACTCTAGTCCCCTTCAAGTAATCTCCTCCAGCTGCAATGCACTTGTTGTACCGTTCCAACAACTTCTGGAAAGCCCCATGGAAGTCCTCTTGTGTGAGCATGTCAATGACCTTCATCACAGCCTCTTTCATCTCCTCAATTGTCTCATAATGACAGCCTCTGAGCTTAGGGAATAACCAAAAGTCACAGAGAGCAATGTCTGGACTTTAGGGAGGCTGAGGAACTGTCTTGATGCCCATCTTGGTCAAATAGTCTGTGACAAGGATGGAGTAGCGGACTGGTGCTTGGTCCTGCTAGAAATGCCACTCACCTGATTTGAAGAGTTCTGACCTCTTCTCATAAGATTTATAGCAACATCTGAATAACATACTGAATTTTCAAGAGTCTACAACAATTTTAAATGCCTGTACAAAAAAAGTCTGGAAACCGATTGAATACACCACGTTAGTATGTAAAGTTGGCGACCGTAATCGAGGGTGACCAGAAGGCTCTCTTTTCAATAGCAACTACACTAAGGTGTAGTGGAGGGTGCTAATCCTTTCAATGGATTGCTCCATTTACCCTTGATACGTACCTTATATTGATACGTACCTTATATTGCTGAGTGTTAAGCAAAGAGGTATCAAGTACCATTTCTAAAGTCTTTGGTATGACGCAACCTGGGATTGGAGTGCAGCCCAGTCAGCTGGGGTTGTTGAATAAGCCAACAAAGTCTCTCTGCAGAGGAGTAAGACTCTACCCACCCAATGAATGTCCTGATGACACTAAATCCTCTGATGGTTAAACTCTAGACCTGGTTTTGAGGGAACAGGGAGTAGTCCTTCATTACTCCCTGGTTCACTCTGACCTAGAGTGGTAGTACCTGTTAGGGTCCCATCAATGGGTTAAATAGAAATATTTAATCATTTATTATACTTAAAACTATTTAACTATGTGCAAACAAATGATTAATCTTAAATTAGATAGCAATACTTGATGAATAGAATTACTAGTGTAATATAACAATATTTGAAGCCATTTAACTGTGTGCAAATAGAACTATTAATGTTCGATAGCAATGCTTGAAAGTATTTAATTGTGCAGAAGCACATGAGCTCTGGCTCATTTAATGATAATGTTACCTACAAAATATTAATTTACAAATATTGTATATATGTATAAATAAGATTTAGCATTGAATAACCGGCAAGGGTTGATATGCCATAAAACACAACCAACCAACCAACCAACCAACTATTCACTTACAAATCACACACACACATTATATATATATATATATATATATATATACCTTCTTTAAGAAAAAAAACAAATATATATATATATATATATATATTGTCACGTGATGGCTCACGGAGACGAGGAGGTGGGAATGATACTCCCCCCCCCCGTTGAACTAACATTATCTAGGAGTCAAAAAGTGACCGTTAGGAGAGAATGTGGGTCACGCAGATGTTCGCACTTGAGTGACCTTGGGTCGCCGGACATCGGAAGGGGAAAGAAAAATGAAGCAAATGATTGGCGGGGACCCCAAACGGAAGTGGGGTTCCCTTCCCCTCAGCGGAAGTAAACACAAAAAAGGGGAGTTTTTGGGCAAGTCTGGTGGCAGACGGACGATAGCCATTTTACTCCGGGCTAAAGACAAAAAGACTGAGACACGAGGGACTCCAAAATCCTTCAAGCCAGCATTAAAAACAGTACAGAGTCTATTAGCCCGTGAAAGAAGAGAAATTCTCCAGTGGAACCCCGTCAAAAAAATAAGATAAGTAACTTTGGGACATTTCTCCTTTACACCCAAATTTTGTTTACCACTCTCTCTCTCTCAATTTGAAAAGGGATAAAAGCCAGGAAAAGACATTTATATTCATGGACTATCCTATTATATATCTTTGACATTTTGAACGTATATATATATATAACCGTAGTAAAGAACCTATGTATTTTCATTTTACCATGTGGTCTATGTTATTATTTCATGCTTTCCTTTCAGCTTCTATTCGCCTTACATTATCTTGCTTAGAACTGTCCTATTAATTCCTAAAGTATAACACGGGAAACCGGAGTTGCCGACTACTACAACAACATTAATATTATTACAACTAAGACCTATAGGCCCGTATTCTCCTATTATCTAAGGGAAAGAAGTTTAGCGGCCTGGTGGGTGTGTGATAGTGTGAAATTTTGGACCCCTTTGCCAGCGGTGGCCAGTCTGGCCCTAAATTATTCCCTCATGTAATATGCCAGTTCTTATCTGCCTGAGAAAAGAACTCTGAACAGGACTTATTTCTGTAGGGGATCAAGTGCCAACCTGCCCCATCTTCACACGTGCGAAAATAAAGTCCCATTTTGGGATTTTAGTCAATTTGCCGTCACAATATATATATATATATATATATATATATATATATATATAAACAGGATTTGGCTCTAAATAGCCATCAAAAGTTGATATATCAGGAAACCAAATAAGCTAAGCTAACCTTAAATTGCTTAAATTTTGTATCATACTCAAAGATATTTTTCTACTCTGTGTAAAAAAAGAAATTAATAGTATCTTTGTTCTATCAACAGGACTTAGAATGTGCAAACTATATCCCCAGGAGAGGGGTAAAACCCTCTCCATAAAAGAGGTGTCTTAGGTATGACATTTAACTGCATCTGATGGGGGAGACTCTAGTTTGGGAGTGTGAAGTACCCTATTGCCATTACTCCCAGGTCCACTCTGACCCAGGGTGGTAGTATCTGTTAGGTTCCCATCTATGAGTTAAATTGATATGTTTAAAAATTAATTTGATAAGAATACATGCCAAAAAAACTCTTCAGAATCAATTACACAAAAAATGTAAATATGAACATACAATGAACATGATTCTCTAACCACAAATCATAAAATAACCCTAGACAGGTTGACATGCTGTTAAAGTCAATCATTGAATCAATACCAAGTTTCTTTCTAAAAAGATTATACTCTCATATGAACTTCTTTTTTTTATGATTTGAACCTTTTAAAATTTTTAATACAAACTGAAAGTTAATAAAAATAATTTCTACAACCATCAAATACTTCTGTCCATTTGTAATATACTTAATTGAGAATAAGAGTTTGATATCAAATCTCTGGTTAAAATAAAATGAAATTGGTTTTTCAATATCTCAATAAATTTCATTTATCCCATTCCCACAAAATTTCTAATCCATACACATTAGTTAAATCAGACCAAATGATTGATTGATTAATTAATTTTAATGGCATGTCAACCTGTCTAGATTTTTTTAGAGAATTGCATTAATTCTATATTTACATTTTTTATTGTTATTTCTTAAGAGGTATTTTGTTGTTTTTCATTCTTTTTTTTTTGCATTTGATTCTATCAAATACAAATAATCTTAAACAGATCTATTTGACTCCTAGATGGGACCCTAACAGCTACTAACACTCTGGATCAGTGTGGATCTGGGATTAATAGCAATAAAATGGTAGATCTTCATAACTAGAGCCTCACCATCAGATGCAATTCAATACTCGGGATACCCTTCTTTTAGTGGAGAGGGGTCTTACCCCTCGGCAGAGTATACAATCAGCATATTCTAAGCTATGCTGACAGGCAAATGAGAATGAAACTTACTTTGAATGGCTTGCAAGACAAGCATTTTAACCACTTTTCTTATATTTGTATTTTTCATTTCTTATTTAACAGCTGTTAAAAGAGGAATAGATATAATAAAATCTATTCATCCAAACTCACATATGATCTTGAAGGTTACATTAATATATACAATATCAAGTCACCCTGCTAGCACGAGATAAACATTTTTACATTAAAGTTTGGCTCGCTAAAACTTGTGGAATAAAAAGTGGCTAAAAATATCAGAAACTCGATCCGTCAGGAAGTGGATAAATTTTCTGTAATCTACAAATACGTATGTGTAAGATGAAAATGCATGAGTACATGCATAGAATGGCAGTAATTAATGGCTATTTGGTACGTGTAAAAAATATTTTGCTTATGTTTTCAATTATTCTTTCATATTGTGCAGCTGAGACAAACAAGAAAAAGGTGTGGTCTTTCTGCCGTGTATGAAGTATAAAATATTGTTACAACAAAAGTTATTTTTATAACCAAGTGTTTACATCTAAAACCAAAGCGACCGAATGCTGTGTGTCTATTTTGCTACTGAAAGTCCAATGCTATGAGATTTATGATGTATGTATTGATCCAATCACTTTTCCTTTGTCAGGATATGACACAAGGTCAATTTTTTTTAAGTAGAATACTGTGAGCTGTGTTGAACAAGTCCTGGAGACAACACTCCACAAAACAACAGCTGTATGGCCACCTACCACCCATCACCAAAACTATCAAAGTGAGACAAACCAGACACTGCTGGAGAAGTAGGGACAAACTCATTAGTGATATAATCCAGTGGACCCCTCCACATGGACAAGCAAAAGCAGGATGACCAGCTAGAACCTATATACAACAGCTCTGTGCCAATACAAGATGTGGCCTGAAAGACCTTCCATGAGCGATGGACGATAGAGACAGGTGGCAGAAGATCCATGCTAGCAGAGCAATATGATGATGACTGCTTATTTGAATTCTGAGTTTGTCTTCTCCCAAACTGGTTGCCTAACAAAAGTTAAAGAACCCAGTCTGCTCTATAAGATATATTTCCCGAACTGCTTCACCACAAATAGAATGTGACACAAGGCCAATTTTTTAGTGATGTTGAACAGGTTTAAATTCAGAGTTTTCCTTCTCTTAGGCTGGTTACAATACCAAGGGCAAAGAGCTGAGCCTGCCCCACTATTTACCTATAACTTGAGGAAGAATAGTTGGACTCATACCTTTTCCAAAGGTATCGGCATTATATAAAATGCAAACAGCCTTGTCAGGCATTTAAACTCAGGTTGCCTTGTCCATTTCCAATGATGGTAACCATTATGCCAACAGCCTCTTTATGATATATATAAAACTTATAGCTTCCCTACAAATCTCAGTTAACAAAAAGCCAGTATTATATTTGATGCTTCATATTTATGCATTGAGCTGACTAAAAAGATCATTCTGCATTTTATTATTTTTAAAAATCATTTTATTATCATACAACAATGGAAGTGCAAAGTTCAACTGAATCTTCCTGCAAATTGCTAAATTTTCAACCCTCAGAAAAGTATAGAAATCTGTGATGACTTTCTAAAAAGGAAATGATGCAAGTAGATAAAAGCACCCAAACATATTAAAGTCTTAATTCTACTCAGAGACGCACTAAGCATAAAGATCATCATATAATTATAAGTTTCAGTAATATGCTTTTGACTCTTCCAAATGATTTACATACAATTATATCGGTTCAGATATTGTTGTTACTAATAATTTGCACACAATTATATGGTTTCATCTATTTCTAGTAATTATATGGTTTTGAGAATTTCTAGAAATTATATGATTTCGAGAATTTCTAGAAATTATATGATTTCGAGAATTTCTAGAAATTATATGATTTCAAGAATTTCTAGAAATTATATTGTTTCAAGTAACTTATATTAATAACATTTTGTGAACAATTATAACTTCAAATAACTGTTTTTAATACATAAAATTTGCACACAGGTTCAATTTAATGGCATATTTAGTCAAATGTCTTTCAGTTTACAAAATGGAATCAGTGACCTGAGTTCAAGTCCTGGTCGAGGCTGTTTGATTTTCATTTTGTATTAATGCCCTTGGGAAAATCAAGAAACTCTCTGTTCTACCCCTAACTACGGGTAAACAGTAGGGTAGAATGGATTCTTTTGTCTTAGTTAGGCAACCTGCCAAGGAGAAAGAAGACTCTACATTCAAATCACCTTTACTCCTTTTTCTTTTGGGGTGGACTCCTCATGGTGTCATAACTAACATGGACTGTAATATCATAGTATTTGAGTTTAAATTCCAATCACACTATTACATTCCTTTTTGAATTTATACCCTTGGGAAAGTTATGTACCCCCTATCCCCACCCCAGCTTTAATTTAAATAGAACCACTTTTGTCCTTCTACAAGGATGGCTTTGACATTAAATAACCCATAATGGTTGATATGTCATCAAACAAAGAAAACCAAACCTTGTAATTCTTTATTAAATTTTTCTAGGTCACATCCAATACTGTACCACCTGGGATTTAATGTTGATCTTGTACGCCACCTTTAGGTACAATCACTTTTGATTGTATTGTGGAAGTTATCATATCGACATGCATTTTTGCTGTGGATACAATGAAGAAGGGATTTCTCTGGAGTTGTGGTTAACAAGCTGAATTGTGACATTGTAGTGAGTTTGAATTCCAATTACTTATTACATTTACTTTCAGACACATACCCTTGGGAAACTGTATGCAACCCTTTTATCCCCCACAGGGATATTACCACTTTTGTTCAACAAGGATGGTTTTGGCATCAAGTAACCCTTAAATGTTGATATACCATTAAAAACAAAAATACCAAACCAAACAAAACAAGTAAAAAAAAAGCAATATTGACTATTATTGTATCCTTAAACATTCTTGTCAACCCTACACAGCTCAGTTAACAAGAAGTAAATGGTATTTTTATGGTTTTTAGTGATGTATTTGTTAAAATAAATCACATAAGAAAAAAGATTGACACTGTAAAATAATGTGTCCTTTTTTCTCTCCTTCCTTTTTTCTCTTAATTTTGCTGCCAATTATTCACTTGTCTCTCTGTTCCATTTTGCATATGCACATGCATACACATATGTATATAGAGACACACAAATGCAAAATACATGTATGAACACATACACAAAAACACACAAATTCTTTAGAGTACAAATTTATTCTTCTAAGAAAGATGAAGTTAATATACATACATCACTGATAATAAACCAATAATGTTTTATTTTTCATGGCATATTTCTTATTTCCACTTTGTAAAATTCATCATAATGAATAGACAATTATGCCAAGACTGAAGACTTCCCATCATTTTAGCCATTTTCTCAAAAAATCAAAGTAAAATATCTCTTATTCTTCAGCTAAAAAATGATTGAATTTTATTTACTTTTATAAAGATATGAGCATAGTCAGCTGGGGCTGCAGAATATACCGATTGTATATCTGTAGAAGGGTAAGACTCCCCCAACAAGGGTCCTTGATATGACACAAAACAATCTAATGGTGAGGCTCCAATAATGCTGGAGATTCAGAGAATGTGGAGTACCCTTTCATTGCCATCACTCCCAGGTCCACTCTGGCCTAAAGTGGTAGCACCTGACAGGGTCCTATCTATGGGTCAAATAGAACTGTTTGACATTTAAACTGTATATCTATGCTGAACTGAATTTTTTTAAATAGAACTGTTTGATTATTTAGTTGTGTGTAAACAAATGACTGATATTTAATTGAATTGTTAGTGACACATAGCAATACTTGAAACCATTTAACTGTGTGAAAACAAATGATTTATAGTAAAGAGAATTATTCGTATTAAGAATAAGTGAAACCATTTAACTGTGTAGAAAAAAAAATCTCAGGCTCGTTTAAAAATATTATCTACAAGATGTGTTTAGAAATGATATATTTGATGTATATATGAATGAAAAAAATTTGGCATTGAATAACCTGCAATGGTTGAGATGCCATAAATCCAAACCAACAATCTCATAAAGATATATATATATATATATATATATATATATATATATATATATAAGGATATTTACTTGTTCTTACAAAGATATCTATGTGTAAAGATATTTATTTGCTCTAATAGGAGTCAATATATATAAGGATATTTATATGCTGTTATAATGATATCTATAAGGATATTTATCTGTTCTAAAGATATCTATATATATGGATATTTATCTATTGCAATAAACCTATATATATATATATATATATATATATATGTATATGTATATTTTGGCAGCATTTCTTCATTGATACATATTTGATCAGGGGGAGGATGTATTATACAAGTGATGTAACTTTTGTATGTACATTACTACTTTGTAAGAATGAGTGTTTTTAGTAGTGTATTGTGTAGTGTTTACTTTTCAAATTTGTTTCTATAAATAGCATCAGTAGCTAAAGACATTTAAGTACATTAGCATTGGCTTCAGAATTGATTATATTATGTTTGTACTGTATATTCCTAATATGTAGTGCCTCAAGAATCAATAGTTTTTGCTTATTATTTTGTTGGTCTAATATTGTGTTTTCGGTAAGAATTTTTCATAATTCAGTTGTTGGGCATGAATGTTTTAGATGTTGTGCTATGAAGCTCCTATCAGAAAGGTGCATTGTAAGTCTTCTCGATAGAGTAGTTGAGGTTAAACCAACGTATATATTGTTGTTTTCAGAGATATAATCTCCTAAAGGACATTTAAATTGATATATAACAGTTTTTTTGCAAAACTCCATACAAGGGAGTGGAATTATTATTAATGACTAAGTTGGAGGTTTTAAACTTATAGTATATGATAATTTTTTTAAATTTTATTAGGATCAGTGGGGAGTATGTTTCTTTGAATCAATGTTTTGAATATATTTTCATCTGATTTATAATCAGGGTGCATTTGGTTGAGGTAGAAAGTTTGATAAATGCTTGTTGACTGGGTGGAGTGTTACAGCATTTATTTTGTTGGCTAACATTTTTAATTATACCTTTAATTTGTTCATCAACAATATAGTTAGAGAACTGCTTATTGATGAGAGTTTGTTTTATGTTTTTTATTTCTTTATAAAAAATGTCTATAATGTTCAATCAAATATACGTGTATATATATATATATATATATATATGAGGGATGTCTGAAAAGTAAGGTTCAGATACACATAAATCAACTAAAATTAGAATTCTACAAAAGCTCTATATTCAAAGCAACAGAATGTATGCAATACTTCTTGTAACAGCCTGAATATCTTTAATACTGATTGTATATATGTAATATCACAACAAAGATGACTGCCATTTATGGACAAAAAGTGCTTTAATGCATAATATGATTTTTGTATGCCAAGGGCAAAAATCCCTCCCAAATTTGTTACCGTGTATTATGAACATGTAACAAGCAGGAAAACAAGTATTGGATGATCTTGTGTGGTGCAGCATTCACAGGGAAACATATGAATGTGTAAGATAAACCTTGTGTAGGGCATCCATGTTAAAAAACAAAAGACAATATTGCACATGTTTAAGCTTTGATTCAAGATGATAAATGGTACAAACTCTATAATGATATGACTGTGGAATATGATGTTCTCAAGTCAGGTGGTGCATAAAATCATTCACAAGAAGTTTGAATATTGGAGAGTGTCATTTTGTTGGGTCCAAAAGTAATTGACTGAAGAACACAAATTCAGTGCATGGACATTTCTTTTCAGCTTGTGGATCAGTATAGAACCGATGGGAACTTTATGGATTACATAAATACAAATGATGAGACCAGGGTGCATCATAGAATCTCAGAGACAAAAGGTCGATTTCTTGACCTGGAAGCATCCAGCATCACTGACCCAGAAAAAAAATTCAAAATCACAAGAAATTAATGGCAACCTTGTTTTGGATAACAAAAGTTATTCAGTTCATCAACTTCATACCACATGCTCAGACAGTTACAGTTCATTGATTTTATAGCATGTCAACCCTAAGTGGGTTATTTTATGCTAAAGTTTGTTTTTTTGCAAACAATTATGCGGTTTCAAATAACTATTCTTACTGAACAACAATCTTTTGTAAACAATATTTTCAAGTAACTTTTCTTAATAAAAGATAATTTGCACACAGTTATAAAGTTTCCGCATTTAATACAAATAATCTGTACAAAATTTATAGAGTTGCTAATATTCCTAATAGTAATAATTTACAATCAATCAAATGTAGTTTACAAGCGTTTTAAAAATTTAAGACTTAAATGAAATGTCAATGTTTTAAAAGCCAATGTATTAATATACTGCAATCATATGAAACAGATCTATTTGACCTTGATAGGACCCTAACAGGTACTACCATGCTGAGTCAAAGTGGTCCTGGGAGTAATGTCAATGAAAAGGGACTCAACATGCTCCAAAGCAGACAGTTACCACAGTCAGATATGATGAAAAACTGGACTGAAGGAAGCCATTCATTGAAAGAGACCAGGTCATTTGTATAAAGATATCACATGCTGTTGCATGACAATACTACCCAAAACATGGCCCACCTGATAAAAATGTGGCTCTAGGGATAGGTTTGGGATGTTTTACCATTTCTGCCATATAATTCTAACTTGGTTCCTTCTGATTATCACATTTGTGTCTCTCAAATAACTTTTATCCAGGAAGAAATTGACAGAACACATGAAGAGGGTATTTATGCATACCTTGCATTGATGAAACAAGTGAATCAATAACAATGGCAGCCATATGGAAAAGTAACAGAGTAGTTCTGGTGATATATATACATAATTAATAAATGTTGAATAAAAAAAATCTTTATACCTAATGTTCATTTCTTGAATCTGTATCTGTTTAATTTATCTCTAATCTGTATTAGGTAAATCAAATATATTATAATGGCAACAAAGGGATTACTTCACACTCTCCGGAACTCCAGTCTTGGAACCTCACAATGAAATGCAGTTTAGTCTTAAAGAATTTTCCATCCAAGCTCTGTGATCATTTGAGTGTTGCTGACAATGACATTTAAGCAAATTCTAAAGAAATATTTTCTGTATTTCATTTGCAAAAGCCTAATAAATAATTTCATATGCTGCAACCAAATAAATATTTTCATTTACCTAATAAATCATTTTTTGCTGATAATTTCCTAATTTGCATTTCTGAAAGCAAACCAACCAATTTTTGGGAGAATAATACAATTGAAATGCTAAATGAAATGAACACTAAATTGGTGAAGAACTCTTAATGTAACAGTTACCATTGTAGGACATAGAATTGATGAAATGTAAAGGAAAAGAAAATCTGAGCTCAAATCAGTTTTACTTCACTTCAAAACTGACCAAGTGTCACATGTTGCCCATGATGAAGGGGTTGGGTAAGTGCAAACTGTAACATTTTTATGAACCTATTTTATTCTAGTGATATTACATCTAGACAAGAACCGTTATGGCTAGTGACAAAAGTATCAAACTTAATAACAAAATAATAGCCCAATTCTTTTGAATAATAATAATAATAAACTCCAAGAAAATGCCACGCATAAACTCCTATGGGACTTTAACATACAAACGGATCACCTAATCCTGGCCAGAAGACCAGAAAAAAAGAGAACTTGCAAAATTGTTGACTTTGCTGTCCCAGCTGACCACAGAATAAAACTGAAAAAATGTGAAAAGAAGGATAAGTACCTCGACCTTGCTAGGGAATTGAAAAAACTGTGGAACATGCAGGTGACAATTATACCAATTGTAATTGGTCTGTTTGGAACAGTAACTAAAGCATTACGAAAGGGACTGGAGGACTTGGAAGTTGGCGAATGAGTGGAGACCGTCCAAATGACAGCATTATTGAGAACGGCCAGAATACTAAGAAGAGTCCTAGAGACTTGAGACTTACTGTCACTCAGACTCCAGTGAAAAACCATCGGCTAACGCTGATGTGAAAAGCTCTAATGAGTGAATAATAATAATAATAATAATAATGATGACGATAATAATAAGAATCAACATCATCATTATTATTATTATCATTATCCTCCTCCTCCTCCTCCTCCTCATCATCATCATCATCATCATCATCATCGTTATTATTCCTGATTATCCTGCATTTCAGACTTGTGAAAAGGAGTTTTAAAATGGCAGTGGGAGGGGAGTAAATACATATATATATATATAAAAAGCTTTTTGTACTTTTAATTTTTATTGATACCTTCATGGTTGTTTTTTATTTGATCAGCCCAGTCAGCTGTAACTGTAGAATATGCCAACTGCAGTAGGGTAAGACTACCCCTCCCCTGCTCATTGAGTGTCCTGGAAATGACAGAAAACCATCTGATAGTGAGGCTTGGGGAATGTGGATTTGATTGGTTTGGTTTGATTTGGTTTTATGGCACATCAACTATTGTAGGTTATTTATGCCTAATCCCTTTTTATACATATAAACAGTTCTATTTCAAACAATTTCAAACAATTCAGTTTAGTATAAGAATAATTTTTTCTTTATACACCGCTAAATGTCTTAAAATTTCTATTTCAAACAATTCAGTTTAGCATAAGTACACAGTTTAGTTTCATTTGACCCTTAGATAGGACCCCATTAGGTGCTTCCACTCTGAGCCAGAATGGACCTGGGAGTGATGGCAATGAAGAGGTACTCCACATTCCCCAAAGCTCCTGCATCACTGGAACCTTGCCATCAAATTGTTTAGTGTCATATCCAGGATACTCTTACCTCTTTGTAGAGATGCAGTCAGTGTATTCTACAGCCCCAACTGACTGGGCAAGGGAATATGGAGTACTCCTTTATTGTCATTACTCCCAGATCCTCTCTAACCTGGAGTGGTAGTACCTGTACGGATCCCATCTATAGGTCGAATAGATTTGTTTCAAAATCATTCATATTAAATATGACTATCAGCAAAACAAAAAAAAAACACTCAAGAAACAACTATATAAAAAATGTGCAATGAACACAATTCCCTAACCCTTCATCATAAAAAGACACTGGACATTTACATCAATTAATCAATCAATAATAACACACATTTCACTCAGTTCAAAACTGTTTTCATAACAATTACTCCCAAGTCAACTCTGACTGGGAGTGGTAGTATCCGATAGGGTCCTATCTATGAATCAAATAGATCTTTTTAAAAATTTTCCATATTTAATAGGACTATGTGCAAAGAAAACCCTCTTAAGAGATAATTACATAAAAAATATATAAATGAACATGATTCCCTAACCTCCATACATAGAATAATCCTGGATAGATTGACATGCCATTAAAATCAATCAGTCAATAATAGTACACATTTCACTCAACTCAAAATAATCCTTTTTAATCACAATCATCCTCATGAAATAAATAAATGTCACTCAATGTAGAATTTTAAAAAATGAATACTTTCCCTGTAAACTGATATGCAAAGTGCAGTTTAGTCTCTGGGCATTCATTTTGTTTTTGACATTTTTATGAGTTAGTAACAAATAAGAAAAAAAATATGTCTACCATCAAAAAGTATAGAGTCTGTTTGCAAAGACATGCATGCTTGAAGCAGTGTCATAACAGTTATGTTTAGAACCTTGTACACAGTAAACTTGGCATCCATAAATATATGAACTGATTACCTACATCGTGTAAAGTGCTATAAATATGAAATATGCATGGATATACATACATATTTTATCACCCATAAATAACTAGGCACCTAACACTTTTTTTATAAAAAGTTAATTTTCTTCTAAACCAAAAATATCAACATTTTCTTATTTCTCGTGGAACATTATACAATTTAGAGGGATATTATTAGGCATTATTCATTACCAAACTCTACAACATTGAAACACTTTAATCAAAAGGATAAATATGTCGTGCTTCAAAGATAAGTATACCTCATATATATTTATACAATTTTATTTTTGATAAGAGCTTTAATTTAATGATGAATAATATCTAATAATATCCATTTTGTTTGTTAATGTTCCATTATTTAGAGAGGGAATCCCTAAGGTGTAATGGTTAAAAAGCTGGACTTAATTTAATATTAAATAACAAGCTATTTTTCTCATAGAATTATTCTAAATAATTCTATTGACCTTGCTGACTGGGGCAACAGAATACACTGATTGCATCTCAACAGAGGGGTAAGACTCCCCCCACAAAGGGTGTCCTGGTAATGACTCTAAACAATCTGATGGTGAGGCTTCTGTAATGCTGGAGATTTGGGGAATGCAGAATACCCCTTCATTACTTTTGCTCCCATGTCCATGCTGGCCCAGAGTGGTAGCACCTGATAGGTTCCTTTCTATGGGTCAAATAGAGTTGTTTGACATTTAAACTGTGTACTAATGCTAAACTAAATTGTTTGAAATAGAACTGTGAGATCATTTAACTGTGTGTAAACAAAACTAAGTACTTATGACAAACAGAATTGTTTGAAATAGTTGAAATAGAACAGATTTTTTATTTAATTATGTGTAAACAAATGACTGATGTTTAACAGAATTGTTAGTGATACATAACAGTACTTGAAACCATTTAACTTTGTTGACATGTAAAACTGAATTGTTTGAAATAGAACTGTTTGATTGTTTAACTGTGTGTAAACAAAAAACTGTATTTAACAAGATGACCGTGTGTAAATAAAAAACTACTTTTGCTGAACTGAATTGTTTGAAATAGAACTGTTTGATTGTTTAACTGTGTGTAAACAAAAAACTGTATTTAACAAGATGACAATGTGTAAATAAAAAACTACTTTTGCTGAACTGAATTGTTTGAAATAGAACTGTTTGATTGTTTAACTGTATGTAAACAAAAAACTGTATTTAACAAGATGACCGTGTGTAAATAAAAAAAAATACTTCTGCTGAACTGAATTGTTTGAAATTAAATGAAAACCATTTAACTCTGTGTAAAAAATGAGCTGACACTCATTTAAAAATGTTATCTACAAAGTGTGTAGAGAAATCTATATATTTAATTCATATGTATAAAAAGGATATGGCATTAAATAACCTACAGTGGTTGATATGTCAAAAAAAACCAAAGCAAAGCAAACCAAATAACTCTATTATATGAAAAAATCATGTAAAATTATACGAAATAAAAACAAAACTTAGAAACATTCAACAAGATAAGATGAACATGTGACAATAAAATTTTTCTTTCTTTTAAATAAGTATGTTAAAATTGTTTAGTTGTACAAGAAACACAAATAAATGTGGGAGAGTCACTGTGCTGGAATGGCTAACGTGCTGGACCTTTAAGTAAGTGAGGCTAAATTCTAGCTGCACTATTACATTCACTTTTGGATTAATGCCCCTTGAGAAAACTATGACACCCCTTATCCTCCTAGCAATAGATTAAATGTGGGTGAGACTCTATGCTGGAATGGCTAAAGTGCTGGGCCTTTAAGTAAGTGAGGCTAAATTCTAGCTGCACTATTACATTCACTTTTGGACTAATGCCTCTTGGGAAAACTATGACACCCCCTTATCCTCCTAGCTATAGATTAAATGTGGGTGAGTCTCTATGCTGGAATGGCTAAAGTGCTGGAACTTTAAGTTAGTGATGCTAAATTCTAGCTGCACTGTTACATTCACTTTTGGACTAATGCCCCTTGAGAAAACTATGACACCCACTTATCCTCCTACCTATAGATTAAATGTGGTTGATTCTCTATGCTGGAATGGCTAAAGTGCTGGACCTTTAAGTTAGTGAGGCTAAATTCTAGCTGCACTATGACATTCACTTTTGGACTAATGACCCATGGGAAAACTATGACACCCCCTTATCCTACTAGCTATAGATTAAATGTGGGTGAGTCTCTATGCTGGAATAGCTAAAGTGCTGGGCCTTTAAGTTAGTGAGGCTAAATTTTAGCTGCATTATTACATTCACTTTTGAAGTAATGCCCCTTGAGAAAATTATGACACCCCCTTATCCTCCTAGCAATAGATTAAATGTGGGTGAGTCTCTATGCTGCAATGGCTAAAGTGCTGGACCTTTAAGTAAGTGAGGCTAAAGTCTAGCTGCACTGTTGCATTCACTTTCGGACTAATGCCCCTTGAGAAAACTATGACACCACCTTATCCTCCTAGCAAGAGATTAAATGTGGGTGAGTCTCTATGCTGGAATGGCTAAAGTGCTGGACCCTTAAGTTAGTGAGGCTAAATTCTAGCTGCACTATTACATTCACTTTTGGACTAATGCCCCTTGGGAAAACTATGACACCCCCTTAGTCTCCTTGCTATAGAATAAATGTGGGTAAGTCTCTATGCTGCAATGGCTAAAGTGCTGGGCCTTTAAGTAAGTGAGGCTAAGTTCTATCTGCACTATGACGTTCACTTTTGGACTAATACCCATTGGGAAAACTATGACACATCCTTATCCTCGTAGCAATAGATTAAATGTGGGTGAGTCTCTATGCTGGAATGGCTAAAGTGCTGGGCCTTTAAGTAATCGAGGCTAAATTCTAGCTGCACTATTACGTTCACATTTGGACTAATTAACCTTGGGAAAACTATGACACATCCTTATCCTGCTAGCAATAGATTAAATGTGGGTGAGTCTCTATGCTGGAATGGCTAAAGTGCTGGACATTTAAGTAAGTGAGGCTAAATTCTAGCTGTACTATTACGTTCACTTTTGGACTAATGCCCCTTGGGAAAACTATGACACCCCCTTATCCTCCTAGCTATAGATTAAATGTGGGTGAGTCTCTATGCGGGAATAGCTAAAGTGCTGGACTTTTAAGTATGTGAGGCTAAATTCTAGCTGCACTATTACGTTAACTTTTGGACTAATGCCCCTTGGGAAAACTATGACACCCCCTTATCCTCCTAGCAATAGATTAAATGTGGGTGAGTCTCTATTCTGGAATGGCTAAAGTGCTGGAAATTTAACTTAGTGAGGCTAAATTCTAGCTGCACTGTTGAATTCACTTTTGGACTAATGACCCTTGGGAAGACTATGACACCCCCTTATCCTCCTAGCAATAGATTGAATGTCGGTGAGTCTCCATGCTGCAATAGCTAAAGTGCTGGACCTTTAATTAATTGAGGCTAAATTCTAGCTGCACTATTACGTTCACTTTTGGACAAGTGACCCTTGGGAAAACTATGACACCCCCTTATCCTCCTAGCTATTGATTAAATGTGGGTGAGTCTTCCTACTGGAATGGCTAAAGTCCTGGACCTTTAAGTAAGTGAGGCTAAATTCTAGCTGCACTAATACATTCACTTTTGAACTAATGCCCCTTGGAAAAATTATTACACCCCCTTATCCTCCTAGCAATAGATTAAATGTGGGTGAGTCTCTATGCTGGAATGGCTACAGTGCTTGACCTTTAGGTAAGTGAGGCTAAATTCTAGCTGCACTATTACATTCACTTATTGACTAATGACCCTTGGGAAAACTATGACACCCCCTTATCCTCCTAGCAATAGATTAAATGTGGGTGAGTCTCTATGCTGGAATGGCTAAAGTGCTGGGCCTTTAAGTAAGTGAGGCTAAATTCTAGCTGCACTATTACGTTCACTTTTGGACTAATGCCCCTTGGGAAAACTATGACACCCCCTTATCCTCCTAGCTATAGATTAAATGTGGGTGAGTCTCTATGCTGGAATGGCTACAGTGCTTGATCTTTAAGTAAGTGAGGCTAAATTCTAGCTGCACTATTTCGTTCACTTTTGGACTAATGACACTTGGGAAAACTATGACACCCCCTTATCCTCCTAGCAATAGATTAAATGTGGGTGAGTCTCTATGCTGGAATGGCTACAGTGCTTGATCTTTAAGTAAGTGAGGCTAAATTCTAGCTGCACTATTACATTCACTTATTGACTAATGCCCCTTGGGAAAACTATGACACCCCCTTTTCCTCCTAGCAATAGATTAAATGTGGGTGAGTCTCTATGCTGGAATGGCTAAAGTGCTGGACCTTTAAGTTAGTGAGGCTAAATTCTAGCTGCACTATGACATTCACTTTTGGACTAATGACCCATGGGAAAACTATGACACCCCCTTATCCTACTAGCTATAGATTAAATGTGGGTGAGTCTCTATGCTTGAATAGCTAAAGTGCAGGGCCTTTAAGTTTGTGAGGCTAAATTTTAGCTGCATTATTACATTCACTTTTGAAGTAATGCCCCTTGAGAAAATTATGACACCCCCTTTTCCTCCTAGCAATAGATTAAATGTGGGTGAGTCTCTATGCTGGAATGGCTAAAGTGCTGGACCTTTAAGTAAGTGAGGCTAAAGTCTAGCTGCACTGTTGCATTCACTTTCGGACTAATGCCCCTTGAGAAAACTATGACACCCCCTTATCCTCCTAGCAAGAGATTAAATGTGGGTGAGTCTCTATGCTGGAATGGCTAAAGTGCTGGACCCTTAAGTTAGTGAGATTAAATTCTAGCTGCACTATTACATTCACTTTTGGACTAATGCCCCTTGAGAAAACTATGACACCCCCTTATCCTCCTAGCAATAGATTAAATGTGGGTGAGTCTCTGTGCTGCAATAGCTAAAGTGCTGGACCTTTAAGTAAAAAAGGCTAAATTCTAGCTGCACTATTACGTTCACTTTTGGACTAATGACCCATGGGAAAACTATGACACCCCCTTATCCTCCTAGCAATAGAATAAATGTGGGTAAGTCTCTATGCTGCAATGGCTAAAGTGCTGGGCCTTTAAGTAAGTGAGGCTAAGTTCTATCTGCACTATGACGTTCACTTTTGGACTAATACCCATTGGGAAAACTATGACACATCCTTATCCTCGTAGCAATAGATTAAATGTGGGTGAGTCTCTATGCTGGAATGGCTAAAGTGCTGGGCCTTTAAGTAAGTGAGGCTAAATTCTAGCTGCACTATTACGTTCACTTTTGGACTAATGCCCCTTGGGAAAACTATGACACCCCCTTATCCTCCTAGCAATAGATTAAATGTGGGTGAGTCTCTATGCTGGAATGGCTAAAGTGCTGGACCTTTAAGTAAGTTAGGCAAAATTCTAGCTGCACTATTACGTTTACTTTTCGACTAATGCCCCTTAAGAAATCTATGACACCCCCTTATCCTCCAATCTATAGATTAAATGTGCGGGAACAGCTAAAGTGCATGACCTTTAAGTAAATGAGGCTAAATTCTAACTGCACTATTTTGTTCACTTTTGGACTAATGCCCCTTGGGAAAACTATGACACCCCCTTTATCCTCCTACCTATAGATTAAATGTGGGTGAGTCTCTATGCTGGAATGGCTGAAGTGCTGGACCTTTAAGTAAGTGAGGCTAAATTCTAGCTGAACTATTACATTCACTAATGGACTAATGCCCCCTGAGAAAACTATGACACCCCCATGTCCTCCTAGCAATAGATTCAATTTGGGTGAGTTTCTATGCTGGAATGGTTAAAGTGCTGGAAATTTAAGTAAGTGAGGCTAAATTCTAGCAGCACTATTACATACACTTTTGAACTAATGCCCCTTGAGAATAATATGACACCCCCTTATCCTCCTAGCAATAGATTAAATGTGGGTGAGTCTCTATGCTTGAATGGCTAAAGTGCTGGACCTTTAAGTTAGTGAGGCTAAATTCTAGCTGCACTGTTGCATTCACTTTTGGACTAATGCCCCTTGAGAAAACTATGACACCCCCTTATCCTCCTAGCTATAGATTAAATGTGGGTGAATCTCTATGCTGGAATAGCTAAAGTTCTGGACCTTTCAGTAAGTGAGGCTAAATTCTAGCTGCACTATTTCGTTAACTTTTGGACTAATTACCCTTGGGAAAACTATGACACCTCCTTATCCTCCTAGCAATAGATTAAATGTGGGTGAGTCTCTATGCTGGAATGGCTAAAGTGCTGGACCTTTAAGTAAGTGAGGCTAAATTCTAGCTGCACTTTTACGTTCACTTTTGGACTAATGACCCATGGGAAGACTATGACACCCCCTTATCCTCCTAGCTATAGATTAAATGTGGGTGAGTCTCTATGCTGGAATAGCTAAAGTGCTGGACCTTTAAGTGAGGCTAAATTCTAGCTGCACTATTATATTCACTTTTTGACCAATGCCCCTCGAGAAAACTATGACACCCCCTTTTCCTCCTAGCTATAGATTAAATATGTGTGAGTCTCTATGCTGGAATGGTTAAAGTGCTGGACCTTTAAGTAAGTGAGGCTAAATTCTAGCTGCATTATTACATTCACTTTTTGACAAATGTCCCTTGAGAAAACGATGACACCCCCTTATCCTCGTACAAATAAATTAAATGTGAGTGAGTCTCTATGCTGGAATGGCTAATGTGCTGGACCTTTAAGTAAGTGAGGCTAAATTCTAGCTGTACTGTTACATTCACTTTTGGTCTAATGCCCTTTGGGAAAACTATGACACACCCTTATCCTCCTTGCTATAGATTAAATATGGGTGACTCTCTATGCTGGAATGGCTAAAGTGCTGGACCTTTAAGTAAGTGAGGCTTAATTCTAGCTGCACTATTATGTTCACTTTTGGACTAGTGACCCTTGGGAAAACTATGACACCCCCTTATCCTCCTAGCAATAGATTAAATGTGGGTGAGTCTCTATGCTGGAATTGCTAATGTGCAGGACCTTTAAGTAAGTGAGGCTAAATTCTAGCTGCGCTATTACGTTCACTTTTGGACTAATTCCCCTTGGGAAAACTATGACACTCCTTATCCTCCTAAGTATAAATTAAATGTGGGTGAGTCTCTATGCTGGAATGGCTAAAGTGCTGGAACTTTAAGTTAGTGAGGCTAAATTCTAGCTGCACTATTACGTTCACTTTTGGACTAATGACCCATGGGAAAACTATAACACCCCCTTATCCTCCTAGCTATAGATTAAATGTGGGTGAATCTCTATGCTGGAATAGCTAAAGTGCTGGACCTTTAAGTACGTGAGGCTACATTCTAGCTGCGCTATTACGTTCACTTTTGGACTAACGCCCCTTGGGAAAACTATGACACCCCTTATCCTCCTAGCAATAGATGCAATGTGGGTGAGTTTCTATGCTGGAATGGCTAAAGTGCTGGACCTTTATGTAAGTGAGGCTAAATTATGGCTGCGCTATTACGTTCACTTTTGGACTAATTCCCCTTGGGAAAACTATAACACCCCTTATCCTCCTAAGTATAAATCAAATGTGGGTGAGTTTCTATGCTGGAATGGCTAAAGTGCTGGACCTTTAAGTACGTGAGGCTAAATTCTAGCTGCGCTATTACGTTCCCTTTTGGACTAATGCCCCTTGGGAAAACTATAACACCCCCTTTATCCTCCTAGCTATAGATTAAACATGGGTGAGTCTCTATGCTGGAATAGCTAAAATGCTGGACCTTTAAGTAAGTGAGGCTAAATTCTAGCTGCACTATTACATTCACTTTTGGACTAATGCCCCTTGGGAAAACTATAACACCCCCTTATCCTCCTAACCATAGATAAAATGTGGGTGAGTCTCTATGCTGGAATGGCTAAAGTGCTGGACATTTAAGTTAGTGATGCTAAATTCTACCTTCACTATTACGTTCACTTTTGGACTAATGACCCATGGGAAAAAACTATGACACCCCCTTATCCTCCTAGCTATAGATTAAATGTGGGTTAGTCTCTATGCTGGAATAGCTAAAGTGCTGGACCTTTAAGTGAGGCTAAATTCTAGCTGCACTATTATATTCACTTTTTGACCAATGCCCCTCGGGAAAACTATGACACACCCTTATCCTCCTAGCAATAGATTAAATGTGGGTGAGTCTCTATGCTGGAATGGTTAAAGTGCTGGACCTTTAAGTAGGTGAGGCTAAATTCTAGCTGTACTGTTACATTCACTTTTGGACTAATGCCCTTTGGGAAATCTATGACACCCCCTTATCCTCCTAGCAATAGATTAAATGTGGGTTAGTCTCTATGCTGGAATTGCTAATGTGCTGGACCTTTAAGTAAGTGAGGCTAAATTCTAGCTGCACTATTACGTTCACTTTTGGACTAATGACCCATGGGAAAACTATAACACCCCTTTATCCTCCTAGCTATAGATTAAATGTGGGTGAATCTCTATGCTGGAATACGTAAAGTGCTGGACCTTTAAGTACGTGAGGCTAAATTCTAGCTGCGCTATTACGTTCACTTTTGGACTAATGCCCCTTGGGAAAACTATAAAACCCCTTATCCTTCTAGCTATGAATTAAATGTGGGTGAGTTTCTATGCTTGAATTGCTAAAGTGCTGGACCTTTAAGTAAGTGAGGCTAAATTCTAGCTGCGCTATTACGTTCACTTTTGGACTAATGCCTCTTGGGAAAACTATGACACCCCCTTATCCTCCTAGCTATAAATCAAATGTGGGTGAGTTTCTATGCTGGAATGGCTAAAGTGCTGGACCTTTAAGTACGTGAGGCTAAATTCTAGCTGCGCTATTACGTTCACTTTTTGACTAATGCCCCTTGGGAAAACTATAACACCCCCTTATCCTCCTAGCTATAGATTAAATATGGGTGAGTCTCTATGCTGGAAAGGCTAAAATGCTGGACTTTTAAATAAACAGGCAAAATTTTAGCTGCACTATTTTGTTCACTTTTGGACTAATGCCCCTTGGGAAAACTATGACACCCCCTTATCCTCTTAGCTATAAATTAAATGTGGGTGAGTTTCTATGCTGGAATGGATAAAGTGCTGGACCTTTAAGTAAGTGAGGCTACATTCTAGCTGCACTATTACATTCACTTTTGGACTAATGCCCCTTGGGAAAACTATGACACCCCCTTAACCTCCTAGCTATAGATTAAATGTGGGTTAGTCTCTATGCTGGAATAGATCAAGTGCTGGACCTTTAAGTTAGTGAGGCTAAATTCTAGCTGCACTATTACGTTCACTTTTGGACTAATGCCCCTTGAGAAAACTATGACACCCCTTTATACTCCTAGCTCTAGATTAAATGTGGGTGAGTCTCTATGCTAGAATAGCTCAAGTGCTGGACCTTTAAGTACGTGAGGCTAAATTCTAGCTGCACTATTACATTCACTTTTGGACTAATGCCCCTTGAGAAAGCTTTGAACCCCTTATTGGCCCAGTTATAAGTCAAATGGTATTATCATTACTTTTCTACAAGGATGGCTTTGTTATTAAATAACTAACAAAGGTTCATAGGCTATTAAAAACAAAGATACCAGATAATTATTTAGTAGTTCTTGTGGAACATTATGCAATCAAAACAGATATCGTGACCATTTATTACCTAATTGTGCTGTGCCATTCCAACCAGTGACAAGACACCTTATCTGGAGCTCTGCGGAGTAGTCTACTCTTTGTGGTCATTTTCTCCTAAGTTCAGTTTGACCTGGTGGGGTAGTACCCATTAGGGTCCTATCTATGGAACAAATAGATCTTTCTGGAAGATACTTGTAATAAATAAGGGTAATTGAAACCATTTAACTGTGCAAATAATTGATTATGATTATCCTTAAATATGAATAGTTCATCAAAAATATTATGGTTGTACTTATTTATGGGTGATACTGTTTACTTATGAAGTCTACCAAACAAGCATTGAACCATTTAATATAAGTGCTATACATATGAATTATGTTCGTAGATAGATCAAACATTATACAGTGAACATTTCAGATACAAATTCAGCTTATAACATAAGTAAGTAAAAGTTGGCAACCATAGTTGAAAGCAACCAGAAGGCTCCGTTTTCAATAGCTACAACACCTAGGTGTAGGGGAGGGTGCTACTCCTTTCCCTGGATTGCTCCACCCTCAATACATACCTTATATTGCTGAGTGTTAAGTAAGGAGGTATTAAGTACCATTTCTAAAGTCTTTGGTATGACACGACCTGGGATTGAACCCAGGATTCCCAGACCATTGGCGAACACTCTACCTACTTGTTTAATTAGCCAGTTATCCATATTTTTATAAACATATATATATATATATATATAGTTTAAATCTCACATTATTAGCTTTATTCTATAACAAATCATTTCATATGTTTTCTTTAAAACACAAACATCAAATAAAAATTTTGGGAAGAAGTTATGAAATAAACCTAAGAATGTGAGATTTCAATTGTTTTGATTTTTACATAGATTGATAGATTTCCTCCATTCGATTTTAGGCTATTGGCTACTCATCCATTCTTCTATATTCTTTGGTATTTTTTGAGAGAATGTTGCAGCATCCAGAATTTATAGTTGTGGAGAATTTCTTTTTTTCTTTCCCTCTTTTCTATCTTCTTAATCATAATAGCTGAGTTAGAAGGTCTCATGTTAACATAAGAACAGACAAGATTGGAAGGGTTTAGTCTACTTTTATCAAAGAAACTGCCTTCTTGTTGTCATTTGGGTAGATTACACCCCCACATACACACATTCATATATGCTTATAACTCACTCACTCCTTCCTTGCCACTCATCTCCCCTCTTTTTCTTTCCCATTCTCTCCCTCACTCTCTCTCTCTCTCTAGATATACATATATATATATATATATAGAAAGAGAGAGAGACAGATAGGTAGAGAGGGATAAAGAAAGACAGAGACAGACAAAAATATAGAGATGCTAAAACATATATTTATGTTTTATATATTTTATACACACTCACAACATTAACGTCTACAAAATTATATCTTCATATGTCTCTTTCCTCTCACTCACACATACAGGCATATCAATGTATATATACAATCATGTATATGTATGTAATCCTTATTCTATTCATACATACACACATATACACACATAGAGGGAGAAAATAAGATATATACCTGTATGAATATATATATATATATATATATATTTGTGTGTGTGTGTGTGTGTGTATCACAATCTCTCTATCTCTCTCTCTCTCTCTCTCTCTCTTTCTAGATATATATATATATATATATATGCATCACTCTCTCTCTCTCTCTCTCTCTCTCTCTTTATATATATATATATAAAGAGAGAGAGAGAGAGAGAGAGAGGAAAGAGGCATAGGAAGAGAAGATGCTTTGTTGACTTATATGTATTGTGTTGTATGTAAGTAACATTAAAGCTTTGTACAAGTCATTCTATCTCTGCCCTTGAAGAGCAGGGCAAACAACTTAAGATAGACATTTAGTAAATGTCAACATCGTTTGATGTTCTGCACATATTTAAAGACAATATGCTCTTCACATTCTGAATAGCACATCTTGAGACTTATCCTCTTACCCACAAAAAAAAAAAATGAATAAAAGTAAAACATTCAAGAATATTTTCTCCAATTTAGAGATGATGAAAGAGATTATAATAATGGGGGGGGGGCTAATCAGCTTTTATAATTCCATCAAGAATTTTAATGTTGATACTTTTGGGTGAGTCAAAAGATTTTCTAATATTTTGGTAACATGCAGTGCAATTCAGAGGCTCTGGATACTTTTATGAAGATTGTGAAGATGAAGAACCACACTGGGTTTTGAAATGTTCAGCTCGCCTGATACTCTCCAGGTGCTACTCACTGGATTTGTCTTCATGACCTCAGAATCCATGATTTTAGGTTTACCTGACTTTGCCTGATTGTTGAGGTTCTTACAACCTGACCAAAATTTCTTGAACCGTCTGATTATTGTACTGTAATCAACTGCACCTTCACCTGTTACACAAGAAATGTTTTTGGTTGATTCCTTGGCAGCATTTATGGTCCATATTCAACTATGTTGCACATTTATCTGTTCAGCTTTTAAATCAAAGAGTGAAGTAATGCACAATGTATCATCAAACCAACTACCATGATATTACCAATCACAGCAGGTACCTGCCACAACTTGAACTGTTTCACTTATATGATATACATGCCCCAAACTAGCATGTAAGAAAATATCATGAAATTTTTTAGTTGATTTTTTCTAGTAAGAAAGAAATATTGTCAATCTTACAAGAACAAAAATAATATGAACATCATCAATATTGTCATCATATATCAATTTATGAGTTTTCAATGTATATATTGTTTTCTCTTTGCATTGCTTCAAATCAATATATCTATAACACACACACACACACACACACACACATGCACACACACACACACACACACACACACACACACACACACTGGGGAGAGTAATGGTTTTTATTTTGCTATATTCCACCCAGTTGGCAGGACTTACAATAGGCTGACTATATCCCTGACAGTGGGACAAGATCTCCCCTAAAAAAAGTGCCATGTATATGACACTAAACTAAAGAACATTGTTGGACTGCCTTGTATTGAGAAACTTGGGACATCTCATTTCAAGTGGGGGGAAAGGTAAATCTTGAGAAGAAATGATCCATGAAGAAAATCTGGAGGATAAAAAGAAGAAATCAAGAACTGTAGAACAGAGTACACAGTGAACCTCGACAAGATAGGACCTTCCAAAAAGAAAGATCACTTTGGCTGATCCTTGGAAGCTGGAGCCATTTCATATATACTTTCAGCTGGGAGCAGTCTATGATACACTCCCTTCCCCTGTATGCCTTCAGAGATGCAGAATGCAAAAAGATCCATTGTGTAGCAAAATAAGAACTCTGGCACATGTCTGGCCAAGATGTAAGATATCACTGAGCTAAGGCAGGTACAGATGGTGCCATGATAGTGCAGTTGACATTAGCAGACATCGTGGAATAAGAAGAGAAAACATCATCTGATCTGAGCCAACTCATTCCGAGGCATCACCTCTGAAGTAAATTCCTCCCAATTTTAGTCAGCCAGTGAATGGGTGATGAGTGTTGACTTGGAAAGTACATTTCAGTTCGTAGAAATTGTGCTATTCACCGTCTTGAGACTAGATGTTTTTATCTTGGCGAAGAAATGAAGAAAATGAACTTAGTGAAACTGATTGTACTATAGGAAGAGAGCTGCAAAGATGTTACAGAAAGGAAAACCTGCAAGTACCAGCAGTTTGTTACCAATTAAAAAGCCAAAACAGGGCATACTTGAATTTTTCGTAGTGGAAGTGGACTGGTGGGGATTCCCAGCACTGACAGTATGAAACCTACTAATAAGGTTATGAGTAAGAGGCCAGGAAAGAAGAAAGGTTGTTCAGAGGTTAGGAAAGACAGCTGAAAGGCCTTCTGTTGGCTGTACCATGAAAGGGAGGAGCTGGAAAACAAGAGATGTACAGCAATTTGACTGCCAATTCACAAACTAGGTTTCTTGTTGAAATACTCAGTTAAGATTTAACATCACCTGAAGACATATTTTAGTCCTAACTAGACAAGTTGAACTGGCATCCATCATATTAATATATGTTAATTTGTATAAATTATTAGTATTTGATAAGAATACTTGAAATCACATGGCAGTGTGAAAATCATTTATATTAAATAGGAATACTTGATATCATATAACTGTGTTCAAAAAACCTCTTAAGAAACATTTACACAAAAAATGTAAATACAAGCATACAATGTATGCAATTCCCTAACGTCTAGACATAAGATAACTCCAGACATGTTGATGTGCTGTTAAAATCAATCGGTCGATTAATCAATCGACCTGCCATGTTTACTCATGTTTCAGTAGCAATCGTTCCAAATTCAGAGTTGTCTTTCTCCAAGATGGATTTGTCTAATGAGGCTAGATGACTCAGTTTGACCTAATGTTTTGTTCATAGCTGAGGTAAAAGAATTGGTTTCATGCCTTTCTTTTAGATTCATTCTTTGTTTCAGACAGAACTTTGGACTGACTCCATCTTTGTTGCTACAGAATGAAAGGTTTTGAATGTAAAACTCATTTGGGGATTTTTTTTTTTTTGTTTGTTTCATTTCAGTTATATGAAGTCTACCTCTATGACAGCATTATACTGATAAACAAAGTCATCAACCAGATGGAAAATACAGCAGCAAAATTCTTTGAACATCGAAATATTTGCTGTCCAATAAATGGATGTACATTGCAAGACATAACGCCCACACTTCGATTTATGCAAGAAGCAGTCAAGGTTGGTTCAAAACCAAAAGTTTTCAGCTCTTTATTGTTTCATATTATTCCTTTGTGATATATTTTAAAGTCATGTTTGGACAAAATATAAATTGTCAAGTATTGCCTGGTGATTTTATGTGTATCTACCTGTCTATTTATATTTCTCTTTTTCACACACAGAAATGCAAAACCATATATCCTCTTCTTTATTTATATACTGTGAATTTAAGCTTGAAAAGATCTCTACTAGGTTTGAGGTTGACATTTAAGGTAGGACTAAAATCTAAATCTTTACATCAGAGTGGTCAACCAGTGGTCAAAATTTGGATTTTAGCCCTGCTTTATATTAAGTTGAACCATAATTTTGTAGAGGCTTTTCCAGGCTTGAAAGGTTGACTTATAAGCTGCAATTTACAGTATATATATATATATATATTATATATATATATATATATATATCTTTAAGAAAAAAACAAAACCGGTCCACATTAGGATTATAAATTTATTTCCATCCTGTTATATGTTTTTGATATAAATCAAAAACACGAAAAAAAATTAACAGAACTTCTTCAGATCTTATGGATAAAATGATTCAGAATAGACACAGGAAAGAAGGGTGGGGATAGAAGAGAGGTGAAGAGTTTTTACCTCATTTGTTAACATGAAAATTTTTTCTTTTTTAATTTCAATTTTATTTTCGAGCTTATTAATTCAGTTACCCTTTTATCTAATAGTACGTATATATGATATGGTTTCTTCACATTTTTTATTTTATTTTATTTTTATTCATTTATCTTAAATCTCAATTTAATCCTATGTTTTTTAAAACATTATCTATGATAATTTTTCTAAAGTTTAAATTTAGTCCAATGTCAACATCTAGCTATTAATTCACATCTCTTATTTAACAATTTTTCAGAGTCTGTGTATATCATTATTTGTATTTTTTCCTCTCGGCATAGATTACATCTACTATCAAAACATTTTAGAGTATTTGACCTTTTTAATATGGACCATTGAATCTAAGGGGTTAAATTTTTATTTTTCAAACTCCAAAAAGGCTTAGATAGGCCTGTTTGGTGTTTCAGATGTTCATGGGAGAAAGAATATTTATGATTGGCATATCTAATTTTCCATTGCATGGAGGAAATTCCAATATGGAAAATTAGATACGCCAATCATAAATATTCTTTATAATAAAATTGAAATTAAAAAAAAAAAATTCTAATTTTAATTTTAAATCTTGAATTTAATTTAATATAAATATTACTGTATCATTACATAAAGTTATCAAATAAAGTTATTTTATCTAAATTAGTATTAAATCTGAAATTTTAAGTCGAAAATTAATTAGAATTTTAAAAAATAAAAAAATTGATTAACTATAATTCCAACCGGGAATAAAATTAAAAAAATGGAAGTGGGCTAAATGAGGAAAAAAACTCTTCACCCCTCTTCTATCCCCCCGCTTCTTTCCTATGTATATTCTGAATTATTTTATCCATAAGATCTGAAGAAGTCCTGTTAATTGTTTTTTGAGTTTTTGATTTATATCAAAAACATACAACAGGATGGAAATAGATTTATAATCCTAATGTGACCGGAAATTATTGCTCTGTAATGTCAGTTACATTGAGCTCTTTACCAGGAAGATTTAAAAGTTCACTGTTACATGGTTTTTTTGTCCTGATGGAATTATTCCTAACTCCTGTTTAACTGGACCAAATAATACACACACACACACACACACACACACAAACATATATATATATATATATATATATATATATATATATATATATATATATGGTGGGGTGGAATTAAGAAATCATTTTAAAAATATTTCTCTGAAAGTGCTCAAATATTGGCCAGTATTTTTTCTTTTTCATCTTACTGAGGTTGAGGTTAGTTTTGGGATTTAAAAATAGAGTGTGCTCAAACAAATTGATAATTATTTGGAGCTTTTAATGATATATATATATATATATATATATATATATATATATATATATATATATATATATATATATAGTATCCGGCAGAAATTAAGGGAATACTTACATATAGATTTGGCACTTCTACCAAGAGTCAGAGTATAATATCTTTCCTTTCAAGAAAAGTATTAAACACACACAGACCCAGTGTATTTCAAGCATGGTAAAGTGTGTGTGTGTGTGTGTGTGTGTGTGTGTGAACACAAATTTATTAATGTAAATATCTATAATATAGTTATTTACAAAGCTTAATTTACATCTGGCACAAAGCCAAAGGTATGGGGCACCCAGTGAGAAAAGAACTCACAAACTAAGGTTTGTTAATCTGGCTTGCTAATTATTACACTACATGAAATATCCAATGCTTCCAAGCTGTAGCTGTGTCAATATTACAATACGGATGCCCCACATGGATGCAAACAAAATGCGGGAAGAAAAAGTTAGATTGGAACATCATAAGAATTCCATGAGTTATTTTAAACAAATCCTGGAAGCAATACCTCACAAAGCAGCCGTTGTACAGCCACTTACCTCCCATCTCAAAAGCTATCCTAGTAAAAGATGAACAAGTTATTTTCAGGTGTACTACTGGAGATGCAAAAACAAACTCATAAACAACATTCTTCTGTTGACCCTTCCCATGAACACACATCAATGTTGGCTGACCAACAAAGACTTATATCAGCTCTGTGTGGACAGTGGGGATGGAATTTGGATGACAGTAAATTCTATTCAGCTGAAAGATGCTCGTGATTTTCTTTATTTTGGATTTTCATGATAAATCCATTCTACATTGCAAATGACAATCTTGACATTTTTTCTGTGTTGTAAAAAAAGAGAAAAATATTAAGTTTCAACATCCAGTAAAGTTAATTTCCAGAAATTAATTTCCAGAAGTTAATTTCCAGAAGTTAATTTCCCAAGCATCAGATTTTTTTAGCTCTTGTAAATATCATACTACAGTTGACCAATTGCACGAATGATAAAGAACAGAGAAATTTTCAGAGATACTTTTAAGATCTCCCTATCATTGTCAACAACGAGAACTTTATTCTTCTTAGTTTTATTTCAAGGAAAAACTTAGTTCACATAAAACACTTATGAAGGTCAGCTGAAAAGTTCATAGACTGACCAAGATATTTTCATGGAATGTGACTAAATGAGGTCTATTTTTCAACATAATCCACCCTGTAGTTCCCACACTTCTTCAATTAGTGTTGCAGTGCTTGGGTTCCATTGGGCAAAAAAGTCATCAATAGCCTATGAACTTTTCACCCCATGAACTTTTCAGCCAACCCTTGGAAATCAGTTTTTAGGCAATATGTTAATTTGTTGTTTAATATCTTTCCACTTTCCAAATTCTGCAGTTTCAAAAGCTTTGTAACACAGTTTAAAATGAAAAGAGACAATAAATAATTGTCTCCATTTGAGAATGCACAAGTCTGTTGGGTGCCTCATTTGGTGTTACATGATAATCCCAGAAACCCATTCTTGACCATTTTTGTATCAGTTCTTTGAATAGAAGGGTCACATGTCTCACACCTTGCCACAAACAGAAAAGCCCTGTGGCTATTTTACTCTTCCTCATGAAGTACCCTTTTTCCATTTTTGTGCCCCTTCTACATACTGCTTGTTCATGGAGCTATACATGTGTATTTCTAACTGTTGGGACACAGTTGTGCATTCTTTCCTTTTAATATTATTAATATATATTGCATGTATATAAAAGATTAAATGTTCTTGTATGTACGAATGTGTTTATCCTGCCTTTCTTTCCATTGTGTTCAGTGTTTGTATATCACAGATATACAAATGCTAATATCATTCCTTGGTGAGTGGGACTTGACTAAATATCTTCTTTAGCACTATTCCTACCAATAAAAATAACATCTCAAATTTGACAGAAATCTGAAATAAGATTTGAACACACCCTAATATATATATATTGAAAACATTTAACAACTTCTTCATAATTTTAGTGGATCCCAGTGAGTAGTAACAGTTGATATTAGACAGGTTATTTAGTCATATCCCTACCCATCAAGTTCTACTCTAGCATTAGTATATCCATTAATACACTAACATAGAATAAATTGAAGGAAAGATAAGATCAGCTCATTTACACATATAAGAACATTTAATGCATACATAATATACATACAAGGAGTATTAACAAAAATACACAAATGTGTCCCCACTGATCAAATGTGCAAATATTGTTCTGTGAACAAGCAGTATATGAAAGGGATACAAAAATAGTAAAAAGTCTTATATGAGTTCTTTGGCAGGTTTTAAATTTCAATTTTAAGTTGAGACAAAGTTTACCACTCAGTTTAAAGAGAAATACTCTCTTCAGTTCAAGGAACAGAGATAGAAAAAGAAAACTTATCTATTGGGAAAAAAAGAGAACTGTACAGGCAGATGCAGACTATAAAATTTACACATGACTGCAAAGTATCCAAAGCACGCCCTCCAAATTCAAGGGAAGACAATTATTTATTGTCTCCCTACAGCATATTAACATATAAATTCATCATTCCCCCTTTTCTCTTCCACAGCATCAGTTTGAAGGGTGTGCAGGCACATTCAGCTTAAGTGCTGAATCAGGACATCGAGAAATCACTTTTGGATTGTATCAACTTGATCCAAATTCAAACAGCACACCAGAACAGGTGAGGAAAACTTATGCTGACGATCACTTTGGGATTTTATATGATTCTATCTAACTTTTTTTATACCTTTATTTCTGATAGAAACTCATGAATAATTATTTTGAATATTTTGAATATTTGAATAATTATTTTGAGGCTGAATAATATCTTGATAGATTGTTATTAGCTGAGTTTTGTGCCAAATTTTTCATTGCATTTTGTTCATTCTTCTTGATAAATATTCCTCACTGAATAAAATACATCAATAAGGAAGGAGACTATGTTAAAAAAATAAATGCCTTTTCATCATTAGGCTATGGACTTATACCTACATACATACTTGGATGGATTGATAAATCTGTAGCTTAACATGAAGTTAATTAGCTACATTTTTTTAACAGAAATTTTCACTGCATAATGTTGGATATATATTATTAACATGCACTATTGAATAAAATATGTTAAGAAAGAAAGAGATTATGTTAAAAATTGATATTTGTTGTATAAGATTAATGCTTTTTTCAACATTAGGCTACAGACTTATTGATGCAAATATATATACATTAAAACCTCTTAAGAATTACTAATGATCTAAGAATTAGATGTGTAGTTTTATAGCATATGAATTTCTAAATGATTCACTCTCTCGGCAAATGACTGTATCTCCCTGAAAAGAGGTAACATTGCACATAAAAAAAGGGATGTCCTGGGTAGGACATTAAAATTCATCTACAAGTAAAGATCCAACTCTAGAATTCTGAGGAATTTTGAGTATCCCTTCATTGTTATTACATCCTTATCCACTCTGGCATGAAGATGTAGTGCTTGTTAGAATCTATGCCTCAAACAGATCTGTTGGCAAATTATTTGGATCAGATAAGAATAAGTTAGCCGACCATAATCAAAGGCAACCCGATTAACTACTACACCAATGTGTAGGTAAGGGTGCTACTCCTTTCCCTGGATTATTCCACTTACCTTATAAGGCTAAGTGTTTAGCAAGGAGGCATCAAGTACCATTTTTTGAGTCTTAGGTATGATTTGATCAGGGATAGAACCCCAGTCTCCTGAGCCATTGACAAACACTCTAACCATAATGCAAATCAGCCAGTTAAGATAAGAATACTTGATATTATAAAACTGTGGGCAAAAAACTTAAGAAATTACTCAAAAGATGTAAATATAAATGTATAATGTATGTGATTCCCTAACTTCTAGGTATAAAATAATGCCAGATAGGGTGACATGCCAATAAAATCAATCTAAATGAGGATCATGTAGCCACAATTTAGTTTCCTATTCTTTTTGAAACTGATAATCTTTAATATATCTAAACTTTTTAATAAATATATTCAATTTTTTTTCTTTTTTAAAACTAAAACCTCTGCTGGAAAAAAGCTGTAAAGGCTTAAAAAGTAATTCTATATTTTGTTTAGTACATTCTGTCATATCTCATAATCTGATTTGGTCATGTAGGCACTATTCATGTAGCATGTCTTGGGTATGAGCAGTCTGCTGGATCACATCCCTCTCAAGGTGGATACCAGCAACCTGGTTTGGTCATGGGAGTATCATTCCTGTAGCATGTCTTGAGAACAAATAGTCTGGTTGATCCCATCCCTCTCCAGGTCTATTGGTTCTGTAACCTGGTTTAGTCATAGGAGCACTATTCATCTAGCATATCTTGGGCATGAATAGCCTGGTGGATCTCATCCCTCTCCAGGTCTTCAGTTTTCCTTTTCCTAGACTAGTTGCCATACTAAGATTAAAGAGCCCAGTCTGTCATACTATTTATTCATAGAGAGAGAATAGTTGGATTCATATCTTTTCCCAGGGTATTAGCACCATGTGAAATGCCAACAGCCTCATCCAAGATTTGAACTCAGGTTGTCTTGTTCACTTTCTACAATGATAACCATTATACAACGAGTGCCTCCACAGACAAAACCAAACTCACTTCAGTAGTCTGTGAGATTTGCTTTTTAATCTTTTCGCTTGATATATGCCAACTTCTGAACAAATATTCATCAAGAACTGAGCAAAGAGAGAGATTTCAATTCTTGCCACATTTCACAAATCTGACTGTCCTTTTGTGTCAGCTACAATATTATAAGAACACTTGATGTCTTTCACCCAGAAAATTTGGAAGTTAGACAAAGGAACGTAAATAAATCTTGAGTTGAAAGAAAGTTTTTGTAAAGATATGAGGCTAAAGTACTTGTTTTCTTTATTACTTGATGAAAAACTGCCAAAGATAAACGAGTTAGTGTTTACAGAATAAAAGAATGAATGGTTCATAAAATTCTTCTCTTCGACAAAAACTAAGGAAATGATCGAGTCAGTGAACCAGAAAGCAAGTCACTGTCATATCATATAACTTACGAATGTGACTCCTTGTTATCCAAAGTGTTGACCCCGAACTGGAAGATTTCAAGGAACACCAAGAATTCACAGAACCATTAAATGCCAAGAATTTATGTAAGACTTTTGGCTTTATTATCATTTTCTCCTTTCCAAAATCAAGAAATCTCTCACCCACAAAAACCAGTGCTAGGCTTCAGATCAGTGAACAAGTTACCTAAATTATGGGCATATTTCCCATGAATACAATACGTATTGAATTGACAGTCTATCTTTCTTGTGGTTAAGGTGGAGCGGGAGAAGAAAAACAAGCAACTATTTTTGGATAAAAGCTCTAAGCTGTTAGATAGGAATTTAGAATAGCATAAAAGATAATCCCGTTTAGTTGCAATAATTCATATATAGTTTGATTTGGTTTCACAGCATATCAACCATTGTGGGTTATTTAATACCAAAGCCATCCTTGTAGAAGAACAGCTGTGAAACTATTTAACTCCTAGCTGGGCGGGGGGATAAGAAGGTTATACCTTTCTCCCCGAGAATTAGCCTTGAAAGCGAACATAATAGCACAACCGATTTTTGAACTTGCTTACTTCAAAGCAGTATGTAGGAGGGATACAAAAAATGGGAAAAAGATACTTTAGGAGGAAGAGTAAAATAGCCACAGGGTTTTTTCTATTTGTAGCAAAGGTGTGAGACATGTCCCTTCTATTCAAAGAACAGATACAAAAATAGTCCAGCACTTTCAGCATTATGCCATTCGGACTTCTCTTCCTATGCAGTTTGAATAAGAGATTCATGAACATTATTCACTTTAAAATCTTATTAGTATTAATGCAAGTCTATATGCAAGTTTGGTATCTGTCAAGGTTAACAATGTCAGTAACAACTATTTACAATTTATTACCTTTTGAACAGTAGTTATGGGAGAATGATTCACCCTTGTACTTTTTCACCAACTCTCTTCACTCAATGATAACATACCAGAAAGAAAATCTTTTATGAAGATATCCCGTGATTGGATAGAACCCCCAGGAATTTCTCAAAGGCATTGATACTAAATGAAAATAAATATACAGTTCTGTCACTGATTCAATATCTACAATATAAATGTCTTTCAAATTCATTTTTTATCATTGAGTATAACAATAGCTTCATCTAAAATCTCGACTTATGTTTCGATTATATTGAGGGAGAGTTGTACATTATCATCAATGTCTAATTCCTGTTTGACTGGATCCAGAGAAAGAATATATTATAATGGTTTTTGGAGACAAGTCAGGATAGAGTAGACAAATAAAACATTACATATCACACGATGCTCTTGATGCCCAACAATACAAATGGCTAAACTGATTAACAATATGAAATTGGCAAAATGAATTTAAAAGCAAAGACAAGTTACAAGGATCATTAAATAAGTTTCCAGACTTTTTTCGTATGGGCACTTTTATTGATAGTACACACATGAAACTCTAGTCCCCTTTGAAGTAATCTCCTCCAGCTGCAATGTACCTGCTGTATCATTCCAACAACTTCTGGAAGGCTTCATGGAAGTCCTCTTGAGTGAGCATGTCAATGACCTTCATCACAGCCTCTACCATCTCCTCATTGGTCTCATAATAACATCCTCTGAGCTTAGGGAATAAGCAAAAGTCATGGGGAGCAAGGTCTGGACTATAGGAATGCTGAGGAACTGTCTTGATGCCCATCTTGGTCAAATAGTCTGTGACAAGGACGGAGTTGTGGACTGGTGCGTTGTCTTGCTGAAAATGCCACTGAGCCGATTTGAAGAGTGCTGGCCTCTTCCGACGGAATCTCTTCCTGAAGTCCCTTAAAACCTCAACATAATAACCCTAAGCCTAACCCTAACCCTTTGGCCAATCAATTGGTCAGTCATCTCATAAGATGTATAGCAATAACATTGTGAATTTTCAAGAGTCTACAACAATTTTAAATGCTTGTACAAAAAAAGTCTGGAAACAAATTGAATGCACCACGTACATATGAATATATAACAATATATAAGGAGTTTACTTATTTTTGTTAGCCGAATTAAGATATGCCAAGTGCATCCTGTGCAGTGGGGCAAAACTCCTACTCTCCCCCCAAAAGTAGCTATCCAGGGTATGACACAAATTGCATCTAGTGGTAAGGTTCCTGTTCTGAAGCTCTGGAAAATATGGACCTACACCTTCATTAACATTACTTCTAGGTCCACTCTGATTTGGATTGGTTATACCTGTTAGGGTCCTATCCATGGATTAACTAGATCTTTTTGAAAACTATTTGTATTTGGTAGGAATACTTGATACCATATTATAACTACATGAAAATTATTTGTATTAAGAATAGTCACTTGAAATTGTAATTCTTTACTAAGGATTATCATTATTAATTACTTGAAACAATAAAAGTGTTTGCAAATCATTGATGCTGGATAGCAATATTTAAAACTATATAACTGTGCAAACCAATTGTATAGCAAAGCCTTGGTTGACAACCAATCTAGGAGACAGACATCTGTGATTTCAAACCAGCATCAAAATCAATCTTCTGATGCAAAAAATTCCAACACTAATAGTTTTTTAGCGATTTCAAGTATTGCTCCGTAAGGCTTACAATTTGATTTAACATCAGTTGTTTGCTTGCACACAGTTAAATGGTTATACGTATATATCCTATGTGAGTGAATAGTTTGTTAGTAACTTTATTCTTAATGAGTTAGAAATAATTTGTTTGCACTCTTGTATTGCTATTCTTTCTAGCCAGATGGTTTCAATAACTGCGATCTAAAACAAACATTTAAATTCAATATTAAATCGTTTGTTTGCACACAATGAGGTGGTTTCAAGAATTGCACTGTTATATCAATGACTCAATTTAGGCAGACAGTTTCATGGTTTCAAGTATTGTTATGTATCACTAACAATTCTATTAGTCATTTGTTTACACACCGTTAAATTGCCAAACAGTTCTATTCCTAACAATTCATTTTAACATGTCATTTATTTGCACACAGTTTCATGGTTTCAAGTATTGTTATGTATCACTAACAATTCTATTAGTCATTTGTTTACACACCGTTAAATTGCCAAACAGTTCTATTCCTAACAATTCATTTTAACATGTCATTTATTTGCACACAGTTTCATGGTTTCAAGTATTGTTATGTATCACTAACAATTCTATTAGTCATTTGTTTACGCACCATTAAATTGCCAAACAGTTCTATTCCTAACAATTCATTTTAACATGTCATTTATTTGCAAACAGTTTAAATGGTTGAACAGTTCTATTTGACCCATAGATAGGACCCCATCCAGTGCTACCATTCAGGGTCAGAGTGGACCTGGCAGCAATAGCAATGAAGAGGTTCTCCAAATTTCCCAAAGCTGCAGGGCTGAAGCCTCGTCATCAGATGGCTTGATATCGTATTCAGGATACTTGATAGGGGTGGGGGGGTCTCATCCCTCTGCAGAGATGCAGTTGGAGTATTTTACAGCCCCCATCAACTGACCGAAGATTAAGCATCAAAACTCGTTGAAACAAATTTTAGATGAAAATTTCAAAATTCAGGGTTTAATCATTAATTTTTTGATTTGGCTTGGTTTCTTGGTTTAATTGCATATCAACCTTTGTCCGTTATTTAACACCAAAGTATCCTTATAGAAGAACAGTAGTGGTACTATTTAACCCATAACTGGTGAGGGATAAGGGAGTTCATACCTTTCCCAAGGGGTATTCGTCCATAAGCGAATGTAATAGCACAACTGGAATTAGAACTTGCTTACTATGATGTCACTGTCCATCTCGTTCACCACAAGACCATGACTTCCCTTATTAATTTTTTTCTCTTACTACAAGAAATATTTTCGGTATTTTGTTTTCAGTATGTTCTTTTTCATTATATAACTGAAAGAAATAGAATTGTTAGTGATACATAACAATACTTGAAACCATGAAACTGTGTGCAAATAAATGACATGTTAAAATGAATTGTTAGGAATAGAACTGTTTGGCAATTTAACGGTGTGTAAACAAATGACTAATAGAATTGTTAGTGATACATAACAATACTTGAAACCATGAAACTGTGTGCAAATAAATGACATGTTAAAATGAATTGTTAGGAATAGAACTGTTTGGCAATTTAATGGTGTATAAACAAATGACTAATTGAGTTGTTAGTGATACATACCAAACTTGAAACCATGAAACTGTGTACAAATGAATGACATGTTAAAATGAATTATTAGGAATAGAACTGTTTGGCAATTTAACGGTGTGTAAACAAATGTCTAATAGAACTGTTAGTGATGCATAACAATACTTGAAACCATGAAACTGTGTGCAAATAAATGACATGTTAAAATGAATTGTTAGGAATAGAACTGTTTGGCAATTTAATGGTGCGTAAACAAATGACTAATAGAATTGTTAGTGATACATAACAATACTTGCAACCATGAAACTGTGTGCAAATGAATGACATGTTAAAATGAATTGTTAGGAATAGAACTGTTTGGCAATTTAACAGTGTGTAAACAAATGTCTAATAGAATTGTTAGTGATGCATAACAATACTTGAAACCATGAAACTGTGTGCAAATAAATGACATTTTAAAATGAATTGTTAGGAATAGAACTGTTTGGCAATTTAATGGTGCGTAAACAAATGACTAATAGAATTGTTAGTGATACATAACAATACTTGAAACCATGAAACTGTGTGCAAATAAATGACATGTTAAAATGAATTGTTAGGAATAGAACTGTTTGGCAATTTAACGGTGTGTAAACAAATGACTAATAGAATTGTTAGTGATACATAACAATACTTGAAACCATGAAACTGTCTGCCTAAATTGAGTCATTGATATAACAGTGCAATTCTTGAAACCACCTCATTGTGTGCAAACAAACGATTTAATATTGAATTTAAATGTTTGTTTTAGATCGCAGTTATTGAAACCATCTGGCTAGAAAGAATAGCAATACAAGAGTGCAAACAAATTATTTCTAACTCATTAAGAATAAAGTTACTAACAAACTATTCACTCACATAGGATATATACGTATAACCATTTAACTGTGTGCAAGCAAACAACTGATGTTAAATCAAATTGTAAGCGTTACGTAGCAATACTTGAAATCGTTAAAAAACTGTAAGTGTTGGACAGAATGCTTGAAACCATTTAATGGCATGCAAACAAATGAGCTCTTGCTGGTTTAAAATGTTATCTACAAAATATTTGTTTAAAAATCATTTATACTTTATATATATTTCTTAAAAGGATTTGGCATTAAATAACCTACAATGGTTGATATACTATAAAACCAAACTAAACCCAACTAAATCCAATGATTAGTCTGTATATTATTTTAGTCTTTATATTGTGTATTGCTAAGTAAGTAAGAAAGGGATTTTCCTGGTCAGAAATTACTGCAACTTCTGGTGACAGAGAATTGGACAATTATATGTATAATGTAAATACTTAAGTAATACATCAAAGATCTGAAGAAAAGGTATATTTAACAGTCAAGTGTTAGAAATAAAATTGTGCTATAATTGATAATATTATTAATAATATTATCATTATTAATATCATCATTAATAATATCATTATTATTAAGATTAGCTATTATTATTATTATTATGTAAGTTTTTCACACGAGTGCTAGCAGATTATCTTTCATAGGAGTCTGAGTGACAGCAAGTCTCAGTTATTATTATTATTATTGTTATTATTGCTTTTTTATGCTTTTTTTACTCCTTTGAGATTTTTCACACCTGCATTAGCTGATGGTTTTTCACTGGAGTGACAGCAAGTCTCCTTAAGTCTCCAGAACTCTTCTCAGTATTCTGGCCAATCTTAATAATGCTGTAGTCTGGATGGTCTCTATTTATCCTCTTATTTCCAAGTCTTCTAACTCTTTTATCAATCCTTTAGGGATTGTTCCAAGTGCACCAATAACAATTGGTATCACCATCACTTTCATGTTCCATAGATTTTTTTAGTTCTCTAACAAGGTCTTGGTATTTTTCTCTCTTTTTGCTTTCTTTTAATTTTACACTGTAGTCTGCTGGGAAGGTAAAATCCACAATTCAGTAGGTTCTCTTTTTTTTGTTGACTATCAATAGGTTTGATCACCTGGCCTAAATTAGGTGATCCATCTGTATCTCATATTATTATTATAATTATTATTAATAATAATATTTTTTAACTTTGGGCAATGTCACATTTTTATTTACATTTAGGAATTCTGTTGATTGATTGATTTATTTATTTTTTGATTGATTTTAACAGCATGTCAATTTATGTAGGGTTATTTTTTTTCTTCAACAAATATATAATTACATTTCAAAATGAATACTTCAAATAGAGTTTGTGACTGCTAGAAAGAAAAATTTGTAATTTTTTTACCAATTCAACAGATAACTTTTGATAACTGTGTTTTTAATGACTGATCAATTGATTTATTGATTTTAATGGTATGTCAACCTGTCCAGAGTTATTTTATGTATAGAGGTTAGAGAATCACATCCACCGTTTATTCACATTTACATTTTTCGTGTAGTTTTTTAAGAGGTTTTTGTTTATTTGATATTTGGTCTGATTGAATATGAATATTTTTTAATCCTATCTATTTCATTCACTGATGGGATTCTAACAGGTACGACTACCATTCTTGGTAGTATTGGCAATGAAAGAAGATTCCACACTCTCCAGATTTCCAGAACTAGAATCTCATGCAGTTTACTCATCATACCCAGGACCACTAAAGTTTTAGCTGATATATAATTTATATGAGGGGGAGGCTCTTTCACCCATCAAATGCAGCTTCGTGTCATAATCAGAATTCTTTTTAATGAATGGGATGGGGTCTTATCACTTTGCAAGGGATACTCTCAGAATATTCTAGCCCAGCTGACAGTGTTATAGGAATTCTGTGTATTCATTTCTTTGGAGTTATTTTGTCTTCATGTGAAAGAATACACAATTAATTCCACCATGAAAGAGTTTTCATTCCAAAGAAATTTCTCTCTATTTTTTCCAATGTTCAACAAAATAACAAGTGAGATTTTTAAAACAAGGAACAAAACCAAACCCTCAATTTTTGTGTCAACTATTCTGCAAAAAAGCGTTTTTTTTCTTTGTGTCATTACAATGTTTTCCCTGAAAAAATGATTTATTCTATGGCACACCTGAGATGGTATCTAAAATAGCATCCCTACCTGATAGATGATAGCCCAAAGCATATTGGATATCTTTTAATGACTCTACTCCTGGAATGCCAGATCACTTTGTCGAGTCTCCCTTCTTTTACAGCTTTTGTCCCAAATGAATGAGTTACATTTCTCTGCCTCCTTTTTTCCATAACTGCCGCTTATTTTATGACAAAAGTCTCAGGAATGTTTAAACAAGTCTGATCTAACGATGCCATAACTGCTTATCATTTCTGGATCGTGCATAAAATTCTAGTCTTCTTTGCATCCAGGAAAATGCTTTTTTATGAGTTTTTCAACTGTTGCTTTACAGCGACATGTTTAGATTACTGTTTATGCAAAGAATTATATGATTTCGAAATCTGGTTGTTGCCAAATTGCTACAAAAACATGATTGTCGAATATAAACTGGGATATGGAGCTTTTTTTTTTTTGCAAAAAAATCATCTTTCATGAGGTACTAGTATTTTTCTAGCTAACAGAACTAAGTTGTTGTGGGTTTGTAGGATTTTCACACAGCCGAACTGTAACTCGACAATTGGGTTCATTAGTGCTTGAGGGGATATTTAGATGCATTCCCACTCACCCTGGTTCAATATTAATATGATACACTAACACTGAATAAACAGAAGGAAAGACAAGATAAACTCATTTACACATATTGGAACATTCAATACTTATATAATAAATATATTTGTGCCACTCATGATGTTATGCTTATCATAATCATCATCATAGGAAATGGACACTGTGAACTGAGTTCAAATCCTGAACAAGGCAGTTTACATTTCACATAATGCTAATACCCTTGGGAAAGGTATGAATTCAATTATCCTCCCTATAACCATGGGTAAATAGTCGGGTAGATTAGACTCTTTAACCTTGGTATGGCAACCTATCAAGGAGAAGAAAAACTCAGAATTGAAATTTTTAAATTCAGCATAAAAATTGACCTTGTGTCACATTCTACTCGTGAAGATGGTTTGGATAAACACATACATAATAAACATGCAAAAAGTATTAAAAAGAATACAAAAATATGTTCCAACGGATAATGCATATTTTATTTTATGAACCAAGTGTATTTGAAAAGGATACAGAAACACTTTAAAATCTTTCTAGAGTTTTGTGGATGTTCATAACCATGTCAGATTTACATTTCAATGGTGAAACATAAGACACTATCATTCACAAAGTGGTGAGACAAAGTCTGTTTAATGAATAAAGATAAAAAAAAAAGGCATATCTTTGTTGGAATCCTTCATAAAGCTATTTACATTTCATATAGTGCTCATATCAAAGAGAAAAATCAAACTGTTGTCCCTCTAGCTATTGGTAAACATTTGGGTAGACTTGGCTCCTTAACCTTGGTATGGCAACCAGTCTAAGAGAAGGAAAATTCTGAATTTAAACACTACTAAGGACAAAAGAAGATAAGCAAAGATTCTTGGTTTCTCACATGACCTCCAAGCATGCAAAAGATACCCCCCAAAATCCAAGAGAGACATTTATTTTCTCCCTATAAGGCTAAATACGAATTACTAAAAGAGGACCCATAAGTCCACAGAAAAAGTCACGAAGAGGTTTTGGATTTAGGGGACAGGCCCATGGATTGTTACTGCTGATAAGCAAGCTGAGAAGTGATCAACCCTAATCATGACACCTGGATGAGGGGGTCTAATATTGAAAGGCCCAAAACCCCTGATGTTCCCAAGAACATTACTGAGAAAGTCTCCGAGTTAATATGTGAGATATCTTGGTTAATGTTATCAATCAATCTTATTTTTATTTTTATATTTTGAACATGACTTCATAACAAATTTGTACCAGTCAAATATGTTCAAAATTATTCACTCTATAAAGAATTTTCATCTTCAAGATTGAAGACTGACAAAGAATGCAACACAACATTAATTTTTAGTTAATTTCTAAGACTAACGCACTTGTATTAAACAAATTACTGCAACCAAATTGATATCAGTAAGTCACACATACACCTTACCTCATGACCTTCCTACTTTTCTATGTAAATAAATTCAAACATATACCAACGAATTGAATTTTACAAAAAAGAAAGACACTTTCCCTTTTAAACTCTTTCCTTTTATAATTAATTTTTTAAGACAAACATTCATCAACCTCGACTTGTTTGGCAATGTTTTTATTTTCTTGCTATAAAAATGTTCATTAACAATAATATTATTGTTTTATTCAGAATGAGTTGTTTCTTTTAAACTGATCAAAGATTTGAAACTAATATTCAATCTAATCTAATGCTCTATATCATGAACCAAAAACATTTTTAAGAATGCCATTTTCTTTCATTCTTATGTTTATTTCTTAATTTATAGATTGGTTATTGGAATAAAACTTCTGGCCTTGTACTCACTGACCCTAATTCTCGGTTTACCTCAGACTGGCACCTCAGAAAACTCAGAGCAATAACTGTCATTGTAAGTATTAGTTTTCCATCATATTTTTCCATCATATTTCTTATTTCCCTTCATAATGATAATCTTACTGTAGGGATACGATAAATAATTATCTCATTTGAATAATTTGCATGTCCTGTTAGGGCCCATAGAGCATCAGATAACAGTCCCAGAAATCCATTCTTCACCTCTATTTGCTTCTATTGGAGAACAGTAAAGCAGTATGACTATATTACACACACTAGTCAAGTAATCTTTTTTCCATTTTGTACCCCTTCCATATACTTTTTGCTAATGGAACAATATGCATATAATTCTACCATAGGATACGTTTGTGTATTCTTTCTTTGTAATGCCTCCAGCATATATATTGTATATATAAAATATCAAGTCTTTTAGTATAAATAATTGAGTCTATCTTGTTTTTCCTTCCATTTTATTCAATGTTTGTAGAGAAGCATTGTTACCAGTGGGATGTTATGTCAGTGATGGCTAAAAATACAAAAGCACAACTTTTTTAGTTTTAGGATTTTTTTTTGTTTTATTCCATTTCCATTTAGTCATTGAGGCTTTAGAAGCAGGAAGAAATAAACAATGGATACCACATGGTTTTTTTTATTTTTCTCGGAATCAGACTCTTCTCAGATCTTTGTCTCTCTTCCTCCATTTCCATCAAATGTTCCTCTCCTTTTGTACCCCAACCATCAAATGAGAATAAGAGACTAAATCAGGAAATCTAGAATATATATATATATATATATATATATATATATATATATATATATATATTATCTCGAGTGGTTAATGCTTTAAGAGGTGACCTCTGAGTGCTAGATTAAGCATATCTAGTCACAGCTTACCCACTGGAAGTCAACTCATTTTTATTTCAGCTACTGGTATATTATAGATATACTAATGCTAATATTGGTCCTTGAAGAGTGTATAGGGTAGCCATTTCATCTCTTCTTTGGCCAGTAGTCACTCTATCTCACAGTCCCTCATTGTTTCAGTTTTTCTTTACTACCTGACATTGTTTCTTTCTGCTTGGAAGAGATGTTCATAATGAAACCTTCTTTTAATATATAACTGTCATTATACAATACTGGGATTAGCCATCAGATCATTGATGGAAATTAGATGTGGATTGTTCAACTGGTTTGGAGTTAACATCTAGTTTCTAACTTCTACATTTTTGGTCAACTAATTTTACAATTTTACCAAGCATTCCAATATCATCTTCAACATTTTACCAATTATTTTGTCAGGGAAAGTCTCCATGGCAAAATGGCAAACATGCTGGACTACAACCTCAAAGTAAACAAGTTCAAACTCCAGTCGCACTATTATGTTTGCTTTGGGACTAATACCCTTGGAAAAGGCATGAACCCCCTTATCCCACCAGTTATGGGTTAAATCGTATCACTGCTGTTCTTCTACAAGAATGGCTTTGACTTTAGATAACACAAGAAGATTGATATGCCATAAAACAAAAAAACAAACCAACCAATTATTTTAAACTCTTGTTAAACAATTTACTTAGTCATAAAATAGTTATTTACTAAGTTTAGCTTAATTTTGACTCAAAGTCACAAATCTAGGACATGTAGTAAGGATTGAACTCACTAATTTGTAGTAATGATCTTCAATACTAGCTTGTTAAACATTACTCCATAGTGAAACACTCTCAATTGGCACAATGATAAATATATTTCCAGTTTCTTTAATATAACTTTTAAACAGAACATTTTCTGAAAAGATTTAAATATTTCAAAACTGCTGGGAAATCTGTGAAATACTGGATTAATTATTCCTAATTTTAAGAATGAATTGAGAAAAAATTTGTTTAGTACATGACCAATATGTAGTTGTCATTGTGCAATAAAAGCAGATTCATCAACAAATGGTTTATTTAATTCATGGTGGATGTTTCTCATTCCAATGTTAAGGAATATCTTGTATCATATTATTCTACTTGGTTTTATTAATCTTTGTGATCTAATTTCTTTCTTAAACTGAATCAGAGTATATATCTTTTCACTGCCTTATACATGAATTAAACATCAATCAATTTGTAGCATCCACTAGGCTAATGAACTAAATATCAGTTGTATATTTTTGTTCAATGAAAAAAATAGCATCACAATTAATTAAGAAGAATTAGCTAATATCAAACACTAAAAATATGACCAATATTGAGCACTCTTTATTTATAAATATAACAATCTAAATTATCAATTATATATATATATATATATATATGAGCAGAATGTGACACAAGTTCAATTTTTAAGCAGAGCTTAACAGATTTGAATTCTGATGTTTCCTTCTCCTATACTGGCTGCCATACCAGGATTAAAGAGCCAAGTCTACTCAACTATTTATCCATAGCTGAAGGGAGAATAATTGGATGCATACCTTTTTAAAGGGGTATTAGCACAATGTGAAATGCAAACAGCCTTGTTCAGATTTTGAACTCAGGTTACCATGTCCATTTCCTACGGCAGTAAATATTTCACCATGAATGCTTTGTACTCACTCTCTCTCTCTCTCTCTCTATATATATATATATATATATACATGTGTGTGTGTGTGTGGCGGTGTACAAGAATGAATCAATCAATAACTATGACAGTTATTAGTTGAATTTCAGTCTGAAATTTTTACTATATAATCTTTAATCCATGTTTGGTATTGGATCAATGGAGAAGCATTTGATTAAGTAAATTGACAAAGAAATGAATTATATTCAAAAAGAAATAAAAATATTAGGCTACATTGTATTACAGACTGGTAACTAAGCATAAAATTGCATCAATAATTCCGTATCTTAATAATTGGAAATTTTCATTGTTTAATATTCAATTTATGTGATCAATATTCACAACTGAATTAAGTGACAAGAAAGGAGATCATGCTGGAACTTTTTTTCATCATCAGATTATTGACATATAAATGTACCTACATATTTATAGTTCTATAACAAATATAAAAATTCAAATTTAAAACAAATATATATTTATATAACTTGTCTGCCTCAGACAGGATGTGATATATGGTCAATTTTTAAGCAATTTTGAATTCAGGTTGAAGAACCCCATCTGCCCAGATGGGTTCATGCCTTTCTTCAAGGTACTAACCCGAAGTTAAACAAAAACTGCCACAATAATGACATTAGGCTCTTAGAAATGGTATCCAAATTGTCCCTCAGTTAAGAGCTTCTAGTTGGAATCTACCTGAAAGTCATGCTGGAACCAGATTTAGCAGAAAAAGAAGCAATATTACAAGACCAAAAAATAACTTAGAAAAAGGAATTAACCGGTATAAGATATTCTAAGACATGAACAGTGGAATAAGAACAGTCTATCTCCATATAAAAGAGTTCAACCTTAAATTTCTTGACCTTGAAGAAGAGCTTGATGAAGGCTGGAGAGTACAGTAACAAAAACATTGTGTGTATAATAACTGAGATGAGGACAATAGTCTCAATTATGTACATTTTGAACTTTCAATAAATCAACCAAAACCTAAAAATTGTCTTGATATTCAAGACTATTCCAAGCTATATCTTATCATTCAAGACTATTCCAAGCTATATCTTATCATTCAAGACTATTCCAAGCTTTTGGCTCATTGGATAGAATTATAAGATCAAAACCAACTCCAGATATTGTTTAGATATATTTTTTCTTGTTAACACAACATTTTAGTTAACACATTGTTTAACCCTTTCCTGGCATTTAATAGGTAACTGAAAAGGAAATATTTTTTCATGAATAAAAAAAATGGCAACAGAAAATGGTCATTGATATATTATCTGAACTCATCAAGAACTTCAGTTATTTCAATTTATTTGGACAGTGGAAGTTCTCCAACATTCTCTTTGCTAAGCAAGAAAAACTCTATAGTATTGAAATTACTTATTCAGCTTATGCAGTTGGCTGACAAGACTGTATATGCTGCCTCATTCAACTTCTTCAATCCACAATGATGCTTCTTATCAATTATTTGGACCTCATCCCTAGGTAAATCGGAATAAAACATCATATGAATCAAAATCATACATATAGTTCAAGTTATACAAAAGTAAACAATGTTTAGAAAGTACTTTTTCAAAATTTGCTATTCAGAACTGAATCAACTGAAGATATTCTAGAAAATAAGTAAATTTGAAAATTTCATTATCCTGGCTACAAAAGCAAAGTTTCAATAGAAAAAAATAGGTTTTTTTATATTTACTTCCGGAATTTACAATTAGGAAATGATGCAGCATACACCCATTAGGGTATGTATCCATTTCAGGGTTTATATTATATACATTATGTTATGATTTCTTGCCTTTTATCTTGGATCATTTAGTCAGACTTTCAGTACCCAGCTCTTCACACATTCTTTGATTATTGTTGTGTTGTATCTCTGTCATTGCCATTTAGTCATCTTCATTTGTTGTCATTCTTGCATTGTTTCATGTCATCCACACCGTTGAGACCAATAAAAAGAAGACCACATTTTTATATGCACATATTCTATTTCTAACATGGTGACAACTTTCTACTTATTGGGTTTTTATTCAAGCCAGGAGTCAATGATCAGAATTTGATGGAATTAAATCTATTCTCATCAGGCAATTCTTTCTGACAAATGCTCTCTTATTCCTAACTTCTAAACTTTCCAGAATCGTGATCAAGCAATCAATAAGAGCCATTCTTTCATCTGATCTCAAGGTCACCATCCATCACTCAAATCCAACAGTATTTTTGCTCACCAATTAGTGGCTAGAACCTGTTCAAATTCTACTCTCCATGTCAATAACACATTTCACCATTCTATAATATAACAATACGACTATCTGCCCAAGAGCAAGTAAAAATTTGTTACATAGTATAATCAATATTTTCTTGATAAATAAAAAGAAATAGTTTTGTTAATCTTTTAGAATATATTAATCATCCATCTTATCTATTCTATACAGATATGTAGAATGTTAATCCGACATTCGTTTCTAAAAGACCATATCTCAAAACATTGGGGTGTTATTTGTTTCCAGATCTATAGAGTACTGTTATGAATATGTGAATATGTAATGGTTATCATCATAGGAAATGGACACGGCGACACGAGTTCAAATCCTGAACAAGACTGATTGCATTTCACATTGTACTAATACCCTTGGGAAAGGTATGAATCCAATTATTCTCCCTCCAGCTATGGGTAAATACTAGGGCAGACTAGGTTCTTCAGCCTTGGTGAGGCAACTAGTCTAGGAGAAGGAAAACTCTGAATTCAAACCTGTTAAACTTAAAAATTGACCTTGTGTCATATCCTGCCCGAGCAGAGGGGTTGGTAAATATGGTTATGAATATATGAATAGAATAACAGGGATTCTAAGCATTAAGATAGTTTAGCTATAATATTGATTCATTTGAGGTGGTCACTTCAAAAATGAGATTTTTGCTATTTGGGTCATTTCATGTTTTGGGCCGTCTGGTACTGCCTGGTTGCTACCCTTGTCCTGAATAATCTCTGACATATTTGCTTGGTTTCTTTATTTAATGGCATGTCAACCTTTGTGGTTTATTTAATACCAAAGGTATTCTTGTAGAAGAACATTAATGGTACTATTTAACTCATAACTGGATGGACATTCCTACCTTTCCCAAGGGGCATTAGTCCAAAAGTGAATATAATCCTGCAAATGGAGTTTGAATTCATTTACTACAATATTTTGTCGTCCAGCATATTAGCTATGGGGACTTTCTCACTTGACATATTGAGATAAACTCATGAAAGGTATATGGATATGCAGTAGATACAGTTTAATTCAGGAGCTGTAGGTTTTGAAGAGTTAAGAATATAGTCATAGGATTTGTTTGGTCATTATCATGAAGAGAGTGGGAAAAATTCAATCACTTACCTGCTGATCAAATGTGAGAGTTGAGGGAACAAACAAAGAAAAAATAGAAAAAGGGGTCCATGCAACACAGTCCCAATAACATAAATAAAGTTGACAACAAAATGGAAATTTATTTTCCAAGAGGAAATGGATGAAATGTTTAAACTGGAAAGAAAAGTTATTCATGTGTAGACTGTACTTGCAAAAGAAAATATTTTTGTAGAAAAAAAGTCTTGTATGTGATCGCAAGGTGTGTTTTGCTGGCAATATTATTATTACTAACTAAGTAAGAATCTTGCTTTGTTCATTCTGCTGTGTGTCCACCTGTGTATCAATGTATGTGTGTCTACCTGTCTATTAATGAACATGTGTCTACTTGTATTCTTGTGCGCAGCAATAAATGGTAGTTGATGTATTAACTATAGTGATACATTGGTAGATTTTAGGTAATATGTATTGTTAGGCTGATTGTTATCTACTGAGTCATTTCTGTGTCTGCTGTGATGTGTTGAAAGTTTAATTTGCTGTTTCTATTATAAACTAGTCAGCTCAGCCCAACCAAAATTCATATTTTTGATTTTTTATTGTCATTTTTTTTTAAAGGGCACCACATACTTACCAACTTAATATTTTTGTATACATTGGTTGGTTGGTTGGATTTAATGGCATATCAACCTCTATAGGTTATTTAATGCCAGAGCCTTTTTACACATATATTATATATATGATTTGTAAATGCAAATGTTTAGGTTGGTGATGGTTGGGTTTTATGGCAAATTGATCTCTTAAGGGTCATTAAGTGTTAAATTCTGATATGTATGTGTGTTTATATGTAAATGTCAAAGCTATTTGTTTGTATAAACTTGATGGTCGAAGGTGTTTGATAGGAGGCCAATTGTCTTTAAGAAGTTGATTATGTTTTTGAGAGCAATTTTTTTAAATAGTTCCTTCATGCTGTTTGCCTTATAAAACTTTTTCCTGGTGTGGTTTTAGTTTTGTGCATTCTATCAAAATGTGCTTGATTGAATATTGTATACGATTTTATACCATTTTTTAATATCCTAAACTTATTAAAACAGCTGAATAGAAATAAGAATTACATTAAGTAAAACAACTGATAGCCAGAAGATGAAGGATATGGAAAATACACTGCAAGTAGAAGAACTTCCCATTCCACCCAATTGATTATTTGCCACTTCGTGATCTCAATATAAGAACAGGAATTGTTATAATGTAATATAATTGCGGAGGGATTTCATTTTGTATATCTTGCCTTTCAGTTTAGTAAGGATGAGAACTTTTTGGCTCAGTGCATGGGTTAGTTCGGTGCAAACATGAGTGCAGGTGTTCACGCGTGCGCGGGGAGGATGTGTCATTCACAGATGTCAAAATAAAAGCCCAGATAGGAATTGGGACCGGGGGATGTGAGTGACATCATGCACTGGAAGCATGGGCAGGGGATTTGGGGATTTGAGAAAAAGCAGTGAGTTGAGTTCCTGCCTCCGAACGAGAGAGTCGAGATTCAGAGCTGGGTAAGGCCAGACGAATTTGTGCGCTACGGGCGCCGCGTGTTGGTTGGGTTGAGAGCTGACAATGTAAAAGCAGTCAGCATAGAAAGATTGTGTCTCTCTCCACATGTTGAAAAGCCTTTAAACTCAAAAAGGTGAATAAAAGTTTTGTACCTGAACCAGTTTCATGTTTTCGGATTCCTATATATGTTTATGAACATTTTATGAACATTATGTCTATTTCACACATGGCATATATCTAGCTATGTAACAATAAAGGAAAAATATTAATCTGATTCTTTACAAATAAAAAGGTCTTTTCTATTTTGATATTATTCAACAAGTCAATTGCTCACTGTGGCATTTTGTAAAAATCATTTGACCAAATTTCCAAAGTTCAGAAAATATTCCTTTTAAATTTTATCAAAAAAATATGAATATAGAGTTGTCATACATCAGCTCTGTGTGGACACTGGATGCTTTCAAGAGGACCTGCCAAGAGCAATGGTCGATATGAGTGGATGGTAAGAAAAAGTCAGGGAACTCCGTTCTATCAGCATATCTTCATGAGGTTGATGATATAGCCGTACATAAAGAGTGTCTATTCATTTTTGTTCAGCCATTAAGAATACGCCAACTGCATTCTCTACAGATGAGTAGGACTCCCACCCACCCGCAAAAAGGATGTGTCCCAGGTATGACACTAAACTACATCTGGTGGTGAGACTCCTGTTTTAAAGCTCTAAAGAGTACAAAGTCACTCATTTGTTGTCATTAATCCCAGGTCCACTTTGCTCTGAAGTACTTGTAACTGTTAGAGTCTCATCAATAGATTAAATAGATATTTATGAAAATCATTTGTATTAGCTAGAAATACTTGATACCATAAAACTTTATGAAAATTATTTGTATTAGCTAGAAATACTTGATACCATAAAACTTTATGAAAATTATTTGTATTAAGAATACTTATTTGAACAACAATTATTGACTAAAAGGATTATTGTTATTAAAGTGTTCATTTATTGGCTATATAGACATATATATACACACACACACACACACACATGCACACACACACATGTACACACAAGCACACACCAATACAAACACACATACATTCAACCACACTAACATGTATTCAATTATGTTTCCATGCATGCACACATGTATACATTCAATCGAGTTTCTAAGTACACCTACACCTACTCATATACTCATATATACACCTACACATACTCATATATACACCTACACCTGCTCATATATACACCTACACCTACTCATATATACACGTACATATACTCATATATACACCTATATATACTCATATATACACCTACACCTACTCATATATACACCTACACCTACTCATATATACACCTACATATACTCATATATACACCTACATATACTCATATATACACCTACATATACTCATATATACACCTACACATACTCATATATACACCTACACTTACTCATATATACACCTACATATACTCATATATACACCTACACCAACTCATATATACACCTACACTACTCATATATACACCTACACCTACTCATATATACACCTACACCTACTCATATATACACCTACACATACTCATATATACACCTACACCTACTCATATATACACCTACACATACTCATATATACACCTACACCTACTCATATATACACCTACACCAACTCATATATACACCTACACCTACTCATATATACACCTACACCTACTCATATATACACGTACATATACTCATATATACACCTACACCTACTCATATATACACCTACATATACTCATATATACACCTACATATACTCATATATACACCTACACCTACTCATCTATACACCTACACTTACTCATATATACACCTACATATACTCATATATACACCTACACATACTCATATATACACCTACACCTACTCATATATACACCTACACCTACTCATATATACACCTACACCTACTCATATATACACCTACACATACTCATATATACACCGACACACACTCATATATATACCTACACCTACTCATATATACACCTACACCAACTCATATATACACCTACACCTACTCATATATACACCGACACACATTCATATATACACCTACACCTACTCATATATACACCTACACATACTCATATATACACCTACACCTACTCATATATACACCTACACATACTCATATATACTCCTACACCAACTCATATATACACCTACACCTACTCATATATACACCTACACCTACTCATATATACACGTACATATACTCATATATACACCTATATATACTCATATATACACCTACACCTACTCATATATACACCTACACCTACTCATATATACACCTACATATACTCATATATACACCTACATATACTCATATATACACCTACACCTACTCATCTATACACCTACACTTACTCATATATACACCTACATATACTCATATATACACCTACACATACTCATATATACACCTACACCTACTCATATATACACCTACATATACTCATATATACACCGACACACACTCATATATACACCTACACCTACTCATATATACACCTACACCTACTCATATATACACCTACACCTACTCATATATACACCTACACCTACTCATATATACACACTTGCATTCAATCATGTTTTCAGGCCCAGAGACTCTCACATGTTCAATAAAAATGAGAAAGAAACTTAGAAAAAAAAAGATGATGATGAGACAGATATGTCTATGTTTACAATTGTTTAAGTGGGTTGATGTGCTAAGTGTTTTACTCATTGAAGTTGAACATTCATAAACAAACGTAGACTGGATACAAATGTGAAATTGTTTCTTATAACCACATTTAAAGCTGCAAGTGAAGGCGGGGGTGGAGAAACTAAAAGATAAACTTGATTAGTATGCATACATTGCACTTTAGATATTATTAAACAATAATATTTATGTATATATGAATGTAAAAATGCATGTGTGTGATTGTGTGTATGTGTGTGTGTGTGTGTGTGTGTGTGTGTGTGTGTGTGTGTGTGTGTGTGTGTGTGTGTGTGTGTGGATAGAAAAGAATGGATGGATAGATTGATTGAGCAATAGAAAGATAGAGAGATAGATAGATTAGTGCACATATATTAGTTCATATTTCAATTTCAATTTGTCCACCAATATTCATGAGATATTATGGACTTATAAAATATAGATACTTTTATATTTGTATAAATGCAAAATGTATGTATGTATCCTTCAGTATCTTTTATCTATGTGGACTTTCATGCATCAGGTATGTTCATTTAGGTGTATATAGATGAATACTAATGATTATATATATATATATATATATATATATATATATATATATATATATATATATATATATATATCTGAGATGTTTGTATATAAATGATAAATGTGTGCATACAGGCACAGTTTATACATAAATGTATTTGTGCTTATGTTTGTGTGTGTGTGTGTGTGTGTGTGTGTGTGTGTGTGTGTGTGTGTGTGTGTGTGTGTGCTGCATATGTGTCCTTGTGTGTATGTTAGTACATGTGTGCATGCTGCATGTGTGTCCATATGTGTGTGTCTCTATGTGTGTATGTGTGTGCATGAATGCTGCATGTGTGTGTATGTGTGTTTGTGTGTGTATGTGCGTGTGTGTGTGTGGGTGTCTGTCTGTGTGTATGAGTACATGTGCGTATGCTGCATGTGTGTCTGTATGTTTGTGTGTCTGTATGTGTGTGTCTCTATGTGTGTGTGTGTGTGTGTGTGTGTGTGTGTGTGTGTGTGTGTGTGTGTGTGTGTGCATACATATGCGCATTTATGCTTACTTACAAGCTGCATGTTAATAATAGTGACATTTTGTAATATGATCGTGTTGCCCAGTTTTTACTTCTTGGAAGAAGTTTCCTTTTTCTTCTTTAAGATTGATGTCATACTGAAGGATTTATTTGTATCTCTAAACTTCACCCCCTCCTCATCCATCCCCCAACCCACTACCACTGGGTAAAGTAGGTAGAAGATTGGTCTAGAGGATCAGAAGCATGAGGGGGAATAAACCAAGGTGCTGCTTGGGTCCCTAGAGGGGAAAAAAAAAGGATGAGAGCAATAGTGTTTGTGCATATCACTTTACGGAGCGGCGGTGGGGGGAGGGGGTATCTAAGCACCATCCTTATATCATCATCATCATTATTATTATCATCATCATCATTTTAGTTTCCCACCTGCCAAGTCAACTAAATTCTTGTTTATAAGCAAACTGTTCACATAATCTTGAAGGAGTTCAAATTATTTATAACTTTTATTTTGTTGAAAGTAACAAAATTGGTGAAATGTTCGAAGGTGGTAATTTAACTCCTTGAATTTAGGGCAACTTCACTTTCAGGATTATTAACTTTTAATTTATCTCTTATTATTTCAGATTCATGATATGTTAATAACATCATTAATGATATTCTGTCTATTTCATTAATCCATTTGCTGTAGAAAATAGAAATGATGGCCTAGTTCTGTTAAAACGGACTAAAGATATATCAATCATTACATTTTTACTAAAAATATAATATATTTTCAGAAAAATTGTCGAATTCGATCAAAAACAGTAATAGTATAAAAAAATTAAGATTAAATGAGATCATTTCAGAAATAATTGTAAGAAAAAAAAAATTTAAGAAGGAACTTTTGAGAACTGGTGGATGAATTACCTAACCAAATTTGATCAGTATATTGATTGTGTATGTGTTTTGTGCAGAGATTTTTTCTTTTTTTTTTAAAGGTTGATGTGTGAAGATAGTAAAAAAGGGAGATGCCCAGGGAGGCATAACAAATAAATAATAATAATAATAATAATAATAATAATAATAATAATAATAATAATAATAATAATAATAAATAGGGAATTGAAAAAACTATGGAACATGCAGGTGACAATTATACCAATTGTAATTGGTGCATTTGGAACAGTAACTAAAGGATTATCAAAGGGACTGGAGGACTTGGAAGTTGGTGGATGAGTGGAGACCATCCAAACGACAGCATCATCGAGAACAGCCAGAATACTGAGAAGAATCCTGGAGACTTGGGGAGATTTACTGTCACTCAGATTCCAGTGAAAAACCATCAGCTAATGCTGATGTGAAAAACTCTAATGAATAAAATAGTAATAATTTGTGAATTAGAAGAGAATTATTTATTACAGAAAGTTTTACTAATAATTCTCATCCACCCAAGATGACAATAATCAACAATTATGCTTCTCCTTTGAAATGGTTAAATATGTTTCACTTACTCCAGAGGATAGAGTTCAAGCCCTGGTAAAGGCCACAATTTTTAATGCTGATTTTTTTTAAAGCAGACCAAACAATGCTTGGAATATTGACTCCATTTTCCTACCATTTGTATTTATGTAGTACTAAGTTTAACATAGGGTTGGTTGGTTGGTTGGTTGACAGATTTTATGGCATATCAGCTGTGGTAGGTTATTTATTGCCAAATCCTGTTTATACATATATCAAATATGATTTGTAAACAAAGTTTTAGGTAAGATTTTAAACAAGCCAGAGCTTATTTGTTTGCTCACACTTAAATGGTTTCAAGTATTTCTATCTAACATAAATAATTTTATTTATTATTAATCATCTTTTGCACACAGTTGAATAGTTTCAAGTATTGCTATGTAACACTAACAATTTAACTTACCATCAGTCATTTGCTTACACACAGGTATATCGTTGGTTGATTGGTTGGTTGGTTGGTTGGTTTTTATGGCATATCAACCCTTAAAGGTTTTTCAATGTCAAATCCTGTTTATAAATATATATATATATATATATAATGTATGATTTGTAAACAAATAGGTAACCTTTTTAAATGAGCCAGAGCTCATTTCTTTGCACACGATTAATTGGTTTAAAGTATTGCTATGTAACAGTAACAATCTAATGTAAAATCAGTCATTTGTTTGCACACAGTTAAATGGTTACACATATATGATTTGTAAGCAATAGTAGATAATCTTTTTTTCTGATGCGTTAAAGCTAATTTTTTTTACACTCTAGTATTGCTATTGTTTGCACAAAATTAAATAGTTTCCAGTATTGCTATCAAACACAAATAATTCTATTCAATATTAATCATTTGCTTGCACTCAGTGAAATGGTTTCTAGTATTGCTCATGCTAATAGTTTTATTTACACTCAGTTAAATGGTTTCAAGTATTGCTATGTAACACTAACAAGTCAGTTTAACATAAGTCATTTGTTTGCACACAGTTCAATGATTAAGCAGTTCTATTTGACCAATAGATGGGACCCTAACAGGTACATTCACTCCAGGTCAGAATGGACGAGGGAGTAAGGGTAATGAAGGGGTACTCCACATTCCCAAAAGGACTGAAGCCTAACAATTAGATGTTTTGATGTCATATCTAGGTCACTCATTGGAAGAGGGCCTTATTCCTTTGCAGAGATGCAGTAGATGTATTCTACAACCCCAGCCAACTGAGCTAGCATACGTTTGGTTTGGTTTTCTTTGTTTAATAGCATACTAAATTTTGTGGCCAATTTGATGTAAAAAGCCATCTTTGTAGAAATACAGTAGTGTTACTATCTAACCCATAGATGGTGAAATAAGAAGGTTCATTATCTTTCTTAAGGGCATTAGTCTGAAAGTGAATGTAATAGCTAAGTTAAGCATAGTAAATATTGATTTACTATGGAACATAGAACTGGGAGACTTGGATTCATGCCTCTTTTAACTTATTCTAGACTGAATTTATTTCTGAATTTTACAAGTTTTAAAGCAAATCAAATTTAGATTTGAAACCAACAGATTTTAAATAGACTTATTTATGTAATATGATCAAAAGCCCCCAGAATTGTTCAGGATAAAAATAATATCCTAAAGTACATTCGGTTCTACAAGAGCTTTAGATTTTCTTCCAACCATGCATGTTTTTTGGAGGTAAATATGTTAAAATTGTACTTCTAAAAGGAAATTAACTAATGTCATAAATAAAATTATTTGACGTATTAGTCAAGCTCAAGATTTTTTTTACCTATACCTGCTGTATAGATTGACTTCTAAATATACAGTAGGCAACTGATTGGCCAAAAAGGGCCCTGTAAGCCTAAATGAGGATAGGCTATGATAACATTTATTTAAATGTTGGAAAATATAAACACAATAATAATGCCAGTGTGTGTAGATTCAATAAACTATCATTATGTCTCATTAAACTGTCATTACTCCAGTAGTGTGTGGTGTATGTAATTTTTCTCTGAAATCAGAATTATATCAGCCATATATGAAACATGAAAATCTTACACAGTAGAGCTTATATTCAGATGAATTCACAATCTATTGCCCTATCATAAAACTACACTGATAAACAACATATTATAGTTATCTGACTGGCCACCTGAATGCTGTGATGTTCTTTTTAGTGTTTATTGCCAGTGCATCGGGTGTTGGAAATGGTGTGTCATATATCATTAATATAAAACTTAATTTATATTACAGTTTGATTATTTTTATATTAATCTCTGAGTTAATTTGCTAAATATGTTCACCAAACATGAGTTTAAGTTGAAAATGTTGGTGGTGGTTTGTTGGAGTCACAGCAAATGATGTATATCGATTGTTAGGAGTAGTGTTCCACAAGTTGATCACTCTGTGATCAAGGTTTAGATTTTAGTTCTGCCACAAAAGTCAACCCCTGATTTTGTAGAGATTTTTTCAGGCTCAAAAAGTCAACATGGATACCACAATTTAAGTAAACTCATTAAGTATTGTTTTTTCTTGATACAAGTCTGAGTAAAGATCATAGAAATTTTTTTTAAATATTTTCTTTTATCTTATCAACTATAATGACTGTACTCAATTAGAATTGAGATATTTTAGTTGTCTTTTATCCTATAGAAGAAGAACACTAAAAATATGATGTTCCGCTTTACCTTTGGTGTTTTTGAGGGTTTTAAAGAAGAAAGAGGAAACTTCTTCCAAGAAGTAAATAAGCCACACTGGATTAATTTATCAAATGAATTATTTGCTTTCTGTAAAAATGAGACTTTTTTGATCAAAATATCCAGTTCTAGGACACTGCTCATTGCCAGTGGTTCTGCAGATGCCAATTTGGTTTGCTTTCCCGAGAATCTTAACCTTCCTGATCAATTTTTAGCTAAAATGTTTCAGGCATCCCAATGAATCAAAAAGATATTTTTAATGATTTGTTAATACATTACCTCTTAAAAAATATATTGATATTACATCTAAATATAAAGTATTTACCAGTTTAAAATGACTTGATATACATTTTTGTACTTTCTATAATTGGATATAGTAAAGTTGGCGACCTTAATCGAGGGAGACCCAAAAGCTCCCTTAAGCAAGGCAGCATCAAGTACCATTTATGAGTATGACTCAACCTGGAATAGAACCCTAGTCTCTTGGTAACTGTCTGGGAAACCGGGATTCTATCCCAGGTCAAGTCATACCAAAGACTCAAAAAAGGGTACTTGATGCTGCCTTGCTTAACACTCAGCATTATAAGGTAGGATCAAGGGTAAAGTGAAGGAATCCTGGGAAAGAAGTAGTCCCCTCCCCTACACCTCGGTGTAGTAGCTATTGAAAAGGGAGCCTTTGGATTGCCCACAACCATGATCGCCAACTTTACTTTACTTATAATTGGATATGATGATTGTTAATGCGTGTTTGGCATAAAATAACACAATGGGGATTGACATGTTATAAAGCCAACCAACCAACCAACCAAAGAGTCCTGAGACCACTCACTTCTTTGTGTGAAATGAGAAAGTGCCTTGATGGATGCCATTGTTTGTTTTTTTCAGTGCTTCCCAATATCTTTAAAAACACTCCTTGAGGTGAAAGAAATTCACATGCTAAGTTTCATCAAGATTGACTTATTAGCCCAAGATTCTTCAAGCAAGCTTGCAAACAAACAAAGAGAATAATATATTAGATAAACCCTTTGAGGCCAACTGGTATAATTAGATTCATTTATAAATTAATGCAAGTATTCAGCTGGTTTGTACATAAATGTGTTAGGGACATAGATTGATTCATTAAAACCAGAAATACAGTTAACTTTAGAGAAATATATTATTTCAGCTCTTAAGTTCAATAATAAAAATATACTATTTATATTTGTTATGAAAGTATTTGTCAATGCAATATACACCCTTCAGGGTTTAATTATTTATTATGAGTGTATCAACAAAATAAACTCCCATTCTTTACTATTTGGTTATCTACAGAATAAACTTCTAGTTTTTACTAATTATTTTTGCACCTGCTGTACATAAGAAAGGTTTAATCTTTTCTTAGAATTATTTTCACCTTTCTATACCAGGTGCAAATGTAGTTGGCACTAGAATACAACTATAATTATTTTTCATTTTTTTCTACCTCCTCCTAAGATTTTTTGTGTCAATATATATATATATCTATATATATATATATATATATATATAGAGAGAGAGAGAGAGAGAAATTGGTAGATACTCATGTCAATTAAAGTTTTGACATGTTTATTTAATATAGTCTACTTCTTATATCTCAATTTAGAGCTAATCTTGCAGTAATTTACCTTTTTGCTGTTGTTGTTGTTCTTCTTCTTCATCTGTTTATCATCATATAATTCAATGAGTGAGTTCCCATGGTGTAGGGGCAAAGGTGTTAGAGCGTGGCATCTTAGTAAGCAGATAATAACTATACTATTATACTACATAATATTCTCCTATTAGTATTTGATAACAAGTATTTCCAAAACTTTGAAAAATGTTTTGGAAATACTCACAGGTTATTAAACACTATTAGTGAGACATTTTAATTTTCAAATGTAGTATAATGCTAAACTGGACCCTTACTTAGTGTCTATCTTGGTAGTTGAAATCTTATGTGAAAATACAGCCAGATGTTAAAATGTTGCTAATGATTTTCAAATAAGATGCAATAAATATGTTGTTCAAATTTCTTATTAGAACCAAAAACCCCACCGGAACCAACCAAAAATCATACAAATTGGATGAATTTTCAATTAGTAATAAATAATAAGATAGAGATTTTAGATGTATTTTTGGGGTTATCATTTCTTTTATTTTGAAGAATCCAACTGGACATGTTCAGTCTTATACTAATAAACTATTTAAATTCTTATAACTTATGCACTATTGATGCAAATTAATACCTGAAACTTTATTCATAATCAATTTTTGATTTAAATATAAAAACAATACATTGGTGTTTGTTTGTATTAGGGAAGACATTTAGTCACATTGCCACTTACTAATATTAGCATCATATCCAATAATATTCAAACACTGAATAAATAGAAGGCAAGAAAAGATAAGCTCATTTACAAATAAAGGAACATCTAATACATATTCAAAATGCATAGAAAAAATTATAAACAAGAATACAGAAATGTGTTCCAATATAAAATGTGCACATAAGAACAAGCAACACATAAAAGGGATACAAAAACAGTAAAATTTTAACTTGTCTATGATGTTTCAATGAGTAGACAAGACAACGTCCATTCCTTTAGTTGGAGACAAAGTATCTCTTCTGTTCAATGAACAGAGATAAAAAGCATGTCTTAATTGTTCAAAGAACAGGAACAAAAATGAACAAGGAAGATTCTGGGATTGTCACATGTCCAATGGATACATCCTCGTTAACCAAGGAACACAATCATCTATTGTCTCACAACAAATATAAAGTTAATCACTCATTTTTATCTGCGTTATCTGTTAGTCACATGAGACCATGGGTCTGTGCCAGTAGCATCCTTTTTTCCTGGGTACAGGCATGGGTAAAATTGTATAGAAAATAGACAATTGCCCATAAGGCAAGCTTTTCTTTTCTATTGCAACTATGTTATCCAAGATAAGATCAAAGACCAATAAAGCTGGGAACAATTTCAAGATTTGAAAAAAATAAACATAATGATAATATCAAACTACTTTGGAGTCACCATCTCTGCTTTTGTAGCTTGGATTCTGGGGAAAGATACAAATGTTGATATCTAACCATCTTAAGGAGCTTGAATACATGGTTTGAATTCTGAGTTGTACAACTCTTAGATTGGTTGTCCTTCTTATGGACTGATTGACCTATTCATACACAGGTTATCTTTTTAATAGACTGGTTGTCCTTCTCTTTGACTAGTTCTACTTTTCATTGTCTGATTGTCCTTCTCTTACACTGGTTCTCCCTTTTATAGTGTGGTTGTCTTTCTCTTAGACTAATGTATAAAATTTCAATTCCAAAATTTATTTTCAAATGTATAAAACCAAGATATCTTTTAATTTAACTATTTTTTCCCTCTCTTATCCAACAGGAACCACCATTTGTGATTTATGAGAATGGTACTTACACCGGTTACACAATTAAAGTGTTCAGAGAGATTGCAAAACTTAACAACCTCAACTATAACATCACAGAATGTACAGATAAAACTTATGGCAGCCTTTCAGAAAATAACACATGGGGAGGATGCATTGGACAGATGTTGCGAGGGGTCAGTAATACATTGCTTTTTTATTCTTTCTTTTTTATTTGGTGGCAGAGATGGGGGTATGCTTGTTTAATTAAAATCTAAGATATTTTGGAAAGAAATTATTTTTTGTTACAATTCAGTTGTTTTATTGGTTTGTCATCTGAAGACATTCGTTTAACTATGTTACAGTCAGTTTGTATAATTAATCTATGTTTATAAACTTACTTTAGTCATGAGTTCTTTGTATAAATTTACATACGAATGGTTGGTGCATGTACAGAATAGCCTGCCAATGAGAATTATATATTGACACCTTCATAGTAGTTGGGGAAGTCAAAGACTAAGGAAATATGGCAAATGAGAAAATTTTAACTGGTTGAAGATGTAATTTTGGGATTTAATTGTTTAGTATAAAAAACAAAAATGAAATTTACACTTATGTGAATGATGAATGAATTACAATTCTATGTTTTGTTAATGCTCTTAGGAAAGGCATGAATTGATCTCCCCCTCCAACTATAGGACAATAGCAGGGTAGAGTTAGGCAATCCATCTAGGAAAAGGAAAACTGTGAATTTAGACTAATTTTGCTCTGCTTAAAAATTGAGCAAGTGTTCTAATCTCACTTTGGCAGAGGTATTAGATAAATATATACATTTCTATGTAATTCTATTGTACATTACCAAAGAATCAATAGAATTTTTCATTGGTGGACTCTATTCTGGACAAACAAAAATATGGTTTGGTTTTAATGATTATACTTTTTTCTATATTTCTTCTTTCTAAACCATTCACAGGATTCAGTATAATTTTTCTTTGCCTTTACTTTTAACACTTATTTAACACTTATTTTAACACTTATTTATCACTTATTTAACACTTATTTTAACACTTATATTTAACTTGGCAAAAATAAACTGGAGTAATGATATAAAATTTCTGTATATTTTCAAACTAATCTCGCCTACATACTCCCTCTAAAAAAGTCAAGAAGCATAGAATATCTCAGAGAAACTATCACAGATGCACACTAAGCAGATGTTCAAGGGTTTCTCAAAAATACACCCGCTCAAGCCAAATATCTGCTTCATAGCATGGAGCAGGCAGCAAGAGGCATTAGTCTCTACATGAACTCAGATAAAAAAGAGTTCATATGTTTTAAACAAGATGGTGCCATCTCCCCATTAGAAGTCAAGCCTCTGAAATTAATAAACCATTTCACATACCTTGGAAGAAATATCACATCTACTGAAAGCAATGGCAACATACACATAGCAAAGACATACTTTCAACAGGTTGTTGAACATATGGAAATTTAATCTCTCAGCTGGAATTCTTCTAAGCTGTTGCTTTATCTGTACTATTGTACGGTTGCATCATCTGCTTCAACTGGACATGATAAGTCCTCAGAGAGAAGTCCTCAGAGACATCAGCAGCAATCTGATATTGCTAAAAGTATTTTGATTGGTGTGAATGACTCTGGTATCAAATTTTTTCTGTAGACTTTCCAGTAGGGTTGCATAAAATTGCCCTGAAGGGAAAATAACCCGAGACTCCAATGCATGTAAAAATTTGCTAAGCAAAATCATTCAAACTTTCAGTTATCAATTCTTTAGTCAGTATTGCAATTATTTAGTCAATGTTGTAATTCTTTGGTGTGGTGCTGCTGCTTACACCAGCCCTTGGTTGACTTACAGATCCAGCTTCTAAGATGATTGCTTTTGTCTGGATTCAGAATTGAATGGAATGGCTGAAATCATCTTGGGAGAAAGAAGATCCAAAATAATAAATTTTACCAAGAACAGCAGTATTAGTTGTCTAAATTTCCGAGACAAAGCTTGTTGATTTTTATCATTAAGGGTTTTTGGACTATTGTCTTCATCTTAGAAATAACAATAAAGATGAAGTTAATAGTCCGAAAACCCTTAATGATGAAAAAAGAATAGCAGTATTTTCATAAAGCAGAACTCCCAATTAAACAGAGACTTGGCGGGGAAGGCAGTGGTATAAGCATCTGAATGCAAGAACCCTGAGCTAATATGAAATGGCCTGTCTGGAATCTGTGTTCTTTTTGCTATATGAAAATCACCCAAGATTCCTTATTTATAAATAGCTTCCACTTGATTAAGTGTACCAAATTCACTCCTGTCCAGCTCAGATTATTACACATTTATTTGACAAGAAAAATTTTTTTTTCTTTTATTATAAAATGAATCAGTCCACAAGTGGATTTGGTATTTCAGATTTTTATCTTTTATAATTTTGCTCTACACGTGTTTCTGACTTCATAGTCGTCTTCAGGAGATGAATATATTAGCCTCCTGAAAATTACTATGAAATTAAAAACAGATCTAGGGTAAAATTATAAAACATAAAAAAACTAAATGACTAAATTCACTTGCAGACCTATTCATTTTATAATATATATATATATATACAGTATCATCCATAAATCAGTACACACCTAAAAAAATTTATGATATGTTAATGTTCTTCAAAATCAAAAATGCCAAGATGTTTATTATTTCTCATGGGACATGATATATTCAAATTGGATATTATTAGGTATTATTTATTACCAAACTCTACAGGATTGAAACTTTGTAACCAAAAATATATGTAACAGTCTAAAAATGTATACACATCTTATATACATATATTCATGCAATTTTATTTTCAGTTACAGAGATTTTATAATTTTATTTTTCGTAATAGAATTCCAGTACTGTATAGTTTAGTAATTGATAATGCCTAATAATATCTGTTTTGATCATATAATGTTCTTTAAGGAATAATAAACTTCTGACATTTTTGGTTTAGAAGAAAATTAAGTTTTTATAAAAATTATCAGAGGTGTACTTATTTATGGGCAATACTATTTATTTTATTGTTTTTACTGTTCAGTTTTTTTATCATCAAATCAAAAACCATAATTATTCTATTTTGGATAACATATCTTTTAATTTTGGAGAAGGAAGTGCCAAATGCACTTCAAATGCCTCAACATATGGTAATGATGTGTAAGTTTTTCTCCAGAATTATATATATATATATATATATATATATATAACACTAGTAGGACACATGGTATACCTCTAGAAATAATATGTGATGTGACAGTAGTTTGTAAAAATAAAGTTTGAGGGAATTAGGAACATTGGATGATTACACAAAAAAAGCAAATAAAATCTTCACAAAGTAGAAAAAAACTGCACGACTTGAAATGCTTAAGGCAAAATGAAGCTCAGATTCCAAACTGTTTCCAGATTTTCAACTACCTGGAATCACACTTACATATTATCGCATGGCAGTTTTTCTGATGGGATTTAGGCCAATTCCTCACCACTGATATTTATTTATAATTCATCTACAACACTCTGGTTGATATGAGAATGCCTTCTAGGCAAACATATACAATATTTTAAATGTTTCCTCTACTCAAAATAAAACTAAAAGAAAGAACTTTTGTATTATCTTTTGAAAACTAGTGATTCCTAACCTCTGTCACCCAAGTAACCATTTTCTAAGATTAGCTTAGTTTGGCTCTAGTGAGAATCAAACTTACTAATCATGGTCTGTTAACTGAGCCCACAAACCATTTATACCACACAAAGAGCCTCAAATAATCTACTAATCTTAATTTGGCACAAGGTCAGAAGTATAGAGTATTGATTGATTCATTCATTGAATTTAATTGTATGTCAACTCATACAGGATTATTTTATGCCTAGAGGTTAGGGAATCACATTCATTATACATTCACATTTTTTGAGTAGTTGTTTCCAAAGCTTTTTCTTTACACACAATCCTATCAAATACAAATAGTTTTCAAACTGATTTATTTGACCCTAACAGGTACTACCACTTCAGGCTAAAGTGAACCTGGGAGTGATGGCAATAAAGGAGTACTTCACATTCCTTAGATCTCCAGAATTGGAGTCTCACCATCAGATGCAATTTTGTGTCATACCCAGGATACCCCTTATTTTGAGAGGGGTTTTACTCCTTTGCAGAGGACACAATCAGCATATTCTAAGCCCTGCCAAAAGAGCATGTATAGGGTATTCACTGAGAATCAAACTTACATGTAATGGTCTGCCAACTGACTTCACTAACCATTATACAGCACAACAACTTCAAATAATTTACTTAATCTTAATTTGACAAAGGTTAGTTTAGTACAAAGCCAGAAGTAAAGAAACTCAGTGAGAATCTAACACACTAGTAAAAAGTCTGAAAAGACTAATTTACTAGCCCTTACCCCAAGACAAGATGCCTCTTTAACAACATAGCTTTGCTTTGGGATAAGAGACCTAGTGAGGATCAAACTCACTGCTCAATTGTAAGTGATCTGTAAGAGTAGATTGTTAATCATTACATCATGACAAGATGCTTTCTCTATGACCTGTGTAGTTAATTCTACAGCTCCAATCTATGTTGTATTACAGAATTCTTTTGGTTTGATAAAACTTTCTAATTTTAAGAATCCCAACATCATCCTTTAATACAACAAATTACTGTGGTCTGAGGTTGATATCAAGAAATTAGGTTGAACATGAGTTGGTCTCATATTTTGCATCAAAACCTAAAAACTTTACAAGTGTGGTATTTATAAGGATGTCAACAGATGGAATGAGATTTTAAGAAACAATGAAGGTTACGTTAATGATTAAATATTTCTATAGCCGTAGGTTTTTTCATTTATAATATATACTCTAAAATCAAACATTACATTCATTTCAGCTTGATATATGGAATCATTATAACTAGAAGCTGCATCTTTTTCTTCTAGATTTTTCTTTATAAGTCACTACAAAAAATATAAGAAAATCTTTGATTTTGAATCTTGAATTTTTGGACAATAGGTAAAAAGAGTGTGAAAAACTGGCTTAAATAGTCTGTGTGCTGGGCTAAAAAAACAGATCATTTTAGAGATATTTGCTAAACTTATCTTGTACAATGGTTCCTAAAGAAAGTACCACAACCCACTGGTGCAACACAAGATGCACCTATGTGCACCACAGCTGACTGGTCACTTTGAAATGTTGTTACAGGCACTCCAGCTCACTGGTACAACATGAAATGCACCTATGTATACCACAGCCCACTGATATACCATGAGATGCACCTATGTGCACCACAGCCAACTGGTCACTATAAGATGCTCCTGTGTGCACTCAAGCCCACTGATGCACTATAAGATGCACATATTAGCACTACAGTCTGATGGTGCAACACAAGTTGCAGTTACATGCACTTCAGCCTACTGATGCAATATTAGATGCATGTATCTGTATTACACCATACTGATGAAACATAAGATGCAGATATATACATAACAGCCCTCTGGTGCATTATGAGATGCTGCTGTCTGTACTACTGGTGCAACATGAGATATTACTGCAGGCACTAAAGCCCATAGAATTTTAGATGCATTCCCTTATGCACCCCAGCTGAATGATGCACCACAAAAATGTGAACAAAATGAAAAAAAACAAAACTTTTACATAATTTTTATCTATAGTCCATCTTATAGCATATGAGGTTTTTATAGTTGAGTGATAATAGATAACTGATATTCATAAAAGCAAATCACATTCCTAGTTTTACGTCCGATGATGATAAAGATGAACAGTCTTATTGATTGATCCATTTTGAATTTCCATCATAAAAATGTATCCTCTGGTAGTTAAAAAAATTTTAACAACTTAGGTGTATTAAAAGTTTGGTAGTGTCTTGGAACAGGTTAGTTTGTAACACATTCATCATGTGTTTAAAGCAGTTCAAGTTACTTTAGGTACCTATTATAATTGATATTGTTGTGGTAGTTGGTATGATGACATGTTTTGCATTGCTTCGCTTCATGTGTGATTTGAAAGCTACACACAAGAACATGCAACATGGTCTAATTGAGGAATTTATACTTCACAAGTTTGAACTATGCCATAACACTGTGGAAAAAATCAAAACATTTGTTGTGCAAAAGATGAGGGGGCAGTGACTAGATGGTTCAAGAAATTTTACTCTGGTTGCAAGAACCTCGATGACCATAGATTCCTAGACTGTGATCCAAGCTATAGAAGTAGATCCAGTGAATCTCACTCCAAAAATGTCAGGTGAGCTTGACATCTCACAATCCAATGAGGTTTGTCACCTTCATGATTTCAGCAAAAGCATCCAAGGCTGCCAAATTGTGCTTCATGTTACCAGAATATTGCAAAACTTTTGATTCTCCAAGTATTTTTTATCCATTTCTCTGGTTCATATTTTTCAAGATTTTCTTTTCCAAATATAAAAGAATATTTTTGTACACTGAAGAAAAAACAAGAGTCCATTTGTCTTAGGTACATCCTAACAGAGAAAATCTTACAAAAAAATATGAAAACTATATTCCTCGTTTGATTATTATTGTTAAGTTACCAAAGAAAAAAATAACTAGTAATAATATTGTGTTGTTTAAAGGATTTTATAAGCTAAAATGTATTACCTTTTAAAAATGCTTAAATGTATTTTTGAATTATCATCCAGAGTGTAGAAAAATTTTTTATTGCTTCTAAAGTGTGTAATACAGTTGCCTTCCACCCCTGTGACTGTGCTTCCCAGCTTTGTGACTGATGCAAAAAGGTCAATTTCAAGAAAGTTTGCTGTAGGTGCAAAAGATAGTTAGACAGGAGACCTGGGAATTTTTTTAAATGGTTAGTTAGTGACAAGTGACAATTTGAATTTTAGGGCTTCTGGTGGTGTAATGGTTAGCAAGCTCGACTAGCAAACCTACACGAGTGAGTTCGAGTCTCATTGGGTGCCCCTTTCATATGGCCTTGTGCCACATCTAAGCAAAAAGCTTAGTAAATTTCCAAAACCCCCACTCCCATTTTGTGAAAGAATAGATCTTTCCTTGATTAATTTGAAAATAACACTTCATGTCTTCCTATTTTTGAGAACAGTCCAGAGAGAAGTTTTAATGTTGGCAATAAAGTGAGCGCGGTTTTTTTGTAACCAAGAGACTAAATTTTCTTTTCCTGATAGAAATAACCTCATCTCATCCTATCTTTATCTCGTCTTTATATCTTCATCACCACCAACTTTTTTCAAGATTGATACAAATGTTCCCTGAGAAAGAAATCTTTATGATTATGAGTATAAAAAAATGGGGGACCTTATTTCTAATGCATTTTTAGAGTTATAAAGATTTACAAATAAGTACACACTGAATGACTGACTCGTCCATCAGTCTTGGTAGGTCTTCTAGAGGGTATCCAATGTCTGCACAGAGATAATGAATATAGTCTTTGCTTATTGGCTAACACTGATGTATTCTTTTGTGAGAGCCTACTGGAGAACTTCATTTATGAGTTCATCTCTGTTTCTCCAGCAGCACCCAGTATGTCTTATTTGTCTTGGATGGCTTGTGAGATGGGAGGTTTGTGGCCATGCTGCCACTGTTATGTCAAGTGCTGCTTAAACTAAAACAAAACTACATATCACTAGTTGGTCAAAGGGAATGGGGGAAAAAAGAATGAAGAAATTTTGTAAATGTCAGACTTTCACTCACTAACTGGTTCGGCTGTGTGAGCACTTCTCATATTTTGGGAATAGCCAGGTAGAGCCCAGGTGTAAAACCGGTTTGAATTCAAAGTTTCTCTTCTTGACTCATTGCCATACCAAGATTAAAGAAACCAGTCTGCCCTACTATTTACACATAGCTGGAAGGAGAATAGTTGAATTCATACCTTTCTTAGGAATATCAATGCTATGTGAAATGCAAACAGCCTTGTTTGGGATATGAACTTGGATTCCCAATTTCATTTCTTATGACAATTATTGCCATGCTTCAAGTACCACCACCAAATTACACGTCTGACATGAAATAAGATTAATAAATTGTGACAATATTGAATCGCAGATATTTAAAAGAATTTAAGAACTATTGAAATATGCTCCAAAGAAATAATAATAGTATAACAGGAAGGCAGAATAAGTTACCTCCTGTAATATTAAATGAAAGAAAATAAAATGATGGAAGCGAGACTATTGATAAGTTTCAATAATACTTTAATGGCAGCCTGAATGAAAGAATCCTTGTGCTGTAAATTGCAGGAAGGAGAAAACAGTTGTAGAGTTGAGAAGGAATAAAGTAGCGAAATGTCAGAACAGGAATCGAGTCGCTGAACAAAAGACGAGTTGCTGAAAACAGAGCAGGAATTGAAATGTTGATGTCAGAGGCAGAATAAAGCAATTTTTGATTCTGGGGGCCGTTGGTCTAGGAGGGTTGATATAGAAGGAATTCCTAGGAACCAACTGTCCATAAATTAGATGTGCTCTCCTCATGGTGATGTGGTCTGCTGCTGGTTCTAATGAGAAAGAGAGAACAGGTCTGTCCTACTCGAAAAGTATGTGAGGAAGAGAAGAGAAGGGAAAAGTGTTTACACTGCCTTTTATATTGTCCGGGAAAGTGATCCTGGCTGAATGGCATAAACCATCCTCATTGGTTGAAAATATAAAATTGAAATCACAATGGTCAAAAATAATTCCCGCATTGAATGATGATTTGAAATTCTTTCTTTCTACTACAATAGTAATAATAATTACAACAACAAGTGGCATCTAATGGTTTGAGAACAACAGTCACAGACCATTGCAAGTGAGTTTGATTCTCATTGGCAGTTTTATTTTCCTAACTTTGAGGAATAACTAAGTTACAAGGGTCATTCAAAAAGTTTTAAGCCACACCCAGAAAGAAAAGCCATAGCTGAACAGTTTTCTTTGTAGCAACACATTATTATCACTTCTCAAAAAACTAGAAATACTTATTGTTATGGTACCCAACCTGCGGTTGGTAATGAACTCTTCTGTGACTATTAATACCTGGCTCTGTACTCATTCTCGGCAAACACTTGGCAGTCGGACTGACTTCTAACACTTTGTACATATGTTGTATTATACTTTGTTAATATACTTTGTTCCACACAAACCCAAGTTGTGTTATTCTTCTGGACCCTTTACTGGTCCACAACACTTATGCAGATTACTGTCATAATTTCTGTGCCGATGAGACCCATAAAAAGGTGAGAGGTGTACAAGAAATCTAAAATGTTAGAGAGGTTTAGAACTTTTTGACTAACCCACATTAAGCGTCGTACATCACTTGACAGTTTGTATAGTCTAATGTTTCACAAGTTAGCCTTGTAGATCATTATTAGAGAAGTTTGTGTTTTACTGAGTGCTTTGTACTTCTTATGTTTCAACTCCTCATTTAATGACACACTATTGCAGATTAATTCTTGATCCTCTCAGCACACGTTGCCTGCAACAGTAAGACATAGTAGTGAATCTACTAGTTATATACTTGCAAAATCTAGAATGTCTTCATAGTACGGAAATGTAAAAGTAAGAGGGTTTCTGAGTACTTGCAGATGTCACAGTATGAAAAGGAAAAGATGATGAATCATCTGAAGATCTTGTCAGTAAATATCTTTAATCTTTTGAATCCTTACCCCCATGATACTCTGTAGATGAGCTCATAAAAAAATCAAGTCTAAATACATTCAGATTTTTACTCCAGTGTGCAGACATCTTTGTTTAAAGCTATTCTATCATTCCATTCAGAGAAAGGTTATGAATGGCCATTATATCAAGCCTTTTATTATCAGGATTTGACGTGATCTAAGCCCCTAATTTTACAATGTATAGTAAATTTATGTTCTGCTCAAAATATCAAGCTTACTGGTTCAAAGGGTTAAAGTAGTAAATTAAACAGAAGGCCAAGTTTAATGTAATTATTTAATTAACTGTGGTAAATTCAGGGATAATTAACTATTTTTATTTTTTCCTTTTTTTTTATCTTTTTTTTTTTATAAAGTACTTATATTTTCAACTAGCAGTAAAAAAAAAAATAAGCAAAGAAAATACTTATTGGAGAGTTAGGAATGTAATAGTAGAATTTATTAAGCCTTATTTATGCTGACCTAATGAAAGCGATAAAGGAACAAATAAAAGAAAAAACAGATAAAACATTCAAACAACTCGATCATAACAAAAAAGCTGATAGCAAATTCTCTGCAACAATAACAAAAGAAAAATCTATTTGCCAAAACTCATTAAACAAGAAAGAAAAGTTTTTTACAAATAAGTGAAAATGTCTTTGCAAAGGAAATTCTTGTAGAAAGAAAATCTTGTATGTGATCATCTGGTGTGTTTTGAATGCAATATTATGGAGTTACTCACTAGCAAGAATCTTGCTTTGTTCATTCTGCTGTGTGACCTGTCCATGAGTGAATGTGTGTCTGTCAGTGTTTTTGTATACGTGACAGTGAACTGTAATCAACCAATCAGCTCCATTGATGCATCAGTAGATTGTAGGTACCCGCTCTTAGGCTGAATGTCAACTAATGTGTATTCCATTGTCAACTCTGTCTTTTCATGCCAGTCTACTGTGGAACATTTTATTTACTGTTTTTATTTTAAACTGCAACTAAAATTTCAGACTTTTTGTCTTTGATTGACATTGGATGGAATGTGTAGGTTTTAGAATTTCATGGTTTGATTACAACTACATCTGCGTGGGTTTGATTTTTGCTTTAAAATTGGTGTCTCTGAGTGTGGAATTTCTGTTCTACTTTCAGACTTGATGCAAGGTTTATTTCCATTTATTTATTTTTCTGAAGGACGTGACATACAAACAATTTTATAACAGAAGATTTCTGTCTTAAATGAAATAGACTTAAAAACTAAAGAGAACATATCTTTTGTTTGTTATAAATAAATTCAGTCTGGAAAAGGTTAATAGTGAGAATACAGCCAGAGAAATAGAGATAATTTGCAAAGAAAAAAATAACGATGATGGATTATTCTTCTGTCCAAAGTAGATTGTACAAAAAGATACAAAAGGGACATTGTTCAATTGATTCTATTCGATCAGTCAATCTTATGTTCTGAGCACCTGAGTCATTTTTATAGAAATTTTATGATGTATAAATCAATAACAATACTATTAAGTTATACAGAAAGCACTAATTCCCATTAGATCACCAAAGTAAAGCATCAGTGAACATGCTCAACATTTAAATGGGTGACCACTTAGAAACAGCTGCTACTGTAAACTACCCAATAACATATGCCATACTAAACAATGCTTAGTAAAATACAAGAAAAAGAAAGGAGGAGGTTAAGCAACATTGTGGCTTTTCATTACTGAGACAGGTGACTGCTTCATAACAGCAGGTAGTGTAGACAACCTATGTCTTGTATGGGAAAGTAAGCAAAGCTTACTTAATAACAAGAAAAAGAAAGGAAGAAGTTAAGCAATAATGTGGCTGCTCAGTTCTTAGATGGGTGACCACCACTTAGACATGGCAGGTGCTGTAAACAACCTGTGGTTTACATGCCAGAATAAGCAAAGACCAGTAAATGATAGATATCCTGTCCTATAATAGTCGTTACATTTGCCTATGAATTTCATACCCAAAAATGTAGAGGTTGTATTATACAAAGTTTATTGCAAAAATTATTTTAATCAAACAAAATTATTTGTTTTGAGGCTAATCAAACAGAGTGCTCCAGGCTTAAACAGAAATACATCATCAAATCATTGGTGACTAAGAAGCATAAACCGTATGAAATTTACAGAAAAATATGTCATGTATTCAGAGAAGCAGGTTTACAAAATGGGCTAAAAAAATGTTTACAAATGGGTTAAACATGGGTTCACTATAACAAACCTGAGTCAAAAACACTGTCAATGGAATGAAAATACATTGATTCTCTGGTAAATAAAAAGTTTCAGCAAAGGAGGTCATGCTGGCTGTGTTCTAAGGCATGAAAGGACCCATCCCAATTGATTTGCTTGAAAAAGGTGCAACTGTAAACAGTACTTCCGATTGCCAATTCCTTAGGGAAAATTCAACTATTTTATTAAAGGAGGACCTTCATATATTAGAATGAAATATACTAAAATGATATATACTGTACTATTCATTTATATTATTAGAAGTTTCAATTTATTTTTCCTTACTGTTAAACTAAAGAGCTTCTTTTTTTTTCAGACAAGTGACACTCAGTCACGACAGGTGAAATTAAGCATAAGAAGCATAAAAAGATATGAATTTGAGGCATTTGATTTCTCTATTTATCTCTTTCCAATCCTCATTTGAACCTTTTGTTCTGCTTGCTCACAGTCATGGATTTCTTATTATTCAAACCACTCATAAATTGAGTAGAACAAAGCTTTATTATATATCTTAGATGATATTCACAAAGTGAAGCGAGCTAATGGCTGGCTATCACATCACAAAATGGGAGTGGCTTAAACCGCAGTGAAATAACAAAGATGTCAGAGGTGGAGGGGAAGGTATTGCTTCATCACATCAGAATGCGATCAGAAAATGCAGAGACAGGTGCAGTTGTATAATTCTTGCTGTTTTTCTCTGGTGTCACTACTGTCAGATCGGTTTAGCATTAACTGTATGTTATCTTGTGTTCAAAATGTGACAAATGTGTGTCCCTTTAAGACTGTCTTGCTTAAAGCTTACAAGGTTCATCAAATGTATGACTAAAGGCAGGTCTTTAAAAAAGTTGTTAAAGATTAAATGATTTGCTTAAGACATACAAAATTGTATTCAGGGGAAATTGACAGCATTATTTTAAATACACATTGTGAAAATAGAATTTACAAAAGGAATTGTCAACTATTTTTCGAGAAAGACAAATAAGAAGCATGAAACAGAAAAAGAAATCACTTTTGTTCAAATGATCAATTATTTATATATTATGACCTTTTATTCATTTAAGTTCATAGCCTTATTATTCAGGGATAAGTAAAAAGTTAGCGACCATAGTCGAGGGTGACCCGAAGGCTCCCTTTTCGATAGCTACTACACCAAGGTGTAGGGGAGGGCGCTACTCCATTCCCAGGATTGCTCCACTTTACCCTTGAACCGTACCTTATAATGCTGAGTGTTAAGCAAGGTGGTATCAAGTACCATTTTTAAAGTCTTTGGTATGACTCGACCTGGGATTGAACCCAGGTCTCCCGGGCCATTGGCGAACACTCTAACCGCTGGGCCAATAGTCTACTTAAATAATTGGTTATCATCAGAGGAAATAGAAATGGTGTTCTGAGTTCAAATGCATTTCACTTTGCACTAATGTCATTGTGAAAGGCATGAAATAATCTCTTCTCCTTCCCAGCGATGGGCAAATAGAGGGGCAGACTGGGTTATTTTGCATTAGTTAGGTAAGCAGTCTAAGAGAAGAAAATCTGAAAAAATTGTAAGATTTTTGAGTACTCCATGCTGCTAGAATATTTTGGCTGATCCATTCATCAGCCTTAATCAAGTGGATGTTCCATGTGAAAAAAAAGGAACAATCTAATTTCTCTGGGAAAAAAGTAGCAACAGAAAATGAAAAGGGGGTGTTATATAGTCAAACATATTTCATTTCAGATATAACCCTACAGCAACCCAGCAAATTCCAAACTATAAAAGGGGTAGAAGATTAATGACTTTATTTACTGCACTCATATATCGATGTGTAAAATAATAGCTATAATAGATTCATGACAATTCATTAGTCTAGATAGTATTTATTTTGAAATATTTGTTATCAATTACAAGTTTACAAACTCTTGATCTGATGATCACAAAGGCAAGAAACTGACAGCCACCAAGTGCCATTGACTCTGTATCTTCAATAACAGCCATTGTTCCACATAGGTCTTCTTGACGGCACTCAGTGTCCACACTGAGCAGATGAATATAAGTGTTTGCTGATCAGACAGCACTGGTGTATTGGGTTCCACAGGAAAATGTCACTTATGAGTTCATTGTACACTTCTCGAACAGTGCCCAATATGTCTGTTCAACTTACTTGGATGGTTTGTGAAATGGGAGGTAAGTGGCCGTACAGCTGCTGTTTTGTTAGATGCTACTCCCAGAATTTGCTCAAAACAGACTGCAACATCTTTGGATAGTTCCCATCTAGCTTTTTTTCTAAGCATTTCATTAAAGTCCAGGTGGTGCAGCCACACAATAGTACTTACATACCAACTGCTTGGAAAAACTCCTGTTTTATTTTTTCAGGGAGATCAGATTTCTATATGGTTGATAACCTGTCAATAGTGGCTTATGTCTTTCTTATGTGTACATTGACATCACTTTTAGTAGATGAGATATTGCTACCAAGGTATGTGAACTGGTCTACTAATTTCAGTGACTTGCCATTTAATGTTATGATTGTACCATCTTATTTAAAACACATGAACTACATATTATCTGACTTTCCATAGAGACCATTGCTTCTTGTTGCTTATCATATTTACCAACCCCTCCACTCAGGCGGGATATGGCACAAGGTCAATATTTAAGCGGAGTTTAACAGGTTTGAATTCAGAGTTGTCCTTCTCCTAGACTAGTTGCCTTACCAAGGCTGAAAAACCTAGTCTACCCTACTATTTACCCATAGCTGGAGGGAGAATAATTGGATTCATACCTTTCCCAAGTGTATTAGTGCTATGTGAAATGCAATCAGTCTCTTCCAGGATTTGAACTCGTGTCGCCGTATCCATTCCCTATGATGATAACCATTACGCCATGGGCACCTCCTTCTTGTTGCTTATGCCATGTTATGCAGCAGAGATACTGCTTGAGTAAATGTATTTGCGAGATGTGCTTGATCATCTACGCAGTCTTCATCTGTGATAGTTTCTGTGGGATATAGTCAGCTTCTTGCCTTTTTTAGTGTAAAATCATGTTATTTTATTAGATCTATTCATGTTCATAGTACTTGATCTAGGCAGATTATAATAGAATTGTTGCTTAAGTGTCTCCTTTTATGATTCTAGTGACAATGTCAAAGAAATCAGTGTCACAACTGGGTGAGCAAACAATTGCTTTTATGGCTTTGTAAAGCATCATTATAGAAGGAACAGTTTTTTTTTTAAAAGACCATATGCTTGTAATATTTGCTCTATTTTTCCTCTGTGTATAGAATCAAATGCTTTGAAGAAAACTACAAAAAAATTATGTTACCCTGTGATTTTTTTGCACATACTCCAATGATTTGATGAATAATGAATATCTGAGAAGCTGTAAATCAAATTCTTGGATATGATTGAGAAACAGAGTATTATAAACTTTTGCAGCTATAGCAGTAAAAGTTCTGCCTCCGTTGTTCTTAATGATTCCGAGCTCACCTTGGAAAGGGAAGGATGCGACCTATTGTTGGGTTCTTCATCGCATAATTGAAGAAGAATGTCATGAAATTTTTTGTCTTCTATACTTTAGGAGGTATGTGATTTTGACCCACAGCTTTTCTGCTTTTAAGTGTTTTTAGTATTGCATCAAGTTTGTCCTCTATGAAATGTGCAAGTTTAAAGTCTTGTTGGCTATTAATAATTTCATCAGAAGGTTTATCTGTGATTTTAGGAGGGTTTTTTAAGCAGATTCTTGAAGTGTTCTTTCCACTGCTGAAGTCTTTCTTCTGGATTGGCAGCTTCTAGTTTTGCTCTTCGGGTGCTTTTCTTTCCACTCGCTTCATTTATTCTCAGCCATTCTAATTAGGATTATTTATCTTCTACAGAAGTTCTGATTGTATTGATTTGATCTTGGATTGTTCTTTTGGGGATTTTTTAAATATTTAGTGTTTTTGTTTAATGGCATATCAACTTTCATGGGTTATTTAATGCTAAAGCCATCCTTGTAGAAGAACAGCAGTGGTACTTTTTATCCAGGGATAATTGTCTTCATACCTTTCCCAAGGCTATTAGTCCAAAAGTGAATATGACAACATGACTGAAGTTCAAACTCCTTTACTTCAAGGCTACAGTCCAGTACTTTGCCCATAATGTCATGGGGACTACCTGTATGTTTCAGCTAGTTCTTGATGCGCTTTCTAAAGTTAATGCACATTGGTGTTGGTTGGGATTTTTTAATGAATAACAATGCTTTTTTCATGTTATCTTGTTTTCCGGAACCGGCTTTTGATTCCCAGAGAACTCTACATTTGATTTAGATGGCATGCACTCTGCTCTTGCTGCTCAGTGCGTGGTGACATATTTGTTTCGTATTCATCATTTAGAATATCTCTTTCAGATGTCTTCTGAAGAGTTTTAAACTTCTTTCTTACAGTTACCAAATAGTGATTTTATATATCACTATTGGCAAGTGAAGACCAGTCATATTTTTACCTGTTTTATTTTTATTTTTGTATCAACTCAAGCAAATCTTTACTGAGATGATTCTGTGATCAAAAGAGAAATATAATCTAACAGGGCTTTAAAGTTATTTTGGTTGGTGAAAGTCAATAGTTTTCTTTTTCTGGAATTTAATATTAAAACATACAAACCTTTTCTTGAGAGAAAAATCGGCTAGATGTTCACAATTTTTGTTTGGAGTGTAAACAGAAATCATCATTTTCATCTTTATCAGCATTCATATCAGTTCTGATGATGAGAATGTTGTGTGTTAGTGAGTTTAATGCATCATCAACTAAGCTGGATTCCTTCACTAACAATGGCAGGATTGATGGTGTTTTTCCATGCAGATCAAAACAGGAATATTCATCCATTACTGGATTCAGGGTATTTACTTCAAGTTCACTCAGATAATATCTATCAGTACAATGTATTCAGAGTATTTAAACTTAAATTATTAGCCAGAGTCAAATGTTTTGGTTTTTACATTAAACCACAATCAGGGCATTTAATAAGTGATGTTGTATCATCTGAATTATATTTAATTCTACAAAGAAACAAAAAAATATGAGAAAACTTTTAGCATTATATATATATATACATATTTTCATTTACAGTTTTATAAAGTTTATGTTCAGTTTGGTGAGTTTTGTATGATTCTTAGTTATTATTAAAAATATCTAATGCCTGAAAAAAAAATTCCTGTTTCTGAAGAGTTTTTGAAAATAAGGCACTTATGTTTACATTAAAAGAATTCATAAAGAATCTGTAGTGAAACCAAAACAAAAACATTGCAAAGAGGCTTCATAAACATTTGTGCTATAAATGTATATTTGGATGAATGTTTGCAACACAATTTGCCCACTTAATAAATATTCTCTTACATACCAATTTTTATTGTAAAAAAGAAGTTTTTTTTATGTAGCAGGACATCAGCAACTAAACACTTCATTGCAAAAAATGCAACCATAGGAAAGAAAGAAAAAAGAAAGTAGTAGAAAAAAAGCAAAAGCAAAAGAACATTTTTTATTAAAACAAAGACTCATTTGCAAGCATATTTGTCTCGTCAATACATGTGCTACCTATAAGTAAGAATGCCAAGAGCACCCTACCTTACAGAATCTGCATTCAATTCTTTCCACTTTATATCCCCTTCCCACAGAATCTTGATAGAATAGAAAGTAAATACAATAATCCTTCATAAAAAAAAGATATTTGAAATGAAAAGAAAAAGAAAAAGAAAAAGTTTAAAAAGTAAGACAGAGATTTAGACTTATCGTGTAACCTAGTATGGTTAGGGGAGAGCACTCCTCATATTCAGCATTCCTTGGGTATGAATAGCCCGGTGGAGCCTATCCCTCTCCAGGTCTGGTTTGAATTCAGAATTTTCCTTCACCAAAACTGGTTGACTTACTAAGGTTAAAGAGTACAGTCTGCTCTATCATTTACCCATAGCTGAAGAATCAATAGTTGAATTTATACCTTTCCCAACAGTACTAGTGCTATGTGAAATGTTAACAGCTTTGTTCAGGACTTGAACTCGGATAACCAAGTCCACTTTTGATGATGATAACCATTACGGCATGAGAGAGTCCAAAAGAATAAACCTGTGTTGAAGTGTCCATATGTTACCAAAAAAAAATGACAACAGAATGCTCAAATAAGCAGTTTCAGATCAAATGTTTTAACTGCAGTCATCGATTAAGATTTTGTTTGGTTTAGTTTTATGGCATATCAACCATTGTAGGTTATTTAATACCAAAATACAAATAAACAGTTCTATTTCAAACAATTTAGTTTAACAAAAGTAGAGTTTAGTTCTATTTAACCCATAGATAGGACCCTATCAGGTGCTACCACTCTGAGCCAGAGCGGACCTGAGAGCGATGGCAATAAAGGGGTACTCCACATTCCCCAAAGCTCCAGCATTACTGGAACCTCACTATCAGATTATTTAGTGTCATATCCAGGACACTTGTTGGGGAAGTCTTACCCCTCTGCAAAGATGCAGTAGGTGTTTTCTACAGCCCCACTGATGGGCTATAGATTAAGATTTGTAAGCCCCTCAGTTACAGGTGCTGTGAAAGCTCTGGTAATATTTTCAAAAGGAAAAAAGTTTGTGAAAAATTACATTATTTTTACCAGAGTGAAAATAATAAAACTGCAAACATTTACATTTTTGGAAGCAAATTTTATCAAAACATTCATCATAAATTTTATGAACATTGTCATTGCCTATGTTATATACTGTCCTTACTCTTGTTATATTTACATGAGGCTTGCTCAGACAATTACCCAGCTCTCATCTCTTCCCTTCTTTTCCGGTCAGTCAGTTACATCATGTGGCCATTCTGATGTCGATCTAATCTTACAATCTTGGTCTCATTCGTTGTCTTCTGTCATCATCCTCAATTGCTCAAAATTCTTCTCAGCTGGGATTACGAATAGACAATGCAGCCACAATTTCACGGGCATATAATAGCTTATTATTTCTTAATGACTGTTCTTTTCATCTCTCGTCTGACTAAATAAGGAATTAATGATAAGAGGGGAGATAGAGCATTTCAACTACTCAGTTTGGGTGTTTCCCACAAACTGGTGGAGAAAAAGAGAGAGAGTCATAATTCAATTCTTGTAAAAGAAAATCACAACATCACAATAAATATTACTCATGCCTCATTCAATAAAGTCCTGTTTATTATCATCAATATTAATTATCTATTTTATCTTTTTAGTAAATAAAGTTCGTTCCATTTCAGATTAGGCTTTTCACTCCCAAATCCACAAATATTCTATTTCAAGCAGAATGTGTATGTGTATTTTGTGGAAATATATATATATATATATATATATATATATATATATATATATATATATATATATATATATATTACTGTGTTATAAATATATGTATGTATGTATATATATATAAGTGTGTTACAAAAAAAACTGCACATTATAGCACAATTATTATAGAGCAATACTCCTGAAATGATCCAAATTAGATAATAATGCAAATTGCAACTGAATGAAAGTTTTGTACTGACAATTCTTTTTATTATCTAAATTCTTGATGTAGTTGAAATAACTATGAATATACCAGCTAGATTCTTTTATTCCTTCCTAATTAGTTTAGTTTCTTTGTTTAATGCCATATCAACCTTTGTAGGTTATTTAATGCTGAAGCTATCCTTCTAGAAGAACAGTAGCAGTACTATTTAACCCATAACTGGGAAGATAAGAGGGTTCATACCTTTCCAAAAGCTATTTGTCCAAAAGTGAGCGTAATAGCATGACTAAAGTTCAAACTTACTTATCATGATTCTGCTGTCCATTGCTTTAACCAATACACCACAAGGACACCCCTATTCCTTCCTAAGTAAAAACACCAAGTATATATGTATATATATATATACATATATACACACACACACATACACACACAAAAGTAAGATCTCATCTCTTTTTAAATTCAAAACTAAAAGTTTGATATATCAAGTAAAATACAATCATCAGATGAAACTTAAGAGCAAATGAAACTTTTACTTATCAGATCAATACAAAAAGAGGAGAGATTATAGTTTTATTTAGATTTTATCATGCTCTGCTTGCCAACATTTGAGCACTTTTGAGGTTCACAAAAACGTTTTTAAATAATACATTCCATCTAATGATTGCATACTCCACATGAAACTCTGAGTAATGGACTCAATGGGAACATAATTTTGATATTTATTTTAAAACCAGCTCTGCGATTGTAACATTGAGCTCTTTTTCATGCATTTTTCTTACTTCATTAATTATATATATATATATATATATATATATATATATACATATATATATATATATATTTATATATATATATATAAATATATATATATATATATATTTATATATATATATATACCTACATGAGTCAAAGGTTTTGCAGTATTTTGGTATGTGTGACATGTATATCACATGAACAAAGCAGTTCAAGCTATGGAAGGTACCCTCTGTGGTTGATAGTATCATAGTACTTGGTGTGCTGACACATTGAGTATAATTTGAAAACCGCACCGATCAACATACAATATAGTCTAATTTAGAAACTTATTCTTTATGAGTTTGAACAGGACTATAATGCAATGAAAGCAAATCCAAAACATTTGTTGATCAAAAGGTGAAGGTAACTAGTTGATTCAAGAAATTTTGGTTGGTTTGCAAGAACCCCAATAATCAGGCAAGGTCTGGTTGGTCTAAAAATCGGGATTCCAAGGTTGTGCTTCTGAGAGACAAATCTAGCGGTAAAATTAGGAGAGAATTAGGCAGGCTCAGCATTTTACAATCCAGTGTGGTTCATCACCTTCACAACCTCAACAAAACGATCTCAAGCTGCCAAATTGGGCCCCACATTACCAAAATCTTGCAAAACATTCGACTTACGCAAGTATGCATATATATGTGTGTGTCTGTGTGTGTCAGTGTCTGTGTGTATAAGCAAACATATGCATACACAAACACACACTGACACATATGGTACTTCATCATTTAGTAAGTAAGTCTTACTATTGACTAGTGAGTTCAATCATTAATGAGTGCTTTATAACATCTTGTAATGAAAGGAATGTTTGATTTTATAATATATGCTATAAATTCAAATCAATAGGAAACTTTTTTGTGATGAATTCCAATGCAATATTGAAGAATTACAGTTGATCAATCCAAGGTGATATCTCAAGTACAGATTTACTATCAGGTTGGGATAAATGTAATGTTTGATTTTAGAGTATATGTTATAAATGAAAAAACTTATGTCTATAGAAATACTTAATCTTTAATGTAACCTCCATTGCTTGCAAGAAATCTTATTCTATCTGTTTATAAACTTGTAGATACGACGCTTGAAAAATTCTTTAAGTTTTGATACAAATATGAAAACAACTCTGGTTCAATCTATTCTCTTGATGTCACCCAAAGACCATTGAAATGATTCTGTAATCCCCTAAACAAGTGATAATCAGAAGGAGCAAGGTCAGAAGAATATGAAGGATTGATATTATTTTTATTTCTCAATGAGTTCCCTAGCAGTTATGGCAGGATTTACTGTAATGACAGCTTCCAACTCTTTATAATCAATCTTTCTTTGAAAAGCTTCCTTTGGCTCATTCTTTAGACTGAAATCCCCATTTTGAAAATGGTAAAATCACCTCTTGCAACTTCTTTCATTCAATGTGTCATCCCTAGAAGGGCTCTGAATGGATTTTGTTGTACACTTTTGTTGAGACCTTTATTAAACTCATAGAGTAAAACATATATAATGAGTTATTTAGTTGAGACAAACATGAGGTGAACATTGAAGAAGATTATAAACAATATTCAAATAAGCTGAAAGAAAAAGATTAAAAACTACTCATTGTATCATTCTTAAATGATAACAAGAGGTAATACTTTAATAAACGTTGTCTAAAACATTCATCTAGAAAATCGGACATTACATGCGTTTCAACCTGATACTTGTGGCTTTGGGCCAGAACAAAGTTAGTTAAACTTAATCTCTCCCCCTCCCTCTCTCTCTTTCTCCCTCCCTCCCTCTCTCTCTCTCTCTCTCTCAGTTCATTCCTTGCCTCAAGTGTATTCATGCAAAATGAACACAAGCTATCTCAGCCAATCTTAATGCCAAATTCTGTTTTCCTTTGGACTACATCAGTGAGACCAAGGCATTCTGAGATCTCTCTACTCCTGGTTCAGGCTTTTACACTCTGAAGTGCTTACTTCAGTGCTATACAATTGTCTTCCAGAAGAGTAGGCAACAAAATTTATGAGTAAAGTATTTTTTTAAATAAATATAATGCATACAGATGAAAAAATATTTCTTATCATTATTTGAAGAAAAAAAAGATAGTTTAACGCCACTGCTTTTACTGTTATAAGAAAAAATTTTTGATAAAATTTTTCTTATATTCTTCATTTGATAAACTGACTCAAATTGTGTTACAAGATCAGAACAAAATTAGTGTTATATATATATATATATATATATATATATATAGAGAGAGAGAGAGAGATAGTAATTGGATAAAAACAGACAGTTGTAATAAAAAAAATTAAGATAATTAAATAGTTCTTGTTAAAACATTTCATTTCACCAAATCTTTGAGTTGTTGTCATCTCGTCACTTTGCTATACGAAGATTTTGTATCTTCATATCCAGTAGATTTTCTCTTATGGCCATGACTTTCTTTTGGAATATAATTTCCAGTTTTTTTTTGAGAAAAACATCAATTGATGAATAATGGCAATTTAATTTCTTTGCAATATCACAAAATGATTGTCCATGATTATTGTATGCCACAATTTGACCTTTTTCAAACTTAGACAACTGCTTACTGGCCATTAACAAAGAACTTATCCCAAATTAGGATATCAAATCAAGGAAAAGAAAATTCTTTGAAATCTCCTATTTTTTGGTATTCCAGAGAATTTCCTTTTTTAGAAAATTATGACTTTTCTCTTCAACTAAAAGAACTTGGACAACAATAATCAAGGAAAATAATCACTTCCTATGTGTGACTGAAATGAATGAAAAAATTAAACCATTCTTTATTATTGCCACAAATTTTAATAAAATTTCAAAGACAGCCATTGAAGTTTTATAAAAATTTGTGGCAATTATAAAGAACAGTTCAATTTTGGAGGAGGAAGGAGGAATGTCCTCTTCTGTAAAACTTCTTGATCAATTATTATATAGTTTTCATTATATCTGATTCAATTTTACCCTTTTTTTTTTTTAGATGAAATATTATCAATCACGATTGTTATTCATAATTGGGCATAGCATTTTCCTTCTTTTAATTTCCAGTTCATTTTTTTTACCTCAATTCATTCAGTTCATCATTTCTATTGTAAAAAACCATGTTTCCCCAGGACAAAAAAATTCAAATCTTACCAAGGGATTATTACTTATTATGTTTCCAGTCCATGTTGTTCTTTGTTATTGTAGAATAGAAAACCTAAGAAAATTGCAATTTACAAAAAGAAATTAAAAATTAAAAGACGGAAGAGAATATCAATCAAAAGGATTAATTATAAAATTTTCATTAGTATTTCTTTCATCTTATTTCGATTGTTTTTTTAATGCAATTTCCAGCTTACCATACCCCAAATGATTATAAGATAGCTGCCACAGAAAAACCGTCTTTCAAAGATACAGGATGCAGATTTTTCACTGCTTACTAAGAAAGACAGAAAGACATGATGAAAGAAATAAGTAAATTGGCAAGCATAGTCAAGGGCGACCAGAAGGCTCCCTTTTCAATAGCTACTACACCCAGGTGTAGGGGAAGGCATTACTCCATTCTCTGGATTGCTTCATTTTACCCTTGATACATACCTTATAATGCTGAGGGATAAGCAAGGAGGTATCAATTACCATTTTTAAAGTCTTTGATATGACGTGACCTGGGATTGAACCCAGGTCTCCCGGACCATTGGTGAAAAATACTTGTCCAAAATTAATAATAATAATATTAAAACATTCTTGCTTTATTATTATTTACTCCTTTTCAAGTTTTCACACCAACATTAGCTGATAGTTTCCCACAGGAGTTTAAGTGACAGCAAATTTCCTCAAGTCTCCAGGACTCTACTTAGTATTCTAGCCAATCTTAATAATGCTGTAGTTTGGATGGTCTCCACTCATCCTCTTATTTCCAAGTCCACCAGTCCTTATATCAAAATCCTTTGGTGATTGCACCAAGATCTGACCAATTATAATTGGTATTACCGTCACTTTCATGTTCCACAGTTTTTTCAATTCTCTGGCAAAGTCGAGGTACTTAACCATCTTTTTCTTTTCTTTCAATTTTACTCTTTGTGAGTTTTTCAGACCAGTGTTAATTGATGGTCTTTCACAGCAGTCTGAGTGATAGCAAATCCCCTCAAGTTTCCAGGACTCTTCTCAGTCTGGATGGTTTTGATTCACCCACTGATTTTCAGTTTTTCCTGTTTCTTCTTTAGACTCCTGCAGATAGTTCCAAATGCACCAATAACAATTAGTATTATCTTGTTCCTCAGCTTTTTTCCTCAGCCTTTACAGTTATCTAGCAAGGTCCAAGTAGTTTGTCTATCTTTTTGTTTTCTTTTATTATTATTATTATTATTATTATTATTATTATTATTAGTCCTTGTGAGTTTTTCACACAAGCATTAGCTGATGGTCTTTCACTGGAGTCTGTTTCGATGGTCTCAATTTGTCCTCTGATTTCTGACTCTTCCAACCCACTAACCAGGCCCTTAGGCACTGTTCCAAGTGTGCCAATTAAAATTGATATCACCACCACCTCTATGTTCCATAACTTTATTATTATTATTATTATTATTATTATTATTATTATTATTTTGCTCTGTACAATTTTTTTACACAAGTTCTAACTGATGATTTTTCAATGGAGATTGCATGAAAAGGAGTCTCCAGGACTCTTCTATGTATTCTAGCTGATTTTAACAGTACGGTAGTTTAGTTTAAATCAATTCTTCCTCTGATCTCCAGTTCTCCAAGTCTCTTTTCCAGGTTCTTGGGATCATTCCAAGTGCTCCAACTTCAATTGGTATCACCATCACCTTCATGTCCCCCAACTTTTTCAGCTCTCTAACAAGATCCAAGTATTTGTCCTCTTTCCTTCACTTATGCTCAATGGTTATTGGAACAGCAAAATCCACTAAATAACAAGTTCTTTTCTTCTCGTTAATTAATACTTACCCTGGCCAGGATTTGATGATCTGTTTGTATCTGAAAGTCCCAGAAAGTTTCATGCTCTTCATTTTCTTGGACAGATTCTGGTTTGTTCATATACCATTTGTCAGTTGGTTTGAATTTCTGTCACTTGCACACTTCCCAGTGGATTACCTTTCCCACCCAGTCATGCCAGTTCTTGAATTCTTTTCATGCTAGTTTACTGCATTTGCTTATTATGGGATTCATTGTTTCACCTCTATCATCCAATAGGCATTAATACCAAAATTAATAAATGCATTTCTTTCTATGACTGCAATTGATGCAAGCTTCATTTTGTCTCTCTGTTCTTTTATTCCCTTGCATTTGATATCCCCAAATCAATGCATACTCTGAGTGTTATACAATAGATGAAGAGTTAAATTGTGAAGGGAGATAACTCTTTTTATATAACCTGGGATTTTTTTATGATTATGGTCGTCTTCTTAATGTTTGCTTTACACACTAGAAATTGAACTGTAAAAACAACTGCAGCAGATGTAATCACAGAGAATTTATCATGTGACTAACTTTACAAAATTACTTCCTTTCTCATTTTACTTGTCTTAAAGCTTAACAGATGTCTTAAAAGACCCTTAAGGCTCAACACTATTTTTTCTAGTTTAAAAGATTGTCTTTCAGTTTCCTTCTTTTTTTCTCTCTCTCTCTCTTTCTCTTTTAATCATTATTCTGTTCCTTGTCTATCATTTCTTTCTTTTTATTGAATAAAAAAGTGAATAATAAAGTGACTCAGGAACAGTTTACTCATAAACTACAGTTTTTATTACTTTTACTTTTTCTATTTCTCTTATTATATTCATTACCACAAATCCACAAAGTAAAAAGAAAAATTCTTCTGAGAGGCAGTCAAGTAATTGTAACATCTCTACTATAAATAAAGTATAAATAAGTATATCCCAAAAAATCTTTTTTAAAAAACTAATTTTCTTGTAAACCAATTAAAAGGGATATTATAAGATATTATTTACTTCTAAACTCTACAACATTGAAACTCAGCAACCAAAAATATAAATATAACATTGAATTATGATAATCTTTCAGTGGCTGGTTTTTTCTCATCAATTGTCCCCGGATAATGGATATTATTAGTTATTATTTATCATCAAACTCTACAATATTGAAACTCAATAAATATGTAGCAGTCCAAAATTAAGTACACCTCATATATATTTTATTCTTGGTCCCGTAGATGTTGCAGTTTTATTTTTCATAACATCATTTCTTGTAGTGGATTTTACTAATAAATAATATTTAATAATATCCATTTTGAAAGTAAAATATCCCACTGGAAGTAAGAGAATGCTGATCTCTTTGGTTTTGAAGAAAATTAATTTTCAGAAAAATATCATTCCATTGTTCTTATTTATGGGTAATTCTAAGAAGTGGACTGAACTTAACAGTTATCTTCATAAGAAATGTAATTAGCAATCCGAGGCCAAATCATAGAGGAGTTTATTGTATTTCAATGCATTTGGAAAGGCTCTGTTCTCCCCACAGCAACGGGTAAATAGCAAGGCAGATTGGGTTCTTTAGCCTTTGTTAGGTAGTCAGTTTAAAAGAATTCAAGAATATCAACTTTTTATTTTCAGATTTTTAAACTTGTCAACTATCACTGCTAGATTGAAAAATATTGTTAAAATAATTACGGTTTTCTATATACAATAAAGCTAAGAACAAAAGATATTGAATTTGTACTTTTCTCAAGAATGTTAAAAAGAAAGGAAAATCAATTGTGAAGATCTAAATTTCATGTCAGTCATTTTACTAGGGTGAGTCAAAAGTTTTGCAATGTTTTACCACATGTTAGTTTGCAACATATATGTCACATGACCAAAGCAGTTCACATCATGATAGGTACCAACAATGTCTGGTAGTATCATAGTAGATAGTGTGCTGACATTGCTTGACTTCATGTATGATTCGAAAGTCAAACAGATGAACATGCAACATTGTTTAATTCAAGAAATTATATTTTACAAGTGCAAACTGGGCCATAACACTGTGGAAAAACCAAAAACATATGTTTTGCGGCAAAAGGTGAAGGTGCAGTTGATCACAGTACAGTAATCAAATCATTCAAGAAATTTTGCTTGGGTTGCAAGAACCTCGACTGTTAGGCAAGGTCAGATAGGCTTACAACTGTGGATACTGAGAGTGTACTCCAAGCCATAGAAGCAGATCTGTTGAGTAGCATCAGGAGAGTATCAGGAAAACTCTGCATCTTAGTATAGTGTGGTTCATCCCGCTTACAACCTTATCAGAAGCATCTGGAGCTATCAAACTGTATCTCACATTAAGAAAATATTGCAAAACTTTTGACTCACCCAAGTATTTTTGAGGTGATATTAATGGCATAAATTTATGTCTCCATATTAAGTTTGATCTTCTAAATACTGAATTATTATGTTCTATGTTCTGTCCAAGAGCTACATCTCAGATCATCTTTATAAATAAATATTATCATATTTACCAACCCCTCCGCTCGGGAAAGACACAAAGTCAATTTTTTAAGCGGAGTTTAACAGGTTTGAATTCAGAGTTTTCCTTCTCCTAGACTAGTTGCCTCACCACAGCTGAAGAACCTAGTCTGCCCTACTATTTACCCATAGCTGGAGGGAGAATGATTGGATTCATACCTTTCCCAAGGGTATTAGTGCTATGTGAAATGCAATCAGTCTCATCCTGGATTTGAACTCGTGTCGCCGTGTCCATTTCCTGCGATGATAACCATTACACCACGGGCACCTCCTCATTATGAATAAATATTATACTCAGTGTATTGTACGCTACCAAGTTTAATTTCAATATCTCATATCACTATGTAATATCAGGTACAAGATTAATTGAACAGCAAAACATTTTGGCTTTAGCCTAATGTTTTAAACACTGAACCATTGCTTTTTCAGTTAAGTTTAGTTCTCCTATCTCATCTTTCTTGCAAGACTCTTCTCCAATTTCTTTGTTCAGGGCTGATGATTTCATAAACACACTGCAGCTGTCAGCAATAAATACAAATGCTTTTCTCTGTGTGTGTGTGTGTGTGTGTGTGTGTGTGTGTGTGTGTGTGTGTGTGTGTGTTATGCATATAAATTTTCCTGTTAACTCATTTAGTAAACATAGGAGATTGCAATAAGTTTGTCTCTGGTGATAATAGCAGCAACTTGCTTTAATAATTGTTGATTATTTTTGACTGTGTCTCAATTTTCTAAGACTGTCAATAACAACTAGATGAGTTTGACACACCAGAGACAGACACGTTTGATGAATGGAACAATCAGTAAATACAAGGAACTCAAAACTCATTTACAGAAAAGGATTCTTCAACATTAGTTTTATTTAAACAAATAGATGAATAAGTGTATATATATATATATATATATATATATATATATATATATATATATATATATATATATATATATATATATATATATATTGTATCAAGTAAATAAGGACTGTAAATAACTAAAGAATGAGTGCTCAATACACAGCTATTTGATACAAAATATACCTGCAGAGCAAGATGTATATATTTTTGTTTAAAAAACAAGAAATTTAGAAATATTAATTTGTTTTTTCAACAACAAAAAAAAATTAAAATAAAAAAAAATATATATATATATATATACTAATAATGAAATATCAAAATAATTCTAAGATGTAGGATAAATTTACTCATGACTAATTTTTATTTAATCAAACCAATATATATACACACACACACACACACACACACACACACACACACATATATATATATATATATATATATATATATAGTGGGGGAGGCAACATCCCAAAAAGCACCAACTTTACGGCCACCTACCTCCCATCACGAAAACTATCAAAGTTAGTTGAACCAGACATGCATTACACTGCTGGAGAAGCATGGACGAGCTCATAAGTGATGTACTCCTATGGACCCCCTCATATGGTTGAGCAAAAGCAGGACAACCAGCTCGAACCTACATACAGCAGCTCTGTGAGGATACAGGATGTACCCCTGAAGACCTACCAGAAGCGATGAGCGATAGGGAGAAGTGGTGAGAGAGCATCAGGGATATCCATGCTGATGATGATGATGATGATGATGATGATGATGATGATGATGTATATAGTGTGGAACAAAAAACTCTATTTTTTTATATTGCCACAAATTTTAATGAGACTTCAGTGGCTTTGACACACACAGGAAATGATTATTTTCCTTGGTTATCATTGTCAAAGTTCCCTTAGTTGTAGTGAAAAGTCATAGTTTTCTAAGGAAATTTTCTCAGAAATACCAAAACATTGGAAATTTCTTAGAATTTTCCTTTCTTTGATTTAATATTAATTTGGGATAAGTCCTTTGCTAAGAAGCAGTTGTCTAAGTTTGAAAAAGGTCAAACTGTCACAAATAGAATTGCCAGTATTCATCAATCAACGTTTTCCTCGAAAATTGAAGAAAACTGGAAATTATCATCAAAACGAAAGTGATGGATCTAAGAGAAAAGCCACTGCATCTGAAGATCCAAAAATTGTTAGTGCAGCAAAATTGCAGCAGCATAACAACTGCAACAGAAGCAGCATAACAACTGCAACATCACAACAATTCAAAAATTAGGTGAAATGAAAAGTTTTAACAAAAACTACTCAATTATCTTCATAAATTTTTTTTACATCAGCTTTTTTTTGTTTAATACTGTATATTATATATCCATATAATACTGTACATTATATACATGTAATACTGTATATTAGTTTTATATATATATATATATATATATATATATATATATATATATAATACTGTATATTATATATATACAAAAATAGAATACTGTATATTATATATATATATATATATATATATATATATATATGTATATATATATATAATACAGTATTATATATATACATAATACATTATATTATATATACATATAATACTGTATATTATATATATATATATATATATATATATATATATATAACTTTAATTTTGCTCTGCCCTGCCACCTTGATATTTATTTCAATCACTCAATCCACAACAAATATGCATGTGACAAAGATATTATAAATAGTTCTCTTTGAGAAAGGGTAATAATGATGGCAACCCAAATACCAAAAGTAGAGATCCATGAACCAGATAAAATGTTACTAGATCTACACTACAGCAATGGCCTGAGGATGTACCCTCATCCTCGTCTCTCATCTCACTACCAAAACATGTTTTTGCTGATTCTTTCTCACAGCTGCTTTTTGTCATCATGAATGCTGTTTTTCACATAAGTAAAGAAATTTGAATAATCCTCCCACCTAAGAAATACTGAAAAAACCTCTTTGGCTCACACTGATCTATTAAATTTCTTTAATAAGTAGAGAATAGCTCCATTTAAAATAACTAAACCATCAGCATATTTAACTTTTGTAGATGATAAATAGCCCTACTCTAGCCAAATTTATAAGGTCTGAAGATCAGTTCTAATGGAAGACTTATATAAAAATATTCTTAAACTTTTTAAGACTGATCAGTAAAGAAGAATTCCTACTTAATATGAATGATTTGGCCACAATTATAAGGTTTCAAGTATTTCAAACAATTTTATAGTTTCAAATAACTCAGAATTATTTGTAAACAATTATAGTTTCAATTAATTATTCTTTATGCAAATTATTTGCATAGAGTTATATGGTTTAAAGTATTCCTGTCTAATATTAATAATTTTTAAACAGCTGTTTGATTCCTAGATGGGAACTTAACAGGTACTAACACTTTGGGTTTGAGTGGATCTGAGAGTGATAATAACAAAGGGGTGACTCCCCACTTTCCAGATCTTCAAAACTTATGCCTCACCAACAGACGCAGTTTAGTGTCAAACCCTAAACACTCTTTCTTGGTGGGCCTGATCTCTCTGCAGGAAATTCAATCAGTACATTCTCTCTTTGTATCTGCTACGTCCCTTTAGGAAGAAGATAAAAATGGTTTTATACAGTTTCTTTTATCTGTCAACGAATGAATTACCATGATTGTTGCTGGAGTATGAGTCAAGCAGGGTGCTTCCTGTTGCTTTCTCCACAGAGTTTATCAAGACACTATCTCTAGTTAGGTGGCTGTTGACACTCAGAATTCATCTGCCCTTTTAAGGCTCTTATTTTTATTCCTGCTGGCTTGCTAACCACTCTCCTCCTCCTCATCATCATCATCATTATCATCATCATCATCCAAGTGAAATGAAGGAACCAACTTAGTTGCTGATAATCCAATGGTTTTTTTTTTCTTTTTATGTCAGAGTAACCTTCATTTAACCTGCCTTTAAATGATTCAAGGGATCCAAATGCTCAGCTATTTATCTACTGTACAGTTAAAAGAGCAAATGGATTAATGTTTTTTCCATATGCAAAATGAATGAAAATGATTAAAACATACACTTGATACATCAATTCCACTTTCTATATAGGCAACTATATTTGGAGGTGCCCATGGTGTAATGGTTATCGTCGTAAGAAATGGACACGGCGACACGAGTTCAATTCCTGAACGAGACGGATTGCATTTCACATAGCACTAATACCCTTGGGAAAGGTATGAATCCAATTATTCTCCCTCCAGCTATGGGTAAATAGTAGGACAGATTAGGTTCTTCATCCTTGGTGAGGCAACTAGTCTAGGAGAAGGAAAACTGAATTCAAACCTGTTAAACTCCACTTAAAAATTGACCTTGTGTCATATCCTGCCCGAGCAGAGGGGTTGGTAAATATATATATAGACAACTGTTACACCAGCCTATACCTCAAATATAGGATTACTATATTTAAATATCAATTTCTGAATTAAGTGATTTCAATTTTAGCATTGATAGACTACTAGAATGAAAGTTCTAAACTTGAAGGGTTTCATCAAGCAATATCAAGTGAAAGTGCTTAACAGCTAACAGTACAAAAAAAGGAACCAATAAAGAGAGTTCAAATTCTTTTTAAGATAAGGAATTATCATTATTATACACTAATTTACTCAGCTGAGTATCCTCTTCTTGGTTGTTGTTATTAACTCAGCTTTGCTTAATCTGGAACAAATACCTCAGTTTGCTTACAGTACTTGTTACAAAATGAAGTTGTCACTCATCTTAGAACTGAACAGGCTTATTGCTGCTTAACTTTGGTGTTCTGATTGAAAGTGGCACTTTCAACATGACTTAACTGTAGGTCATTCCTTCTTCAAGATTGTTATTGTTAATAGTATTCAGGGAATGTCATGAGTTCAATCCTAGCGTGGGGCAATGAAAAATGTCATATATTCTAGTTCAGCGGAAGAGACCGAAAAGTAATATCACCAGAAGGAATAAACAGAAGAATTTAGTGAAATGAGATATCACATAAGTATGAAGAGCAGAATATGAGAACAATCTACATAAATTGAAATCCCTGAAGATTACTAACTCTAAGAAAAAAGCTTGGCCAATAAACTTCAACAAAAACAGCTAAGATGAGGATATTAGTCCAAGTAAATCACTGTGTAATAGAAACAGCTTTAAACCTGCTTCGCACTAATACCTTTGGGAAAAAATATGAACCTATCTTCTTCCAGCACGTGGAGTAATGGTTATCGTCGTAGGAATTGTACACGGCGACACGAGTTCAAAACCTGGACGAGACTGATTGCATTTCACATAGCACTAATACCCTTGGGAAAGGTATGAATCCAATTATTCTCCCTCCAGCTATGGGTAAATAGTAGGACAGACTAGGTTCTTCAGCCTTGGTGAGGCAACTAGTCTAGGAGAAGGAAAACTCTGAATTCAAACCTGTTGAACTTCGCTTAAGAATTGACCTTGTGTCATATCCTGCCCAAGCGGAGGGGTTGGTAAATAGGATCTTCTTCCAGCTACAAATAAAACAGCAAGACTGACTGTGATTTGTAGCCTTAGTTGCCAACCAGTCTAGGAGAAAGACAACTTTGAATTCAAAACCAAGTGAGGAATTCATTCCTCTCTCTCTCTCTCTCTCTCTCTCTCTCTCTCTCTCTCTCTCTCTCTCTCTCTCCAGATATATGAGTAAAACACATGCAAAATTTAATGAGTGGGCATAGAAACTTCACCCAGTAAAAACTTAGTAACAAACATCAATGCAGAACCTTAAAAACCGAATGCAGGAATGAAAAAAAAAGATGATTAAAACTAAGATAATGATACCATCAGTCATTTCCATGCCGAAAAGTAATAGGGCATTATTTAAAAAAAAATATCCTGATTACAAAAAGCAAGGAAGTGTTGCCATGGTTTAATGGCAACATGCTGAACTGCAAAATTGTAGTAAGCAAGTTCAAACTCCAGTTGTGCTATCATGTTCACTTTCATACTAATATACATGCAAAATGAATGAAGCCCCTTTCCCCCACCCTCCCAGCAATGTGTTAAATAGTACCTCTACAGTTCTTCTTCAAGGATGGTTTTCACATTAAATAACCCACAAAGGTTGATATGCCATTAAAAAAAGTAACTCAACCTTTCAAAAGACAAAATGAGTTTAACGAATGGATATATTTTTCTCTGTTTATTTTCCAACAAATATTTATTTCCAATACTGGTCGTGGGGCTTACAGTACACTGACTGTATCCCCAACAGATAGATAAGACCCCTTAAAAAAGGGTACTCTGGGTACAACATTAAACTATATCCACTTTTAGAGCTCCCAGGAGTGTAGAGTACCTCTTCATTACTATACCCCCCCTGGATCTACTCTGGCTCAATGTGGGAGTACTTGTTAGGTCTCATCTATGAATCAAATAGATTTATTTGGAAATTATTTGTATTGGATAGGAATACATGAAACCATATAACTGCATGAAAACGAATGATAATAATCAAATTGAATTTTACTGATGTTAGATAGAAATACTTGAAACCATTTAATTGTATGCAAATTAATTGTATTAATTGTCTTTAATTGGAATCATTTTGAGATGAGGCTTCTTAATCTGAGAAAATTAATGGTATTAAGAATAGATACTGAAAGTCATAATGGTTTACTAAAGATTATTATTACTATTAGTTATTTGAAGCCATATGATTGCTTGCAAATTATTGGTATTACATAGGAATACTTGAAACTATATAACTGTGCAAACAAGTGATATTATTAAATAGGAATAGTTACTTGACGCCATGTAATTGCATATAGATTATAAGCAGTAGATAGAAATATAGGAAACTATTCAAATTTATGCAAACAAATTATGATAAAGACAAAAAAAGGATCTTGAAAAAAAATCCAAAGGAATATTGAAATATATAATTAAAATTAAACATTTATAAATGAATTAAATTTAAATAACCTACAAGGAGTTGATATGCCATTAAAGAAATTATCATCATCATCATCATCATCATCACATTGTACTGCTAGTATGGACATTAGCAGGAAAAAGTGAGACAACATAAAAACAGTATCCCTATGTAATAAAAAGAACCTGACTAAAACCAACGCTCAAAAATCAGAGAAATAAACTAAATCAAACCAATTATTTCACTCTTGCTTTACCAAGTGTCATCAAATGAACAAAAAGGAAAATGGTTGGATGAGTCATTCCTTCTATATAATTTGTAACAGGTAATAACAGTCATGACCCCTGTCATTTATGAATGACAAGAGATAAAATTGGGAGATATAATTTTCAGTTCTTTTTATTGGACTTATATTAGAAGAACCCGCATATGATTTTATATATGTACAGCTGGGACGGGTAGATTTGGGAGATTAAGAAAGCTCCAACATCTAAAATTTCCCTCTTATGACACAAATACTTTTACTTATAATTTTGCCTTTCACATAATATAGTAAAACCTCTCAAAAGAAAGAAGTTAAACAAAAAGCTTGTTCATTTGTGTTACAGATAAAAAAACAAACACTTTTGGCCCAATGGTTATTGTCATAGGAAGTGAACTTGGCAACCCAAGTTCAAATCCTGAACAAAGCAGTTTTTATTTCATATAGCACTAATAACCTTGGAAAAGGTATAAATCAAACTATTCTCCCTCCAGCTATGGGTAAATAGTAGGGCAAACTAGGCCTTTTAACTTTAATATGACAGCCTATCTTAGAGAAGGAAACCTGAATTTATACCATTTGTAAACCTGGAGAGAAATGAGCTGCCCCAGACTATTTGTGCCCAAGAAATGTTACATGAATAACCCCACAACCAAACGAGGACCAGTGAATGATAAAAAGTTTATGAACTGTTCCCCGAAAAAAAGAGCATTTACCAGCTAATTTCATATTCATTGAAAGATATAATGCTGCCCAGTTGGCTGGAGTTGTAGAATACACTGGTTGTATTTCTGCTGAGGGGTAAGACTCCCCCAACATATGTCCTGGATATGATGCTAAACTATCTGATGGTAAGAATTCAGCCCTGGAGCTTTGAGGAATGTGGAATACGTTTTCATTGCCATTGCTCCCTCCCAGGTCCATTTTGGCCTGAAGTGGTATCACCTGATAGAGATCACTCTAGGGATCAAATAGAACTGTTTGACCATTTAAACTGTGTGCAAACCAAGTGACTTAAATTGAACTATTAGAAATAGAACTCTTTGACACTTTAACTGTGTGTAAACAAATGACTGATGTTTAATTGAATTGTTAGTGATACACATAGTGATTATATGGAACAATTTAACTGTGTGCTAATGAATAAATAAAGTTGAATAGAATTATTAGTGTTGCTTAGCAATACTTGAAACTCTTTAACTGTGTGCCTAAATTGAATTGTTAATGTTTCATAACAATGCTGGAATCATTTAAGCGTATGCAAATATAACTATTTATGTTGGATATCAATCTTTGAAAGCATTTAAATGTATGCAAAAAATGATTATTACTCAATAGAACTATTCATATTTAGAACTATTTAACTGTGCGCAAACAAATGAGCTCTACAAACTCTGCATTTACAAATAATGTACAGAGGATTTGGCATTAAATAACCAACAATGATTGATATAATATAAAACCCAACCAAATTATCTGTGTGCAAACAAATAATTGATAGGGAAGAGAGTTATTCATATCAGACATAAATACTTTAAAACATTTAATTTTGAACAAAAAAAATGAGCTTCAGCATGTTTAAAAATGTTATTCGGCCCATTGGTCAAGTTAGTAGAGTGTTCACCAATGGCTCGGGAGACCAGGGTTCAATCCTAGGTCAAGTCAAACGAAAGACTCAAAAAGTGGTACTTGATGCTGCCTTGCTTAACACTCAGTTTCATAAGGGTAAAGTGGTTCGATCCAGGAAAAGGAGTAGAGCTCTCCCCTATACCAAAGTGTAGTGGCTATTGAAAAGGGAGCCTTCAAGTCACCTTTGACTACAATTGCCAACTTTTTACTTTATATATAAACAGGATTTGGCATTAAATAACCTACAATGGTTAAGATACCACAAGACCCAACCCAACCCAACCAAAAACATAATGAATGAAGAAGTCAAATCTAGATCAGGAAAAACTATTCCTTAGATAAAATAGGTAAAAATCAAATTTTTAAATTAACTTGCAAGCTTAATCATTTAAAATAGACAAATGAAATATCATGTGAGAAATTTCTTTATTCTTTGTCATTGGATTCTGGCAGTGAATCGTGATAATTCATAGATGATGAAGAAGCAATGATTATCATAGAATGGCTGACAAGATATAGGGTATCTTTTAATGAACCGAGCTCTCCTGTATGATTTTGAGAGCTGGTAATCAGATTCTCGTCCACCTTGTATCTTAAAGCATCATAATCAATAACTGATTTTCATTGACAATTGTTTTTAGTGTTTGTGGTTTTGAGGTAAAAATAAGCCAAGCACAGTAAATAAACACAATAAACTTTATATTATGATCTCTATAGAAATATTTTAAATGAACATAAAGAAATATATGAAAAAGTGGAATATATTTCGGTAAATTTAGCCAAAAAGAAGTTGCCCAGTTGGCTGTAGCTGTAGAATACACTGACTGCACCTCTGCAGAGGGATAACCCCCTCCCCCAACGAGTGTCCTGGATATGACACTAAACAATCTGATGGTGAGGCTCCAGTAATGCTGGGACTTTGGGGAATACAAAGCACCTCTTTATTACCATTGCTCCCAGATCCACTCTGGCCCGGCGTGGTAGCTCCTGATAGGGCCCTATCTATGGGTTAAATAGAACTAACAGCATACTTATGCTAAACTGAAACCATACTTACATTCAAACTGCGTGCTTATGCTAAACTGAATTATTTGAAATGGAACTGTTCTTTAACATTTAAACTGTATTTACATGAAACTGAAATGTTTATCATGGAACTGTTTTGACATTTAACTGTGTGTAAACAAAACTGTACTTATATTAAACTGAATTAGCTGAATTAGAACTGCTTGACTAAACTGAATAGCTTGAAATAGAAATGTTTTTGACAATTAAACTGTGTACTCATATTAAACTGAATAGTTTGAAATAGAACTGATTATTTACATAAAAATGGATCTAGCATTAAATAACCTACAAAGGTTGATATGCCATAAAACCCAACCAACCAACCAACCAACCAAAAAGAAGACAAACATAAATGAACAAAAATTGTTACTTATTGACAAAAGAACAAATAATTTGGATTTTACCAAATAAACAAATGAAAAGATCAAAAATGAAAAATTGTCATTAAGAAGAGGAAAATAAGAGACTTGAAATATAAATACTATGATCTAATTCAGAAAATCAAGATGACCAAGCCATGCAAGACAATGCTAGACAAGTAAGAATGAACTTATAAGTAACCATTCTATCATGGACACATATGGACACACCAATGTTGGCAGACTAGCAAAAGTTTACATCCATCAGTTCAGTGTAGACACTGGATGACCCCTAGATAACTGGCCAAGAGTGATAGCTTATAGGGACAGATGACGAGAGAGAGTCAAAGGAATCTAAGTTGTCAGCATGCTCTGATGATGATGATGAAAGATGAGAAAAATATCTTGACTTGTCCATTCTGGCTGCATAGTTTGCAGGCATCTCAAAGAAAGATGAAGAGAGAAAGTCAAAGTGAAAAGATTTTGACAAGACGAGGAAAGGAAAAGTCAGACATGTGGTCACAGAAAAATCCCTCTCACTTTATTGCTGGTATTACAATTTTGTGTTGAACCAGTCTCAAAAATAGGAAGATGCAACGTGCTATTTTCAAGTCAATCAAGGAAGGATCAATTCTTTGACAAAGTCTAGCTCATCTCCAATGGGAAGACAGTTTCTCTAGCTCCCTATATTTAGGTCATAACTTATCACTCCCTCAGTAACTAACTCTTTCCAAAATTCCACAACTCTCATGCGCACTATCTCTTGCACCAATAACAAGAATCCTCATGTTTGACCTTTTGTTGTCAGTCACACAACTGAGCACCAGAGTCACTGGTGGTGGGAGGCGATCACTACATTATACACATCCGAGATCATTCAGAAAAGGAGTGAAAAAAATGAAACAAAATCATTACTTTGTTTAATATGAGGCTAGCTAATTTATTTATAAATCTCAAAGACCTACACCAAAAGATCAGAACAGTTAAAACTTCAAGGAAGAGATCCTACATTATTGAGATATTGCAAAAGAACTGAAGTGCTATTATTTAACTCATAACTAGGAAAATAAAAGGGCCGATGCCTTTCCCAAGGGTCAAATCTAGAATTAGTTGCAATAGCATTACTGGAATTCAAACTCTCACATTATGATGTCACAATCCTGCACTTTGGCCATTACACCACAGAGATTTCCCATAATGGTTATCATTAAAACAAATAGAATCAGCAACCCAAGTTCAAATCCTACATGAGGCTGTTTACATTTCCCACTAATGCCCTTGAGAAAGACATGAATCTGTCTCTTCTTCCTTCAGCTTTTGGTAGGGCAGACAGGGTTCTTTAGTCTTGGTTAGGTAAGTGGTCATAAAAAAGGAAAAATCTGAATCCAAACGAGCTGACTCTGCTTGAAAATTAACTTTATGTCATATCCTTATGGGTAAAGATTTAGGTAAATATATACTGAAAAGAGTGCTACAAATTTAAAAACACTTGTTGGCACTTAATCCCAAGATATTTAAGGTGCAAAAATATAATAATAAAAAATACTTTTTCAAAAATGAAATTAATAAAAAAATAGTTAACATAGATAATTTTTTTTAATTTTTTTATTTTACAGGAAGCAGACATCATTGTGGGTTCCTTGTCTGTAACAACTGAAAGAGAAGCTGTTGTGGACTTCACTCTACCATATTACGACTTTGCAGGTATCCAAATCTTGTTCCAAGATCCTGAAGAAAATGATGGTCTTTTCTCGTTCATGAGAGTCTTTCACTGGGATGTTTGGCTGTGCCTGGCGGCAGTACTTCTTACAACAAGTATCTTGCTTCATGTTTTTGATAGACTCAGTCCATTCTCAAGCAATGATCAATTACAAAATCAGCGAGTTTTCAATATGAAGGAAAGTATGTGGTTTGTAATTGGATCATTAACTCAATCAGGTAAGATTGAGTTACTCAACACTTCCTTTTCTTTTTGATTCATTTTGTATTTGAATGATACTTGTTGGTCCGTTTTACAGATTAAATTTCTATTCTTGATTCTGTTGGGTAAATGAAAAGCAGAAGTTCCCACCTAACGCAGGTGTTATGCAAATTGGCTTCGGTTAGAGTAATGCATTTGGCTAATTAGAACATATCAAACACTTGGAAAAGCTGTAAATTCTCTACAAAATTTTTCAGATTAGCTTCATTAATTTTTTATAGGTGGCACCATGACCTAATGCTAAATTTTGGAAACTGTGTTACGAGCTTGAATTTATTGTTGATTACCACCCCTGGTAATTACCACCCCTGGTAAAAAACTATGGAATTAGCACATGTAGATGTTCACTTTATAGCTTCATAAAGTATTCCTTGAAAAACCCAGTTAAAATATTTAAATTAACAGCATCATTTTTTTCAAGCTGTTCCATAATTCTTGAAGCAAGTGATCTAAAATATTTATACAGTATTATTGTTTAGTTAGGACTAATAATCCTGATAAAAAACAAAACAAAAATGTTGAAACAAAAAATCTCTTACATATCATTTACTTAAATTAATTTATATATATATATATATATAATTGTGTGTGTGTGTGTGTGTGTGTGTGTGTGTGTGTGTGTGTGTGTGTGTGTGTGGATCAAAGTTGTGATGCCATACAGAGTCAACCCTTGATAACTATCAGTTTCCTCAGCTATACAATCATTAGGAGGTGTCTGTAGTGTAATGGTTATCATTATAGGAAATGGATATGGTGACACGAGTTCAAATCCTGGCTGAGGCTAATTACATTTCTCAAAGCACTAATACCCTTGGGAATCCAATTATTCCCCACCAGCTATAGGTAAATAGTAGGCCAGACTGGGTTCTTTAGCTTTGGTATGGCAACCATTCCTTGAGAAGGAAAACTCTGAATTCAATCTTGTAGAACTCCACTTAAAAAGTGACCTTGTGTCACATCCTGCCCATGCAGAGAGGTTGGGTAAATATATATACAATCAGCTGATCTAAGATCTGTTTTCACCATCTTAATTTAGATTTACATATGCCCTATCACAGATCTTGAACACTCTTAATTGCTGAAAATTCTGACTTCATAAAATATATCTTAAACAAACTAAATTAGATTATTTCATTCCAATTTTTTTTCCCCTCAATATTGGGTTATTCTGCAATATTTTCTTCTGAACAGCAAGGGAAAATACTATAACATTAACTCAAATAATAGTGATACTATTTTAATTTCTTAATGAACATTGTCAATAATTATTCATTTTGAAAAAAGTTTGTGTAATTTTATTTTTTTAATTTTTTTTTTCTCAAATCTTAAATTGTTAACCAACAATCATTAGTTAAGAAGTGTTGATCTTAAAGAACAAACTTTTATCAATTTTTTTACTTGTATTGTTTATTTTGGTAAACCTGTCTTACCATAACAATGCCTTAGCAATGAGATCACAAATGCTTGACAAGTAGGCATTACTCATATAAGCAAAAAATCTATATATTTTTCCCCCTCAAACTTTACTACAATGCAATGATGTTATTGATTTATTGCATTAGTAATATTAGATGTAATAGTCTTTGAATTATTTCATGAAACAAGGTTTATTAATTTGGGACTTTTATATTTCTTTCATCTTATTCCTGTTGCTTTTTATCACAATTCTCAGTTTACAATGACCATTAAGACATTTGGGTTAGAAATAAAGAATAAGCTTTTAACAAAACTTATTTCCTCATTTCGGATCATTTATTCTGCTTATAAATAAAATAATGACTAGAAAGTTGCAATAAAAAGCAAAAAAAAAAGAATTAAAGAAATACTAGACGGTTATGTCATATAAATGCTTATCATTAAATGACAGTAATAAAACTCAATAAGTCTTTATAGATCAATTAAAGGACAAAAAATATTAAAATAAACATATACATCTATCTATATCAATAACTTGGAAGTGTTTGCTTGTCTGTTCTTTATAGGCAGCCAAACACAAGTGTGAGTCAAAAGTTTTGCAATATTTTGGAACATACTAGTTTGTGGTGTATGTATTATGTGACCGTTGCAGTTCAAGCTGTGGTAGTACCCGTTATGGCTTGTAGTATCATGATCCTATATACCCAACCCCTCCGCTCGGGCAGGATATGACACAAGGTCAATTTTTAAAGCGGAGTTTAGCAGGTTTGAATTCAGAGTTTTCCTTCTCCTAGACTAGTTGCCTCACCAAGGCTAAAGAACCTAGTCTGCCCTACTATTTACCCATAGCTGGAGGGAGAATAATTGGATTCATACCTTTCCCAAGGGTATTAGTGCTATGTGAAATGCAATCAGTCTTGTCCAGGAATTGAACTCGTATCGCCGTGTCCATATCCTGTGACGATAACCATTACACCACGGGCTTGTAGGATCGTGATAGTCATTATACTGACATGTGAATTGTTTCGTGTGTGATTTGAAAACTGCACAGATGAATAAGTAATATCATCTAATTTGGAAACTTATACTTTGTGGGTTCAAATTGCGCCAATAACAAAGTGGAAGCAACCAAAAACATTTGTTGTGCAAAAGGTGCTGTTAATCAGAGAACAGTAACCAAATGGTCTGGGAGACCTGGGTTCAATCCCAGGTCGCGTCATACCAGTAACCAAATGGTTCAAGAAATTTTGCTCAGGTTGCAAGAACCTTGATGATCAGGAAAGGTCAAGTAAACTTAAAAACATCAATTCCAACATCATGCTCCAAATTATAGGGGCAAATCCAGTGAGTAGCACTCAGAGAGCATCAGGAGAACTCAGTATCTCACAAGCCAGCATAATTAATCACTTTCACAACCTTGGCAAAATTTACCGAAGCAGGCAAATTGTAACACAAGTTACCAAAATATTGCAAAACTTTTGACTCACCCGAGTAAACAAAATTATTTACATTTAATTAGGCATTACTGATTAAGTCTATTTGTAATTATTAAAGTGAGAGATCTAGAAAAAATATTTCAGTACAATAATACACAAATTTTTTCACTGATTATAGAAAAGGTACTAAAAATTTTATATTATCCTATTAGGATTTATTAGAGTTGACTTTGACCCACAACACTGTTTCACTGGGACTTAGAATACACAGACTGGATATCCTGCTGAGAGGTAAACCCCCATTAAATTACATCTGGTGCTGAGGCACCAGTCATAAAGATCTGGGGAGTATGGAGTATCTCACACCCAAGTCCATACTAACCCAGTGTGGTCGTACATGTTAGGATCCCATCAATGAGTCAAGTAGATCTGTTTAAAAATTATTTGTATTTAATAGGAATACTTGATACTGTATAACTATAAATCATTTGTATTAGGAAGCTATTTGTATTTGTATTAGGAAGCTATTGGCCCAGTGGGTAGAGTGTTTGCCCAAAGACTTTAAAAATGGTACTTGATACCTCCTTGCTTAATTCTCAGCAATATAAGGTACATATCAAGGGTAAAGTGGAGCAATCCAGGAAAAGGAGTAGTACCCTCCCCTACACTTCTGTGTAGTAGCTATTGAAAAAGGAGCCTTTTGGTCTACAGTCGCCAACTTTACTTACTTTTACTTACATGAAGCTATAATTGTTTGCTAAGGATTATTATTATCAACTACTTAAAGTCATACGACAGTTACTTGATATAATAATAATTATTGGTATTAGATCAGAATACTTAAAACCATCCAACTGTTTGCAATTTATTGGAATTTGATAGGAATATTTGATATCGTATAACTGTGTACAAAATTTTCTTCAGAAACTACTACCTAAAAATTATAGATATAAACATACAGAGTCTGAAATTCTCTTATTTCTAGGCATAAAATAACACTAGACAGGTTGACATGTCATTAAAATCCATCAAATTTGGAAGATATCTGCAGTACATAAGATTACAACCAGATTAAGCTACTCATCCAAATTGTGTATTTGAGATTTGTCAGTAAAGCATTGTCATGGTATGTGACAGCTGAAGCTTGAATAATACACAATGATTGAAGCATGAAAAGTCAGAGGGTCACATATTCTTCTGTCTATTTATCACTGATATTAGAGGCCACATTATATTCTTGACTGAATTGCATGTACATATTTATGGTACACTCATCTGAAAATAGAGCTGGGAAACATTCCGAGATATAAGGCAAAGGTAAATGTCTACTGTGTAAATTAATGTAGTTTTGTTGTAAGACAATAAAAAGTCTGACAGATGATGGAAATGAAATATGAATCAATTGATTTATTATATAGGGTGTTTCAGAAAAATCGATATCATTTCATAATCTCAGAACTTGACCAATTCTCATTCAAATGATCTCAAATTTTACAGCTTGTGTTGAAACAAATCAAAATTCTATGTTTAATGTTGTTTTTTTCTTTTCTTTTCAGTTATGGAAATGTCATTCACTGGAAAAGAAAAGGCGTTTAAACATTAAACATACAATTTTGACTTGTTTCTTCAAATGATGTTAACATTTAAGACATTTTGAACATGAATTGGTCTGGTTATTAGATTACAAAATGATATCAATTTTTCTGAAACATCCTGTATATCTTAAATGATATCAAATATTTTGAAACAGTATTACAATGATTTTTTTTCTATTTTTAAAAGTAGTTATTGTTCTAAGTAGGTATGACAACAATGCTAAGTAGATTGTTGTAAAAAAAATTTATAGTCATTTTTTGTTTGTTAATGTACATAAATCAACTACTACAAGAACCGAGATGTTTTCCTACTTATTTGATATATGTGTATGTGCAGAATGGTTAGGAGGTATTATTCTTAGTTTAATATCCAAAATTTTGTTTCTTAGTGGGGCTTAGAATATTGTGACTGTATTCCTTGTATGACCCACAAAATACAGCTGTCTTGGATATGACACTAAACTCCATCTTTGCCCAGTCAACTGGGGCTATAGAATACACTGACTGCTTCTCTGCAGAGGGGTAAGACCCCCCCCCCAATGAGTGGTTGCACCTGATAAGGGTCCTATCTATGGTTTAAATAGAACTAAACCGTGCTTCTTTCACTATACGGATTTTTTCATTTAAACTGCGTATTTATGCTAAACTGAATTGTTTAAAATAGAACTGCTTTGACATTGGAACTGCATACTAGTGCTGAACTGAATTGCTCGAAATAGAACTGTTTTTGACGTCTAAACTGTCTACTTATGCTGAACTGAATCATCTGAAATAAAACTGTTTGACATTTAACTCTGTGTATTGCCCAGTCAGCTGGGGCAGTAAAATACACTGACTGCACCTCTGCAGAGGGATAAGACCCCCCCCACCACCAACAAGTGTCCTGGATATGACAATAAACAATCTGATGGTGAGGTTCCAGCAGTGCTGAAGCTTTGGGGAATGCGGACTACCCCTTCATTGCCATCGCTCCCAGGTCCACTCTGGCCCGGAGTGGTAGCACCTGATAGGGCCCTATCTATGGGTTAAATAGAACTAACGACATACTTATGCTGAACTGAATTGTTTGATTAAACTGAATAGCTTAAATAGAAATGTTTTTGACAATTAAACCATACTTACATTTAAACTGCATGCTTATGCTTAACTGAACTATTTCAAATAGAACTGTTTTTCGACATTAAAACTATATTTACACTTAACTGAATTGTTACATATAACGGCTTGAATAGTTTGAAATGGAAATGTTTTTGACAATTAAACTGTGTACTTATGCTAAACTGAATTGTTTTCAATACAACAGATTATTTACATAAAAATGGATTTGGCGTTAAATAACCTACAAAGGTTGATATACCATAAAATCCAACAAACCAAACCTAAACTCCATCTGATGGTAAAGCTCCAGTTCTGGGAGATCTGATGAGTGTAGAGTACACCTTCATTGCCATTACTCCAAGGTTCACTCTAACCCTAAGTGGGAGTACCTGTCTAAAGTTATTATTCAAATCAAATAAACCTCAATAACACAAAAAGTTCTGGACAAATATTTGTCAAATTTAATCTTGTTCTTTTTCTATCTTTAGTAAAATATTTAACAAAATTTTCTGCCATTCTTAGTGATTAGTTTTTGAGATATTTGGATTTTACAAAAATGGCCTGACTGAATGCAGATTAAACTAATATTAGCTTAAGATCCCTAAAACCTAACAAAAACTATTCATTCCTTTTGTCAATAATAATGCTGAAACATGAAAAAAGGGAAGGATCTAACAACTACGGAAAAAAAAAAAGAAAATGACAAAGTTATTGAATGAGAAAATGTCTACTTTGGAGATAAAAAAGAGCTTGGCAGAGATCATCAAACAATAAAAAAGCCTGTTGAAAATTGTTATGGTGACCTACCTAAACAATAATGAACTCTTCCTCCTTCATAAATACTAACCCTATTTGTCTCTCACTGAGAATTCCTCCCAGCAGAGTGGAGCATATGCACTACACTCTGGGAGGCACTTGGCTGGGACACACCTCAGTCAGCTACATTGGTCAGTACATGGATCTGGTGAGTCCAGGTTCCAGTGGCAGTCAGTTGAGGTGTGCCTTCACCGGCATCCTTGAGCTTTAAGTGGCCATCCCCTCAGGCTCTAACCCTCCTTGGAGGGGCTAGGTTTATTGCCTGGCACCTGAGGTGCCCCTTTTGAGGGAAATACCGTTGGGGCCCAACACATTTTTGGAGCTGCCAGGCATGCCTGGGCTTTTGATGGCCCTGTGCCCAGATACATCTAAAAAAAGGCCTTGAGCCATACTCATCCAGTTGGTGAGGAGTATGACAAATACCGACTTTCTCCTAGTAGTCAAACCTGACAGTTCAGATGGACACTTCCATCTCCTGTACTAAAACTCTAATTTTGTGAATTTGGATCTGTAAAAAAAATCTCCCTTCACTAAAGCAAATATTTTAAAGTGGGCCAAGAAATGCATACTTCTCTAAATTAGTTTTCATGGATGAATCTCAAGTGACATTCGCTGGACCAGACAGAGGTACAAAAGGATGGATTTTATCCAATTCAGATGTACCTGTGACTAAAAGAAAGCAACAAGGAGGCCATAGTATGATAATATGGGTTGAAATAGTTGGTCAAACCATGACTAGACAATTCAAAGTTGATGAAGGAGTTAATTTGAACAGTGCTAAAATATTGCAATTTTATGGTGAAGATTTTCTTTGCACGGTAAAAGTTTATAGGATCCACACTTGTTTATTTTTAGTTAAATTAGCTAAGAAAATGTAAATTAGAATATTCTAGAAAAATAGGATCGAAACCTCACTTACTTTGAATATTTTTAAGCTAATCAGCAAAAAAATGGATCAAAGATTTTTCATAGAACCAAAAAAATAGGCGCCTCAATAAATAAGTAATTTCTACGATTCTCATAAGTTAGATCAGGTCACAAGTTGTGTTTACTCATACATCCGTACAGTTGAACTTTAGTTGATCCACTCCAAGAGTATAAGAAACCAGAATTTTTAGTTCAAAGGAGGAGGCGACACACAGGCAGCCACAGATGATACACGTAGAAGAAAAAAGTCTGACTTACTCAAATACACTAACACGCCAACAGTGGGCTTAAAGGAACAATAGATTAAGTGACTTAGATATACCAGAACTCACACATACCCACACACATACGCATGTATGTAAGTACGAGTTGACCTCTCTCTCTTTTATTCTTGACTAAAAATATTTTTGCTTTGACATACAAACACACCCCTCTATACATAATACAAATTTTGGGAACATTACTACCTTTTTATTTGTTATTTATCCAGTTGTGATAAAGTAAAATTGTTTTTTTTAACATTCTTGTTTTTGTAAATTTTCTTTCGTCTATGTTTGTTTGTACAAATTGTGTTGTATATTGTGGAACTGGCAATCTAATTTACATCTTAGAGAAATACCCATTCCTCCATAAATTTAAGCCTCAAAGTTTCAATGTGAAGCATCTCGTTATGCATGATAATGCTCCTTCTCATATATCTAAGTTTACCCAGGAATTCTTTGAGCATAAAAGATTTACTGGGAAGAAGTTAATGGAATGGCCACAATCAAGTCTTGATCTGAATCTGATTGAAAATCTATGATTTATTGTGAAGATAAAATTATTTAAAGGTGACATACAATATAACAGCAAAGCTGACCTATGCGAAACAATTAGAACTGCCATGTTGGAACTTGAACCTGCTGAAGTAAGAAAATTAATAAAATCAATAGATAATAGATAACTAACAGTTATAGAGAAGAAGGGGTCACTATATTAGAATGTAAAGGATTCAAAGACTTATCATATGAATTTCTTATTTGTTCTATCTTTTGTGTTGATCAATTTTTGGTAATTTTATTAGATTTTATTGAAGTAAAATGTGATTATTTAATTTTGCCTAATAATGGGAGACATTGGTTTTTTTAAAATACATCAAATAACTTTAATATAACAAATTGATACAACCAAAAATATAAACCAAATTTTTTGACATCTAAATTTGTTGTATAGTCATCTACAGCATCACAACAACACAACAATAATAAAGACAGACGCACACAGAAAGACGCATGAAGACTTCTTTAACAATATTTTACCTCACACTTTATTGCAAGTTTCGAAAGGGTTGTTCAAGGTTTGCATGTGAGAGGGTGCTGGAGACCGAACATAAACTTCATATTTTGACCCCACTGTTATGACCGTCAGGTTGTGTCTTTCTTGTTCTCCTGATGTTGGGGTCCACTCCATCGGGGGTTTTCCGAGGGCCCCCTCGGTCGGGTGTGGCTTTCCCTACCACATCTGGTCTCTAGGTGTCTGAAACTCTACTTGCAACTCTTTGGCACCCAACTCAACTCAATTATATAATAATTCAACGCCCACACAATAGCCCACTGGATGTTTGAAATCGAATGTTTAATCGTCATCAAGCGGAAAAAACTGTCATGATGTTCAGAGGTTACTCTCTTCCGGTGCATTACTGTAGGGGAACAATGGGACCTTCACCTTGTCCAATATTATAAGCCTTAATCCGCCCACGCGATCTCTTTCGATTACTGGCCATTGGAATGTGTCACTTCCTTCCAGTGTATCCCCTTCGAATAGCATTTTGGGGCCGGGGCGAGGTTCAAAATATAAAAAATTGACTATTTAAAATTTGACAATTAAGTTTTTGACCGAATTTTAATTATTGAAGTTTATGTGATTTGCTTAATAACTACAAACAGGGTGTATGCTCACCCCACTACATGTACACTTATTTCATATCTATATACATACATATATGCCACACTTATATGCATACATACTCTTACAGACATACCACACTTATATGCATACATACTCCTACATATATGCCACACCTATATACATACATACTCTTACACACATACCACACCTATATGCATACGTACTCATACAGACATGCCACACTTATATGCATACATACTCTTACAGACATGCCACACTTATATGCACATACTCTCAGAGACATGCCACACTTATATGCATACATACTCCTACGTATATGCCAGACATATATGTACACATACTCTTACAGACATACCACACTTATATGCATACATACTCTTACAAACATGCCACAATTATATGCATACATGCTCTTACAGATATGCCACACTTATATGCATACATACTCTTAAAGACATGCCACAATTATATGCATACATACTCCTACGTATATGCCACATTTATATGCATACATACTCTTACATGCACACCAGATTATATGCATACATATTCTTACAGACATACCACACTTATATGCTTACATACTCTTACAGACATACTACACTTATATGCATACATACTCTTAGAGACATGCCACACTTATATGCATACATACTCTTACAGACATGCCACACTTATATGCACATACTCTCAGAGACATGCCACACTTATATGCATACATACTCCTACGTATATGCCAGACATATATGTACACATACTCTTACAGACATACCACACTTATATGCATACATACTCTTACAAACATGCCACAATTATATGCATACATGCTCTTACAGATATGCCACACTTATATGCATACATACTCTTAAAGACATGCCACAATTATATGCATACATACTCCTACGTATATGCCACATTTATATGCATACATACTCTTACATGCACACCAGATTATATGCATACATATTCTTACAGACATACCACACTTATATGCTTACATACTCTTACAGACATACTACACTTATATGCATACATACTCTTAGAGACATGCCACACTTATATGCATACATACTCTTACAGACATGCCACACTTATATGCATACATACTCCTACGTATATGCCACACTTATATGCATACATACGCTTACAGACATACCACACTTATATGCATACATACTCTTACAGACATACCACACTTATATGCATACATACTCCTACGTATATGCCACACTCATATGCATACATACTCTTAAAGACGTGCCACACTAATATGAATACATACTCTTACAGACATACCACACCTATATGCATACATACTCTTATAGACATGCCACACTTATATGCATACATACTCTTACAGACATACCACACTTATATGCATACATACTCCTACGTATATGCCACACTTGTATGCATACATACTCTTACAGACAAGCCAAACCTATATGCATACATAGTCTTACAGACATACCACACTTATATGTATACATACTCTTACAGACATGCCACACCTATATGTATACATACTCTTACAGACATGCCACACATATATGCATAAGTACTTTTACAGACATGCCACAATCATATGCATACATACTCTTACAGACATGCCACTCTTATATGCATACATACTCCTACGTATATGCCACACCTATATACATACATACTCTTACACACATACCACACCTATATGCATACATACTCTTACAGACATGCAACACTTATATGCATACATACTCCTACGTATATGCCACACCTATATGTATACATACTCTTACAGACATACCACACTTATATGCATACATACTCTTACAGACATGCCACACTTATATGCATACATACTCTTACAGACATGCCACACTTTAATGCATACATACTCTTAAAGACATGCCACACTTATATGCATACATACTCTTACAGACATACCACACTTATATGCATACATACTCTTACAGACATGCCACACGTATATGCATACATACTCTGACAGACATACCATACTTATACATACATACTCTTACGGACATGCCACACTTACATGCATACATACTCTTACGTATATGCCACACCTATATACATACATGCTCTTATAGACATACCACACCTATATGCATATATACTCATACAGACATGCCACACATATGCTTACATATTCTTACAGACATACCACACATATATGCATACATACTCTTACAGACATGCCACACTTATATGCATACATACTCTTACAGACATGCCACACTTATATGCATACATACTCCTACGTATATGCCCCACTTATATGCATACATTCTCTTACAGACATACCACACTTACATGCATACATACTCTTACAGACATGCCACACTTATATGCATACATACTCTTACAGACATACCACACTTACATGCATACATACTCCTACGTATATGCCACACTTATATGCATACATACTCTTACAGACATGCCACACCTATACGCATACATAGTCTTACAGACATACCACACTTATATGTATACATATTCTTACAGACATGCCACACTTATATGTATACATACTCTTACAGATATGCCACGCATATATGCATACATACTTATAGCAGTTAAGGGAAATAGTTAATTTCCCTAACACCATATATTTTAGGCACTAGAAATGAATTACGAGACTATTGCTTTAACAACACACAACAGCGAAAATACTTTATTTGCAGCTTTGAGGAGGTTTGTTCTTGGTGCTGCAAGACTCGTGGTGTATAGGCTTGCTGGATGTTTGAGACGAAATGGCTTAGCGGGATGTTGGAAATGGCAGCGTGTCGTTGGACGTGTGAGGGAGGTATTCAAAGTCACCGTGTAGTTTTGTGTCGAGAGCGGAGTGGCGCTAGGATCGACATAGTAAATTTGTGTGGTGCTTGTGGAAGGCATGCTGAACGTATCTAATTCATATTCAACTGGGATTCCTTGGTCTAAAATATTAAACGCAAAGAATCCATAAATTAGAAGGTTCCCTCGCTGAGTGTATATGTTGCTGCTGCTAGGGTTAAAGCCACAGTGATATGTCCACACTGGGTGGCTTGTTCAGCCAAAAAGCATCGCTAAGCAGGGGCGACCAGAGACACGTCCGTTCTGGTCGCCGTCTCAAGCCGAAGAGAGTGTGTTTGGCCGCTCACCCGTTTTGCTAGCCGGAAATGAAGGTCCGGGCTGAATAGGATATGTCATCCTGATTGGGTGAAATTCAGTGTTGAATTAAATAGCGCGCCAAAACAAAATACGAGATTTTCATCTTCTCTACATACTCTTACAGACATGCCACACTTATATGCATACATACTCTTAAAGACATGCCACACTTATACGCATACATACTCTTACAGACATGCCACACTTATATGTATACATACTCTTAAAGACATGCCACACTTATATGCATACATACTCTTACAGACATGCCATACTTATATGCATACATACTCCTACGTATATGCCACACTTATATGCATACATACTCTTACAGAAATGCCACACTTATACATATACATACTCTTACAGACATGCCACACCAATATGCATACATACTCTTACAGACATGCCACAGGTATATGCATACATTGTCTTACGTATATGTCATACTTTTATGCATATATACTCTTACAGACATGCAACACATATGTATACATACTCTTACAGACATGCCACACTTATATGTATACATACTCCTACGTATATGCCACACTTATATGCATATATACTCTTACAGACATGCCACACCTGTATGCATAAATACTATTACAGACATGCCAAACTTATATGCATACATACTCTTACAGACATGCCACACTTATATACATACATACTCTTACAGACATGCCACATTTATATGCATACATTCTCTTAGAGTAATGCCACATTCATATGCATAAATACTCCTACGTATGTGCCACACTTATATGCATAAATACTCTTACAGACATGCCAAACTTATATGCATAAATACTCTTACAGACATGCCACACTTATATGTATACATGCTCTTACAGACATGCCACACTCATATGCATACATACTCCTACTTATATGCCACACCTATATTCATACATAACCTTACAGATATGCCAGACTTATATATATACATAATCTTTCAGACATACCACACTTATATGCATACATACTCCTACGTATATGCCACACCTATATACATACATACTCTTACAGACATGCCACACCTATGTGCATACATACTCTTACAGACATGCCACACTTATATGCATACATACTCTTACAGACATGCCACACTTATATGCATACATACACTTACAGACATGCCACACCTATATGCATACATACTCTTACAGACATGCAACACTTATATGCATACATACTCTTAGAGACATGTCACACGTATATATGCATACATACTCTTACTGCCATGCCGCACGTATATGCATACATACTTCTACGTATATGCCACACTTATATGTATACATACTCTTACAGACATACCACACTTATATGCATACATACTCTTACATACATACCACACATATATGCAGACATACTCTTACAGACATGACACACTTATATGTATACATACTCTTACAGACATGCGACACGTATATGCATACATACTCTTACATACATACCACACTTATATGCATACATACTCTTATATGCATACATACGTATATGCCATACCTATATGCATACATACACTCACAGACATGCCATATTTATATGTATACATACTCTTACAGATAGGCCACACTTTTATGCATACATGCTCTTACAGACATACCACACTTATATGCATACATACTCCTACGTATATGCCACACTTGTATATGCGTACATACTCGTACAGACATGCCACACTTATATGCATACATACTCTTACAGACATGCCACATTATATGCATACATACTCCTACGTATATGCCATACCTATATGCATACATACTCTTACAGACATTCCACACTTATATGCATACATACTCGTACAGACATGCCACACTTATATGCGTACATACTCTTACAGACATACCACACTTATATGCATACATACTCCTGCGTATATGCCACACTTATATTCATACTTACTCTTACAGACATGTCACACCTATATGCATACATACTCCTACAGACATGCCACACTTATATGCATACATACTCTTACAGACATGCCATACTTATATGCATACACACTCTTACAGACATTCCACACTTATATGCAGACATACTCCTACGTATATTCCACACTTTTATGCATACATACTCTTACAGACATACCATACTAATATGCATACATACTCTTACAGACATACCACACTTATATGCATATATACTCCTACGTATATGCCACACTTATATGTATACATACTTTTACAGACATGCCACACTTATATATATACATACTCTTACAGACATAGCACACTTATATGCATACATACTCCTACGTATATCCCACACTTATATACATACATACTCTTACAGACATGCTACACTCATATGTATATATACTCTTAAACACATGCCACACCTATATGCATACATACTCTTACAGACATGCCACACTTATATGTATACATACTCTTACAGACATGCCACACTTATATGCATACATACTCTTACAGACATGCTACATGTATATGCATACATACTCTTACTGACATGCCACACTTATATGTATACATACTCTTTCAGACATACCACACTTACATGCATACATACTCCTACGTATATGCCACACTTATATGCATACATACTCTTACAGACATGCCACACTTATATGTATACATACTCTTACAGATATGCCACACTTATATGCATACATATTCCTACGTATATGCCACACGTATATGCATACATACTCCTACGTATATGCCACTCTTATATGCATACTTTATCTTACAGACATTCCACACATATATGCATACATACTCTTACAGACATGCCACACCTATGTGCATACATACTCTTACAGACTTGCCATGCTTATATGCATACATACTCCTACGTATATTCAACACTTATATGCATACATACTCCTACGTATATGCCACACTTATATGCATACATACTCTTACAGACATGCCACACTTTTATGCATACATACTCTTACCGACATTCCACACTTATATGTATACATAATCTTACACACATTCGACACCTATATGCGTACATACTCTTACAGGCAACCCACACTTATATGTGTACATACTCTTAAAGACATGCCACACTTATATGCATACATATTCCTACGTATATGCCACACTTATATGCATACATACTCTTACAGACATGCCACACTTATATGCATGCATACTTTTACAGACATGCCACACTTATATTTATACATACTCTTACAGACATGCCACACTTATATTTATACATACTCTTACAGTCATTCAACACTTATATGCATACATACTCCTACGTATATGCCACACCTATATACATACATATTCTTACACACATACCACACGTATATGCATACATACTCTTACAGACATGCCACACTTATATGCATACATAGTCCTACGTATATGCCACACTTATATGCATATATACTCTTACAGACATGCCACACCTATATGCATACATACTCTTAAAGACAAGCCACACTTATATGCATACGTACTCCTACAGACATGCCACACTTATATGCATACATACTCCTACGTATATGCCACACTTATGTGCATACATATTCTTACAGACATGCCACACATATATGCATACATACTCTTACAGACATGCCATACTTATATGCATACTTACTCTCACAGACATTCCACACTTATATGCATACATACTCCTACGTATATTCCACACTTTTATGCATACATACTCTTACAGACATACCATACTAATATGCATACATACTCTTACAGACATACCACACTTATATGCATACATACTCTTACAGACATACCACACTCTTATGCATACATACTCCTACGTATATGCCATACCTATATGCATACATACTCTCACAGACATGCCATATTTAAATGTATCCATACTCTTACAGATATGCCACACTTTTATGCATACATGCTCTTACAGACATACCACACTTATATGCATACATACTCCTACGTATATGCCACACTTATATGCATATATACTCTTACAGACATGCCACACCTATATGCATACATACTCTTAAAGACATGCCACACTTATATGCATACATACTCTTACAGACATGCTACACTTATATACATACATACTCTTAGAGGCATACCACACATATATGTATACATACTCTTACAGACTTGCCACACTTATATGCATACATACTCATACGTATATTCCACACTTATATCCATACATACTCTTACAGACATGCCACACTTATATGCATACATATTCTTACAGACATTCCCCACTTATATGCATACTTACTCCTACGTTTATGCCACACTTATATGCATACATACTCTTACAGACATACCACACTTATATGTATACATACTCTTACAGACATACCACACTAATATGCATAAATACTCTTACAGAAATTCAACACTTATATGCATACATACTCCTACGTATATGCCATACTTATATGCATACATACTCTTACAGACATGCCACATATATATGTATACATACTCTTACAGACATACCACACTTATATGCAAACATACAACTACGTATATTCCACACTTATATGCATACATACTCCTACGTATATGCCACACTTATATGCATACATACTCTTACAGACATGCCACACTTATATGCATACATACTCTTACAGACATGCCACACCTATATGTATACATACTCTTAGGGACATGCCACACTTATATGCATACATACTCTTACAGACATTCCACACATATATGTATACATAATCTTACACACATTCCACACATATATGCGTACATACTCTTACAGACAACCCACACTTATGTGTTTACATACTCTTAAAAACATGCCACACTTATATGCATACATACTCTTACAGACATGTCACACTTATATGCATACATACTCTTACAGACATGCCACACTTATATGCATACATACTCCTACGTATATGCCACACTTATATGCATACATACTCTTACAGACATGCCACACTTATATGCATACATACTCTCACACACATGCCACACGTATATGCATACATACTCTTACTGACATGCCACACTTATATGTATACATACTCTTACAGTCATTCCGCACTTATATGCATACATATTCCTACGTATATGCCACACCTATATGCATACATACTCTTACACTTATACCACACATATATGCATACATACTCTTACAGACATGCCACACTTATATGCCTACATACTCCTACGTATATGCCACACTTATATGCATATATACTCTTACAAACATGCCACACCTATATGCATACATACTCTTACAGACATGCTACACTTGAATACATACATACTCTTAGATGCATACCACACATATATGTATACATACTCTTACAGACTTGCCAAACTTATATGCATACATACTCATACGTAAATTCCACACTTATATCCAAACATACTCTTACAGACATGCCACATATATATGTATACATACTCTTACAGACATACCACACTTATATGCATACATACTCTTACAGACATTCCACACTTATATGCATACATACTCGTACAGACATGCCACACTTATATGCGTACATACTCTTACAGACATACCACACTTATATGCATACATACTCCTGCGTATATGCCACACTTATATTCATACTTACTCTTACAGACATGTCACACCTATATGCATACATACTCCTACAGACATGCCACACTTATATGCATACATACTCTTACAGACATGCCATATTTATATGCATACACACTCTTACAGACATTCCACACTTATATGCAGACATACTCCTACGTATATGCCACACTTATATGCATACATACTCTTACAGACATACCATACTAATATGCATACATACTCTTACAGACATACCACACTTATATGCATATATACTCCTACGTATATGCCACACTTATATGTATACATACTTTTACAGACATGCCACACTTATATATATACATACTCTTACAGACATAGCACACTTATATGCATACATACTCCTACGTATATCCCACACTTATATACATACATACTCTTACAGACATGCCACACTCATATGTATATATACTCTTAAACACATGCCACACCTATATGCATACATACTCTTACAGACATGCCACACTTATATGTATACATACTCTTACAGACATGCCACACTTATATGCATACATACTCTTACAGACATGCTACATGTATATGCATACATACTCTTACTGACATGCCACACTTATATGTATACATACTCTTTCAGACATGCCACACTTATATGCATACATACTCCTACGTATATGCCACACTTATATGCATACATACTCTTACAGACATGCCACACTTATATGTATACATACTCTTACAGACATGCCACACTTATATGCATACATACTCCTACGTATATGCCACACGTATATGCATACATACTCCTACGTATATGCCACTCTTATATGCATACTTTATCTTACAGACATTCCACACATATATGCATACATACTCTTACAGATATGCCACACCTATGTGCATACATACTCTTACAGACTTGCCACACTTATATGTATACTTACTCTTACAGGCATACCACACTTATATGCATACATACTCCTACGTATATGCAACACTTATATGCATACATACTCTTACAGACATGCCACACCTATATATATACATACTCTTACAGACATACCAAACTTAAATGCATACCTACTCTTACAGAAATTCCACACATATATGTATACATAATCTTACACACATTCCACACCTATATGCGTACATACTCTTACAGACAACCCACACTTATATGTGTACATACTCTTAAAGACATGCCACACTTATATGCATACATACTCTTACAGACATGTCACACTTATATGCATACATACTCTTACAGACATGCCACACTTATATGTATACATACTCTTACAGACATACCACAATTATATACATACATACTCCTACGTATATGCAACACTTATTTGTGTACATACTCTTACAGACATGCCACACTTATATGTATACATACTCTTACAGACATGCCACACTTATATGCATACATACAACAACGTATATTCCACACTTATATGCATACATACTCCTACGTATATGCCACACTTATATGCATACATACTCTTACAGACATGCCAAACTTATATGCATACATACTCTTACAGACATGCCACACCTATATGTATACATACTCTTAGGGACATGCCACACTTATATGCATACATACTCTTACAGACATTCCACACATATATGTATACATAATCTTACACACATTCCACACCTATATGTGTACATACACTAACAGACAACCCACACTTATATGTTTACATACTCTTAAAGACATGTCACACTTATATGCATACATACTCTTACAGACATGTCACACTTATATGCATACATACTCTTAAAGACATGCCACACTTATATGCATACATACTCCTACGTATATGCCACACTTATATGCATACATACTCTTACAGACATGCCACACTTATATGCATACATACTCTTACAGACATGCCACACGTATATGCATACATACTCTTACTGACATGCCACACTTATATGTATACATACTCTTACACACATACCACACATATATGCATACATACTCTTACAGACATGCCACACTTATATGCATACATAGTCCTACGTATATGCCACACTTATATGCATATATATTCTTACAGACATGCCACACCTATATGCATACATACTCTTACAGACATGTCACACTTATATGCATACATACTCTTAAAGACATGCCACACTTATATGCATACATACTCCTACGTATATGCCACACTTATATGCATACATACTCTTACAGACATGCCACACTTATATGCATACATACTCTTACAGTCATTCCACACTTATATGCATACATACTCCTACGTATATGCCACACCTATATGCATACATACTCTTACACACATACCACACATATATGCATACATACTCTTACAGACATGCCACACTTATATGCATACATAGTCCTACGTATATGCCACACTTATATGCATATATATTCTTACAGACATGCCACACCTATATGCATACATACTCTTAAAGACATGCCACACTTATATGCATACATACTCTTACAGACATGCCACACTTATATGCATACATCCTCCTACGTATATGCCACACTTATATGCATATATAGTCTTACAAACATGCCACACCTATATGCATACATACTCTTAAAGATATGCTACACTTATATTCATACATACTCTTAGAGGGTACCACACATATATGCATACATACTCTTACAGACATGCCACACTTATATGCATACATACTCCTACGTATATGCCATGCTTATATGCATACATACTCTTACAGACATACCACACTTATATGCATACATACTCTTAGAGACATGCCACACTTATATGCATACATACTCCTACGTATATTCCACACTTATATCCATACATACTCTTACAGACATGCCACACTTATATGCATACATACTCTTAAAGACATGCCACACTTATATGCATACATACTCCTACGTATATGCCACGCTTATATGCATACATACTCTTACAGACATACCACACTTATATGCATACATACTTTTACAGACATACCACACTTATATGCATACATACTCTTAGAGACATGCCACACTTATATGCATACATACTCCTACGTATATTCCACACTTATATCCATACATACTCTTACAGACATGCCACACTTATATGCATACATACTCTTATAGACATTCCACACTTATATGCATACATACTCCTACGTATATGCCACGCTTATATGCATACATACTCTTACAGACATACCACACTTATATGCATACATACTTTTACAGACATACCACACTTATATGCATACATACTCCAACGTATATGCAACACTTATATGCATACATACTCTTACAGACATGCCACACTTATATGTATACATACTCTTACAGACATGCCACACTTATATGCGTACATACTCCTACGTACATGCCACACTTATATGCATACATACTCCTACGTATATGCCACACTTATATGCTTACATACTCTTACAGACATGCCACACTTATATGCATACATACTCTTAGAGACATGCCACACTTATATGCATGCATACTCTTACGGACATGCCACACTTATATGCATACTTACTTTTACAGAGATTCCCCACTTATATGTATACATACACTTACACACATGCCACACCTATATGCATACATACTCTTACAGATATGCCACACTTTTATGCATACATACTCTTACAGAAATGCCACACTTATATGCATACATACTCTTACAGAAATGCCACACTTATATGCATACATACTCTTACAGATATGCCACACTTTTATGCATACATACTCTTACAGAAATGCCACACTTATATGCATACATACTCTTACAGACATACCACACTTATATGTATACATACTCTTACAGACAATCCACACTTATATGCATATATACTCCTATGTATATGCCACACTTAAATGCATACATACTCTTACAGACATACCCCACTTATATGCATGCACTCTCTTACAGACATGCCACACTTATATGCATACATACTCCTACGTATATGCCACACTTATATGCATACATACTCTTACAGACATGCCACACTTATATATATACATACTCTTAGAGACAGGCCACACCTATATGTATACATACTCTTACAGACATACCACACTTATATGCATACATACTCTTACGGACATGCCACACTTATATGCATACATACTCTTACAGACATTCCACACCCATATGCATACTTACTCTTACAGACATGCCACTCTTATATGTATACATATTCTTACAGACATTCCACACTTTTATGCATACATACTTTTACAGACAAGCCACTCTTATATGCATACATACTCTTACAGTCATACCACACTTTTATGCATACATACTCTTACAGACATACCACACTTATATGCATACATACTCTTAAAGACATGCCACACTTATATGCATACATACTCTTACAGACATTCCACACCTATATGCATACATACTCTTACAGACATGTCACACTTATATGCATACATACTCTTACATACATGCCACACTTATATGTATACATACTCTTACAGACATACCACACTTATATGCATACATACTCCTACGTATATGCCACACTCATATGCATACATACTCTTACAGACATGCCACACTTATATGTATACATACTCTTACAGACATTCCACACTTATATGCATACATACTCCTACGTATATGCCACACTCATATGCATAAATACTCCTATGTATATGCCACACTTATATGCATACATACTCTTACAGACATATCACACTTATATGCATACATACTCTTACAGACATGCCACACTTTTATGCATACATACTCTTACAGACATACCACACTTATATGCATACATACTCTTACAGATATGCCACACCTATATGCATACATAGTCCTACATATATGCCACACGTATATGCATACATACTCTTACAGACATGCCACACCTATATGTATACGTACTCTTACAGACATGCCACACCTATATGTATACATACTCTTACAGACATACCACACTTATATGCATACTTAGTCCTACGTATATACCACACTTATATGAATACATATTCATACATATATTGGAGTAAACAATGGATTGCAATCGGACAATATGTAGAGAAAAATTGATAACAAGTTAATCCAAGTGGAAGGAGAGATTTATTGAGAAGTCAACACTATAGCATTTCAGTTCTAATGAACTATCATCTGGACTATGTAGGGTGATATTAGTGATGTTAAGTCAATGATTGATGTTTGAAAATGTATAATACAAAAACCTATTTAAATTTTTCCCTCGGTTTTGCATTTTACATTTTAAAATATCCATTGTTGACTTAACGTTGCTAATATCACCTCTCCTGGTCCTAATGATGGTTCAGTTGAACCGAAACGCTATAGTGTCAACTTCTCAATAAATCTCTTCTTCCACTTGGATTACCTTGTATCAATTTTTCTCTTCATACATATATATCACACCTATATGCATACATACTTTTACAGACATGCCACACTTATATGCATACATACTCTTACAGACATGCCACACTTTTATGCATACATACTCTTACAGACATACCACACTTATATGCATACATACTCTTACAGATATGCCACACCTATATGCATACATAGTCCTACATATATGCCACACGTATATGCATACATACTCTTACAGACATGCCACACCTATATGTATACGTACTCTTACAGACATGCCACACCTATATGTATACATACTCTTACAGACATACCACACTTATATGCATACTTAGTCCTATGTATATACCACACTTATATGAATACATATTCATACATATATTGGAGTAAACAATGGATTGCAATCGGACAATATGTAGAGAAAAATTGATAACAAGGTAATCCAAGTGGAAGGAGAGATTTATTGAGAAGTCAACACTATAGCATTTCAGTTCTAATGAACTATCATCTGGACTATGTAGGGTGATATTAGTGATGTTAAGTCAATGATTGATGTTTGAAAATGTATAATACAAAAACCTATTTAAATTTTTCCCTCGGTTTTGCATTTTACATTTTAAAATATCCATTGTTGACTTAACGTTGCTAATATCACCTCTCCTGGTCCTAATGATGGTTCAGTTGAACCGAAACGCTATAGTGTCAACTTCTCAATAAATCTCTTCTTCCACTTGGATTACCTTGTATCAATTTTTCTCTTCATACATATATATCACACCTATATGCATACATACTTTTACAGACATGCCACACTTATATGCATACATACTCTTACAGACATGCCACACTTATATGCATACATACTCTTACAGGCATGCCACACTTATATGCATACATACTCTTACAGGCATGCCACACCTATATGCATACATACTCTTACAGACATGCCACACTTATATGCATCCATACTCTTACAGACATACCACACCTATATGCATACATATTCTTACAGACATGCCACACCTATATGCATATATACTCTTACAGATATGCATGTACTAATAAGCATATTCATTATTGCGCCGAGACATGTGCACCCAGTTGCAGAAGAACTTTTTAGTGTCACAAATCATCAATTTTCTGATCATCATCTTTCTGTCAAGAATAAGATTTTTCCCTTTTCTTATAAATTATACACTAGAAGAAATCTACAAGATCGATCAATTGAAATATTGTTGGAGTCACATTAGTCAGACAATTATGGAGTCGGATTTTCTGAACCAATCTCTTCTCTGTGTTTGAGACAATCTCTAAATGTCACTGTAAAAATAAAGAACATGCCAGTTAACAAAAAAATGTATATTATAATCTATGGTAGTTATAAGATTTTATTTGTTCAGTAAAAAAGATTAAGCAAATCACTGAAACTTGCTCTTCCCTGGATTGTAAATGCTCATATGTTTTTCTTATTTTATTCCTTGCAAGTTTTTCATACCAGTTTTAACTTGTGGTTTTTCACTGATGTCTGAGTGACAGCAAACCACCTCAGATCTCCAAAACTCTTTTAAGTATTCAAGCTGATTTTAACAGCTCTAAAATCTGGATAGTCTTGATTCTTTCTCTGGTCTTCAATTCCTCTAACTTCTTTTCTGTCTGTCTTTTGATTTCAAACTTCTTCAGAATTTTATATGTCTAATTTTCTAAGACAGATTTTAGTTTGTGCATGTACCATTTGTTGCAGAGTTAAGTTTTGGTAAGATATATTATTTGCTTGGTCATTAGAGGCTTTTGCAGCATTTTTCCTCTTGCTTATAGGGGTCAGGTTCATTGTATGATGTCTGAGATGCTTCTTAAGGGGAATATCAACATGACCAAACATTTTTTGCAATAGCTACTCATTCATTTCAATTTGTGCATGGTGCCCCTCCCCCTCACATACACACACCACTATAAAATAACTTATTATCAATTCTGATTTGGTGGGAAGTCAGAAAAATATTTACATGGTCAAATTTCATAATCTTGTACAATTTCTATTGGATAAATTTTCCTACCAAATACTTTCATTGTATTTATTTTGTACCAATTTGCTGCATTTGCTAATTATATGATAACCTGTATCATCTCTGTCACGACATTAACTGCACTTGCAATTCCTCTATGTATTATCATTCATTACTTTAACATGATTACCCAGTCCGAAGGGGGGTGTAAAACACACTGACTGCACCTCTGCAGAGGAGCAAAAAAAAACCTCAATGATTGTCCTGGATATGACACAAAACAGTCTGATGGTGAGGTCCCAGTAATGCTGGGGCCTTGGGGAATACGGAGCACCCCTTCATTGCCATTGCTCCCAGGTCCACTCTGGCTTGGCATGGTAGCACCTGATAGGGCCCAATCTATGGGTTCAATAGAACTAATGGCATACTTATGCTAAACTGAACTGTTTGACTAAACTGAATAGCTTGAAATAGAAATATTTTTCACAATTAAACTGTACTTATTTTAAACTGCATGCTTATGCTAAACTGAATTATTTGAAATGGAACTGTTTTTTGACAATGAAACTGTATTTACACTAAACTGAATTGTTTAACATAGAACTGTTTTGACATTTAACTGTGTGTAAACAAAATCTGTACTTATGCTAAACTGAATTAGCTGAATTAGAATTGTTTGAATAAACTGAATAGCTTGAAATAGAAATGTTTTTAACAATTAAACTGTGTACTCATGCTAAACTGTATTGTTTGAAATAGAACTGATTATTTACATAAAAATGGATTTGGCATTAAATAACCTACAAAGGTTGATATGTCATAAAACCCAACCAACTTTAACATGATATTGTATGTCTTTCTTTTTTTTAAACAATACAGTCTAAGTATTTTACTGAAAGCTTTTTGGTATGCTTTTATTTTCTTACAGGAGGAGGAGAACCACCGACTTCTTTCTCATCCCGTGTGCTCGTTGCTGGCTTTTGGTTCTTCTGTATTATCATGATGTCAACATTCACAGCAAATTTAGCTGCCTTTCTCACTGTCAAGAGAATCACAAATGATCTTAACTCTTTGGATGACCTTGCACACTCAAAGGTCAAATATTCAGTCATGTCAAACACAGCTGTAATGCGTTATTTTGAAAGAATGGCAAAGATTGAGCATGAACTCGACAAGAGTTGGAAGAAAATGAATTTCCAAGAAGATCCAAATGGCTATCAGAAACAAAGCCTGGCAGTGTGGCATTATCCCATCAGTGAAAAATATGTCAATATATGGAGTAAAATTCAGGAGTATGGAATGCTCACAAACACCTCTGAAGCAATAAAAAGAGTACAGCAAGGTGACTTTGCATATATAACAGAATCTCCAATTGTACAATGGTATATGTCAAAAAACTGCAAGTTTACCAGCATTGGAGATCAGTTCAGTTCACGACCCTATGCATTTGCCCTGAAGCAAAATTCCCCATTGGTCAGTAAATTTTCTAGCAGGTAAGTCAATAATCATAATGTTTGTGCTAAAGATAAATTATTTATTTCACTTGTTATATATATATGTATATATATATTGGCAATAAAGAGACCAAAGGTTTTATGCATGATGAAAATTAAAACTTAAAAAATGGAAGCCTAGCTAACCAGTTTTGTTCCTCACACAACAGAGCTAAATCCAGGAAAATATACAATCAAAAACAAGAAATATGTTGAGTAAGAAAAAAATTTTCCATTGGAGACAACCTCAAAATAATATTAAGTCCAAGTAGACATTCTGTCTGTTTATAGAGAGACTGTTTGCTGGACAAAATATGAATAGTCTCCAATATTTTTAGGTGAAATGAGGAATATGATTTACTGAATAAAGAGAAAAAATCGACACTAAATCTCTTAGCACAATCACAGTTATTAATTCGGTGTTCTGCAATTGATGAGCTATATGCATCATTAAGAATATCAGTCGGGCTAAAATTAAAAATTTGTTTTTTCACAAGAATATGCTATTTAATACTGGCATCCAGCCTTTGGTTGTTTTTTTTTGATGAAGTGCAAACTGCCACTATATTTATTATTAAACTTCTTGCAAGTTTTTCACACCAGTTTTAACTGATAGTTTGACTCTGTAGAGTCTTAGTGACAGCAAGTCTCCTCAATTCTCCTGGGTTCTTCTAACTGATCTTAACAAGATGATCTCAGTTTTTCCTCTTATCTTCGACTCAAGTTTAGAAGTGCACAGAAAATGGAGAGAGAAATAAATCAGATGTAGTAAGATAAGTTTTATCAAAATTGTACGATCTTCACAAATGAGAAAAATAAGAAAACTCAAGTAGTTCAAACTTTTTCAACAAATAAAAAAAAGAGATTCTTACATTCATTTTCTGACTTTCCTTCTATACATAACATCATAACAGAAGTAAGCGGCTCTTCCCTTAGATAAGCAATAAATCCTGATTATCTCTGTAACCAAGCATCCAGATCAAAGTTCACAAATGTGTAAATTTTTAGTCACTCTCTGCTGCAATAAGACATCTTTTTACATTACAACAGTCTTACTCAAGAGAAGATCGGATTATTTATCATCAAGGCATGCCTACCGCACAAATTTCTTGGACTCTCTCTTGTCACTCATCCCTATCTGTCATCGCTCATGGCAGGTCTTCTAGACAGCATTCAGTACTTGCTGATAAATGTAAGTTTTTGTAGGCCAGCCAACACTGATGAGTCCATTTGTCCTAATCCATGAGAAAACATCACTTATGAGTTCACCCTAACTTCTCCAACTGTGTGCGGCATATCTTGCTCATCTTTCTTGGATGGTTTGTGAGATGGGAAGTAAATGGCTATACAATTACTATTTTGTAGAGTGCTGTATAGGGGATGCATTCAAAACAACATGCAGTATTCTTGTGTAATTCCTATCAAGCTTTTTTTCTGCAGGCAATCTATTAAAGCTGAAGTGGTGCAACCATCTAGTAGTACTGATATGGTTCCATCTTGGATGAATTCCTGTTTTATTTCATCAGATAGATCAGATATCCATATTGTTGTTAACTTGTCAAAAGTAGTTCATCCCTTTCTTCTGCGTAAATATTGATATCAACTGAAATCTAGTTGACAAATATCAATTAAATTTTAGTTTTTTTTTATTATTTGTATTCTAAGATTTAAAATTTTCATCATAAAATCTTGATATGCTTTTTTGTTATTTTTTCTGTCAAGGGAATTTTTTTTTGTGTTAATAATTGGAAAATATTAATCAGAAATAAAATAATGATGAAGAATTAAATGAAGAAATGAATTAACAATAAAATTACTTCATCTCAATATCTTTTTAAATCTAAGACTGGAATTGTATATAATTAGTTGTTGATTTGATTTGATTTTTTTTTCTTTTTATTTCAGTATTTTAGATCTGCAACAAAAGACGATGCTTGAGAAATTCAAGAATGAATGGTGGAAAGAAAGAAAATGTGATTCAAATGCAAATGCTAATAAAGGCTTGGACATTAAAAGACTTGCAGGAACATTTATTGTCATTGGAATTGGTCTTGGTTGCGGACTACTTTTTCTTGTATTGGAACTCATCTGGAGTAAATATTATTACAAGGTAAAAAGATCTTTTTCAAAAGATGAAATCAATTTGATAATCTGATTATTATTGCCAATAAATATAAACACTGCTAACCCATTTTCATAAAGAGATCTACACCAAAATACCAGCATTTTATCACTTTTGGAACATTATACACTGAAAACGGATATTATTAAGTTCTATTTATTACTAAACTCTACAGTATTGAAACTTTGTAACCAAAAATTTGAATATGTGGTCGTCTAATAATAAGTACAACCCTTATATATATATATATATATATATATATATATATATATATATATATATATATATATAATTCTATTTCTAGTAAAAGAGGTATTTCAATTTTATTTTGGTTAGAGTTTCAATACAATACACATTCTATTGAAGGGGTGTAGACGATTCTGACTGTATCCCCTGCAAAGGAGTAAGTTTATTCCCACCAAAAATAGGGGTGTTCTTTGTATGACATTAAACGACATCTGATTGTGAGACACAAGTTCAGGAGATCTAGGAAGTGTGAAGTACCTCTTCAATGCCATTACTTCCAGGTCAACCCTTACCCAAAGAGGTAGGACTTGTTAGGATCCTATCTGTAGGTCAAATAGATCAAATCAAAAATTATTTGTGTTAGAAAAAATACTTGAAACCATATAACTGTAAATTATTTAGTATAAAGAATTAGTTACTAGAGGCCATAATAGTTTACCCAATGATCATTATTATTTACTTGCAACAATATAATTATTGGTATTAGATAGAAATACTTGCAACAATATAATTATTGGTATTAGATAGAAATACTTGAAACCATTCAACTCTGTACAAATTATTCATATTAGATATTTGTATTACTTGATATCATATAAATATTAAAAAAAAAAACTCTTAAGAAACAATTTAACAAAAAATATAAATATAAACATACAATGAACATGATTTCCTAACCTCTAGGCATATATCAACCCAAGACAGGTTGATATGCCATTAAAATCAGTCAAATCAGTATTGTTGGGTGTTATTTCCAGGATTTGTTCAAAACAGCATGTAGCGTTCTTGTGTAGTTCCAATCTAGCTTTTTCTATAAGTATTTCGTTAGTGTCTATGTGGTGCATTTATACAGTAGTATTGACACAGCCACAACTTGGAAGAAATTCTGTTTTATTTTATCAGAAAGATCAGATTTCCCTATGATCATAAACCTGTCAATAATAGTCCATACTTTACTGATGCATAAGTTGATATTGCTTTTAGTAGATGAGATATTGCTACCAAGGTATATGAACTGGTCTGCTGATTTCAGAGGCTTGCCATTTAATAAGATGACACCATCTTGGTTAAAACAAAATAACTCAGATAAAACAGATTCCAAATATTTTAATAAAGATGAATTTATATAATACATAATCAATAAGAAATTCACATATGGAATTATTTTTACTTATTTTCTTTTAATATAAGTAGATAATTCAATATTGATAAAAATTATTTGCCTCCATTAAAATGTTATTGCTGCAATTATTTCTATTCTCATTATTATAATTGTTCAACAAATAAAAATAAACACTGATTTTATAAGACTATAAAAAATCTGCTTTTCAATTTTTAAACCAAAGGAAATTTTATTTTTCTGTTTTGCAAAAACAAGAAAAACTTGAAATTTTATTTTTGAATTTAATTCTTTTCAAAACTAAAATATTGTTGAAAACTCAGTAAAAAATGTTTCTCTAACTCTCTGCATTTACTTAATATTAAAGGGGGTGTTCCTATGGCACAGTGGCTAATGTGTTGGACTGCTACATTGTAGTGAGTACGTTCAAACTTCCGTAACATTTACTTTCAGTCTAATATCTTTGGGAAAGATATGAACCACCTTATTCCTACCAGCTATGGCTTAAATAATATCACTACTGTTCTTCTACAAATAACCCACAAAAGTTGATATGCCATTAAGTAAAGAAACTGGATCAAACCAAGCTAATATTGAATTACTTGATCTAGTTACCAAAAATATTTGTGTTCCTAGACATTTGAGTTGTTTTGAAGCTTACTTAGTCAAACTTTTCTCTGAAATAAAATATTTAAAGGACTGAATCAAATAAAATTGGTGGAGTTAGATATGAAAGGAGTCTACTAATTACAAGGGTTATTCAATAAATAAAGTGAATTTTGCCTTAGGAACTTGCAATAGGAAGCACTGTTTACAGTCACGTCTTTTTCAAGGAAGTCAATAGTGATGTCTCCTTTCATGTACCAAAAGACAGTCAACATGACCTTCTTTACTAACCAGGGCACCAAGAACCTTTTTTTTTACTGGAGAGTCATTGTGTTTCCATTCTCTAGACTGTCTTTTTGACTCAAGTTTGTAGTTGGAAACCCATGTTTAGTCAATTTGTAAACATTTTTTAACTAAAACATATTTCTCTGTACACTTGAAACCCTCTTTTATAAATTTCACATAGTTTGCACTTCTCAGCCATGAATAATCTGATGGCATAACTCTGTTCAAGCCTAAAGTACTCTGATTTGTTACCCTTTTGAACAGGCTCAAAACAAATATATTTGTGAGATTTAAATAATTTTTGCAATAAACCAATTTCATATAAAACAAAGTTACATTCATGAAAAAAAATTCTGAAAAAAAACATTTTGCTATTTTAAAAACATTCCCCTCAATTATTGAATGATCTTCGTAAAAATATAAAAGATTTTGTAAATTATGCAGATCACCTTTACTTTACTCTATGTGTAAACATTTTGGAAATTTTCCACAGAGATGAAATTTTTTTATAGAAATTATCATTTGAATCCCAAATTTCTAACATAAACGAGTGACTTTATCTGCTATCGCGTCATACCAAAGACTTTAAAAATGTTACTTGATACCTCCTTGCTTAACACTCAGCAGTATAAGGTATGTATCAAGGGTAAAGTGGAGCAATCCAGGGAAAGGAGTAGCACTCTCCCCTACACCTCGTTGTAGTAGCTATTGAAAAGAGAGCTTTCGGGTAGTCCTCGACTACGTTCGCCAACTTACTTTTTTTACTTATCTGCTATGATGTTAGCTGAGAGGCTGTTCTTTTCAAGGATTTCATAAAATTCATTCAAACTATCAGTTTTCAAAAGGGTAAAAGGAGTGTAGGAAATTTTTGCTTTTTCTCAAACAAAATGTTTGGAGAAAAACCTAGATGGAAACTACAGAAGGATGTGAGGTGCTGTTTTAAACAAATCCTGACAGCAGCAGCAGCAGCCTACAAAACAGCCAACATCAAAGAATGGCAAAAGCACAACATGCTGGTCATTACTGAAGGAGTTAGGATAAACTCATGTTCTCAAAGTTAAGGGGACACGCTGGCTCCGTACCTCTTTATCATTTGTCTAGACTACGTACTTAGAACATCGATTGACAAAATCAGAGAGAATGGCTTCGAGCTGACAAAGAAAAGAAGCATAAGGTACCCCGCAAAAACAATTACCGATGCCGACTACGCCGATGACATAGCGATACTGGCAAACACACCCAACCAAGCCGAAACACTACTGCATAGTCTGGAACGAGCAGTCGCAGGCATAGGCCTCTATGTCAATGTACACAAAATGGAATATATGTGCTATAATCAAATGGGGGACATCTCCACTCTAGATGGAACCCCTCTTAAACTAGTAGACAAATTCACTTACCTAGGAAGCAGCGTCGCATCAACCGAAATGGACATCGACACGAGGTTAACGAAAGCATGGACAGCTATCAATAGGCTATCGATTATATGGAAATCAGACCTAACCGATAAAATGAAACGCAGTTTCTTCCAGGCACTGCTATATGGATGCACTACATGGACTCTAACAAAACGGCTGAAGAAGAAGCTAGACGGCAATTACACAAGAATGCTGCAAGCAATCTTGAACAAGTCCAGGCGGCAACACCCCACAAGACACCAACTGTACGGCCACCTGCCTCCTATCACGAAAACTATTCAAGTTAGACAAACCAGACATTCAGGACACTGCTGGAGAAGCAGGGACAAACTCATAAGTGATGTACTCTTATGGACCCCCACACATGGCCGTGCAAAAGCAGAATGACCAGCACGAACATGCATTCAGCAACTATGTGAGGATACAGGATGTTGTCCTGAGGACCTGCCTAGGGCGATGAACGATAGGGAGAAGTGGCGAGAGAGGGTCAGGGATATCCGTGCTACCGGCACGACATGATGATGATGATGGACTCCTACACATGGACACACCAGTGCTGACCAACCAGCTAAAACTTACTTTCATCAGCTCTGTGCAAATATCAGCTGCAGTGTAAATGCCTTATCTAGTGTAATGGCTGATAGGGATGGATGGCAAGAAAGAGACAAAGGAATCTGTGCTGTCAGCACACCTTGAACATAATAAGGAGGAAACATCTGAATAAAAAATTAAGTTAGAGTGTTAGATAAGACTGTTTATATTCACGACTGCTCTTGGAAAAGGAATGAATACACTTCTCTCTTAAACTATGGGTAAATAGCAAAGCATATAGAACCTTTTATTCATAGAAAAGCAGTCCAATTGAGAGAATTACGGTATATTTATGAAAATGATTTTAAAATATTTATTTTTATATCACTTTTTTCACTAATTACATGCTTCTCGTCTTTATAATTTCAGAAAAGAAAAGCCAATACTGAGGGACTTCCTGAGACAGACGTTTCTGTTATATTTGGTAAACCAAATACTAGCTCCAACAACCATCAGAATGGTTCAAATTACATCTACTCAAATCCAGCTTTCAGTGAAGCAAAGCAAAAGTGATTTTCTCAACGAGTGTAAATAATCTATTGAATAATCAGGATCAGAAATATAAGATTATTAATATTATTTTAAAAACAAACACACCTGCACTTTATCAAATAATTTGAACACTTGAGACAATGTATCTTTGAAATATAAAACTTGTAATGCTTTTATATTGAATTCTTCTGGTAATATTCATTATCTATAAAAGTATTTGAATCCATTAGCAAAAATAACCATAGAAACTAAAATGTGTATATGTTTTTAAGTGCACCATCATCATACATGCACAAACACACTTATGCAAATACATACAGAGAGAGAGAGGGAGAGAGAGAGAGTGAGAGAATGAGACAGGAAAAGAGGGAGTGATATAGAGAAGTCCCAAAAAATAATAGTTTCTGCATTTTAATTTTCTTTTTAATGTTTCCAATATTTCTTCAGTACAAATTATTGTAGTTCAACTCAAGGGGACATGCTAGATGGAGATAAGGGCAACATTTCATTTCCCACCCCATGGAACTACAAAGTCATCTGTACCCCCAAAATCAGGCCTTCTTACCAAGACTAAGGAATCATCCAGTAAGTCTTACTTAGTTGGACAAATGACAGCATGTATAGTGCTTTCTTTATGGATGGATTGCCTTTCATGTAACAAGGTCACCAGAAATATGTATTTCGAATATATTGAAATAGTATTAGCAGACTCTAATGGCTCCTCTTTAAGTCAAGAATTATCTTTTTTTGAAGCCGATTTTTACCTGAAAGAAGGAATCAATAACAATAAAAAAAAATTTGTATATGATAGTTATGCTCCAGTTCTGGAGAGTGTGGAGAACCCTTTCATTGCCATTACTACCAGGCCCACTCAAACTCAGAGTAACAGTACCTATTAGGGTGTCATCTATGGGTCAAATAGATCTGTTCGAGTATAATCTATGGGTCAAATAGATCTGTTAGGGTGTCATCAATAGGTCAAATAGATCTGTTAGGGTGTCATCAATAGGTCAAATAGATCTGTTAGGGTATCATATATGAATCAAAAAGATCTGTTAGGGTATCATCGATAGGTCAAATAGATCTGTTAGGGTGTCATCCATGGGTCAAATAGATCTGTTAGGGGGTCATCAATAGGTCAAATAGATCTGTTAGGGTGTCATCTATGGATCAAATAGATCAGTTAGGGTGTCATCTATGGGTCAAATAGATCTGTTAGGGGGTCATCTGTGGGTTAAATAGATCTATTAGGGTGTCATAAATATGTCATATAGATCTGTTAGGGTGTCATCAATCGGTTAAATAGCTCTGTTAGGGTGTTATCTAAGGGTCAAATAGAACTGTTTGGGTGTCATCAATGGGTGAAATAGATCTGTTTGGGTCTCATATATTTGTCAAATAGTTCTATTAAACCCATAGATGACACCCTAACAGAACTGTTAGGGTGTCATCAATGGGTTAAATAGATCTGTTAGGCTGTCATCTATGGGTCAAATAGATCAGTTAAACTGTCATCTATGGGTTAAATAGAACTGTTAGGGTGTCATCTATGGATCAAATAGACCTGTTAGGGTGTCATTTATGGGTTAAATAGATCTGTTAGACTGTCATCTAGGGTTAAATAGATCTGTTAGGGTGTCATCAATAGGTCAAATAGATCTGTTAGGGTGTCATCTATGGGTCAAATAGGTCTGTTAGGGTGTCATCTGTGGGTCAAATAGATCTGTTATAGTGTCATCAATAGGTCAAATAGATCTGTTAGGGTTTCATCTATGGGTTAAATAGAACTGTTAGGGTGTCATCTATGGGTAAAATAGATCTGTTAGGGTGTCATCAATAGGTCAAATAGATCTGTTAGGGTGTCATCTATGGGTTAAATAGATCTGTTAGACTGTCATCTAGGGTTAAATAGATCTGTTAGGGTGTCATCAATAGGTCAAATAGATCTGTTAGGGTGTCATCTATGGGTCAAATAGGTCTGTTAGGGTGTCATCTATGGATCAAATAGATGTGTTAAGGTGTCATCAATAGATCAAATAGATCTGTTAGGGTTTCATCTATGGGTTAAATAGACCTGCTTAAAAATATTCATATGCAATGGGACTATGAGCAAAAAAACAACACAAAAAATGTAAATGTGAATGTACAGTGAATGCAATTCCCTAACATCTTGGTATGATATAACTCTAGATTGGTTAACATGCCATTAAAATTAATCAATCAATCTGCTTTCATCTTTATTACTCCTTAATATGAGAAATGACTTTACTTAATATAACCCAACCAATCAATCAATATAGTTTACTGTAGTTTATCAATTCATCTTTATCCGCAAAAGTAAATGAATAAGTCTATAGACTGACACATAGTAAGTTGGTGCTGAAATTTCCACCGTATAACGCTCAGTCTATGCAATCAATATTTAGCACTGAATTATGTTGACGCCACAGTAGATATGGAAGGGTGCTTACAGTAACCATCATTTTCACAGGAAATAAAATCAGTCACTTGAGTTCAAATCCTGGACAAGGCTGTTCCCATTTCATTTTGTGCTAATGCCCTTGGGAAAGGCAATAATCAATCTATTCTCCCCCATCCAACTATGGATAAATAGTAAGGCAAATTGGGTTGTTTAGCCTTGGTTAAGCAACCAGTCTCAGAGGAGGAAAACTCTAGATTCCACTTAAAAATTGACCTCATGTCACGTCTTGCCTGTAGTGGAAAAGTTAAATAAATATATAGCACAAAAGAGATGATGTTTCAGATTAGGTATTTTTTGTCTGGACTAAATTCTTTTTCACTATTATATTGTGTACTAATCAATGTAGTAATATTTATATCTGTATATCTCAATCAATATCTAAACATACTTTTCTCTCTTTATTCAATTCTATGTATCTTTTACATCTATCTACTTATTCATACTTACATGATGGAAAAAGAATAGTCATTCATCTTTTGTTCACTTTTCCTTTTTATTTACAAGAGAATGGATGTCTGGATTAAATTAATGAAAGAATTATCCAAATGTTTATCATCTAGCACTGTGGTTTTCAAACTGTACTCTAAGAACCATAGTAAGTCTGCAACATCAATTGCAGGCATCTACAGATGCTACAAAATTCTCTGGAAAATTTATATTATCCAATCAGCGATAGAACCACAAATTTTTATATCTAGTTACTTGTATACACCTATGAAAATTCAGTTTAAACAGCAACCACTTCCTGAATTTTGGCTTACTGTGGCTTCTGAGTATCCATTGTTGTCAAAAAGGCAGTAAAAATGCTGATAACTTTAAAACAACATATTTTAAATAAAACAACATTTTCATAATGATGACTAAATATACATCTAGACTTGTTGTACAAAGTGAATTGCATGTATCTTTGTCAAAAATATCACCAAGAATTGACAATTTGCGCCCAGCTAGGCAAGTTCATCCCTTTTACTAAATGTCAGACTGAATATCAGATTTTGTGATTTTCATTTAATATTTTGGATAAATTTCATTTTTATTTATATAAAAGTCAATAAGATTTTATTTTTATTCATATAAGGGTCAATAAGATTTTATTTTTATTTATATAAGGGTCCATAAGATTTTATTTTTATTTATGTAAGGGTCCATAAGATTCAATTTTTATTTATACAAGTGTCCATAAGATTTTATTTTTATTTATATAAGGGTCCATAAGATTTCATTTCTATTTATATAAGGGTCCATAAGATTTTATTTTTATTTATACAAGGGTTCATAAGATTTTATTTTCATTTATATAAGGGTCCATAAAATTTTATTTTTATTTATATAAGGGTCCATAAGATTCAATTTTTATTTATACAAGGGTCCATAAGATTTTATTTTTATTTATATAAGGGTCCATAAGATTTCATTTTTATTTATATAAGAGTCAATAAGATTTTATTTTTATTTATATAAGCGTCCATAAGATTTCATTTCTATTTATATAAGGGTCCATAAGATTTCAAATTTTTTTATATAACGGTCCATAAAATAGGCCCAGAAATAGAAATCAGTCCTGGGTCCAAAAATGTTGAAAACCACTGATCTGGCAATTTTCACCATATTAGATCAGGGAGAAGCTATAAATTTTATTACTTTTTTCTTAACTACTTTTAAACTTGACATTATAACTTTTGGTTGCTGTGATAACATAATGCATTTTGCAACAATCAAAAGTCTTCCCTGGGCTGAATAGATCAAGCAGTTGTTAAATATGCCATAAGACATAAAAATGTATAAACATGATAGACTTTTCAAAATACCTCCTTTACACTTTTTGTTTAAACTTTAAGGGATTCTGCCTAAATACGCACATACTCACAGATTATAAATTCCTAGACTAATTAGCCAATCTTGATGAAACTTGACATATGAATTCCCTTGACCTCAAGGAGTGTTTCAAAGTCATTTGAAAGAGGCAACATAGGTTAAAATTGATTAGAAAGGCCTAATTTATCCAGAAAAAAATTGGCATCCTCAGGTGGACCCTCATTGTTAAGCTGAAGAGAAAGATTGATCAAGCACAACTCATTCTAATTGACTTTTCAGTCAATGAGCAAATCTTGATGAAACATGAAAAGTGAATTCCCTGACCTCAGTCCACCCTCCAACTGCTGACTACTTAAGAAGCTCAGAAAATTTTAGCTTAAAATTTATCAAGAAGGTCTTCTCTAACCAGAAAGCAAATAGAATTGTGATTTGCTGAAGCTTCTTCCCTCCACATGCAAATGCGCTCACTGGGAACCGACATTAGACAGGACTCATTTGAACAAAAATCAAATAGAAAAAAGTTTTGTTTGACTTTAGTATATCATTTTTATTCTGGGCAATACCTGCTTTGTCTACAACTAAGGTGTATTTAAATAACAGCCCATATATATATATATATATATATATATATATATATATATATATAAAAATTTTGTTGAGGGTCCAAAAAGAGAAAGAAATATTTTTAAATAAGTAGGTCCATGAAAAGATTTGTATTTTTTAGGATTTATTTATTTATTTTGTTCTTAGATACATGTATGTTTCCAGCTTGTTGCTTTCATCAAAGAACATATATGGCACAAGGCCTTGTTAATGGGGTGCCCCAAGTCTCATTGAGTACCCCATGAACAAGGCCTTGTGCCATATATGTTCTCTGATGAAAGCAACAAGCTGGAAACATACACGTATCTAAGAACAAAATAAATCCTAAAAAAATACAAATCTCTTCATGGACCTACTCATTTAAAAGAAAAATATATGTATATATATGTATATATATATATATACATATATAATGCAGTTTGTTATATTTATAAAGAGTGTTCAAAACTGATGATAGTGCATATATAGATCTAAGAATCAACTGTGATTTGTAACAGTCAGTTTTTTTGATTATGAGATCATCACATCAATTTCTTTTGGTCCGATGATTATATAGGCAAGAAACTGTCACCAAGTAGTACTGACTTTGCATCAACATTAGCCATTGATAGATCAAGAGAGAGAGAGAGAGAGAGAGAGAGAGAGAGATAGACATCATTTTTCTCTCTCTCTCACTCCCTCTTTCTCCCTCTCTCTCTCTCTCTCTCTCTCACACTCAATATAATAATATGCACTCATGTATACACTTATACACACATACACATACAGCAACACACACACACACACACACACACACACACACGTGCCATGACCTAATGGTTATCATCATAGAAAATGGACATGGTGACACAAGTCCAATTACCCAACGAAACTGGGCTAATACCCTTGGGAAAGGTTTGAATCCGATTATTCTCCTCCAGCTATGGATAGGAAAGACTGGGTTCTTTAGCTTTGCTTAGGTAACCAATATAGGAGAAGGAAAACTCTTAATTCAAACATTTAGTTATATCCTACAGTTGGTAAATACACACACATATATATATATATATATATATATATATATATATATATATATATATATATATATATACACAAACACACACACACACACACACACACACACACATATATATATATATATATATATATATAGGAATAAAACATTCATGTTTTTTCAAATATTCATCCCGTAATTTCACTCATCATTTTTCAGTTTTCTTTAACTCTTCCAAAGAAAATTCAGTAAATGTTTTTTAAATCTTCATTCATTTTTTGTTGACAAGGGAGCTTTTCAGCACCCCCTCACATGTCTGTGTGTGCATAGTATCTCTCTTAATACATCTGAGAGAAAAATTGACATAAGTCTGACAATATGTGAATATGAAATATGAAAATACAAGATATACAGGGGATGTATTTATCAATATAAATGATATGCTAATTTTTAACGTTTCCTTTATTTTTATCCACATCTTCAGTATGATGTTAACATCCCATACTGACATTACCCTGAAGAGGGTTTTAAAAAAAATGAAACATTAAACATTGGCATATTATTCATATACAAATAAACATATCCTCTGATTATATTGGGGTTTTTTCAGATTAAATACATACACACACACATATATATATATATATATATATATATATATATATATATATATATATATATTAGCTGTCTGAATTTCTGAGATGAAGCTTGATGATTTTTATCATTCAAGGTTTTCAGACTATAGTTTCATATTTATTGTTATATTCACAATGTTTTTGGCTGATATGTCCTTTGTCAAACTCAAGGACCTACAGTTTGATGTAGGCTCTCAAGACAATACTCTGAAAACCCTGAATGATAAAAGAAAAAAGAAATATTTATATATATATATATATATATATATATATATATATATATATATATATATATATGAATCTCTCTTATATATTGCTTGTATTTCCCTATTGCTGCATTTATTTCTAATCCCTATAAGAATTTTATTTATAAACAATTATTATTCTGATCATTCTGATTATTCTACTTAGATAATTAATTACATGATTGCATTTCTTGACCATCTCTAAAACACCTGTAGCAACGAGTTAAAAACACAGTTTGTTATTTTGTCAACTGACATCAATTTTATTCACAACGGATAGATGATCTTTTATATCACAAATGTTTTCTTTTTTTTTTACTGCATGGGTCAATAAAAAGTAATAAATCAATAAATAAATAATAAGTAAAAGAATTGAAGATATTTTTTATCAAAATCCTTTCACATTTTTAAATGAATATATAAGTTATCTATCTATGATGACTGCGTTAACTTGATAAACTCCATTTTTTATTTTTGTTAATTTTTTGGAGTAGATATGAGTGATCCAATTTTAATCAAAATTCTCATTCTCTTCTTGTGATAAATAACATTTGACTTTTTTTCTATTTACACTTTTTTTCTTCTAATTTAATTGTCTATCTTATTAATCAGCTCACTCATTTTCTTCTCTCGTCTTTTTCTGCATGTCTAATTCGATTGTCTCTCGATGATTATTCTCTTGTTTTCTTCTTCACACTCTTTTTCTATGTGACTCAATTATTAGTTTATCTATTAATCTACTCTTTTTCTATATGTCTAATTTAATAGTCTGCCTATAAATCAACTCTAATTTTCTTCTTCAATATCATCTGATTCTCAGGTGAGTCAAAAGTTTTGCAGTATTTTGGGAGGCACAATTCAGCTGCTCCATCTACTTTTGCTATGTGCATAAAGATAACAAACTACACTGAACTGTGTGATACTCAACTCGCCTGATACTCTCCAAGTGCAACTCACTGGAATTGCCTCTATGGCTTGAAGCACTGCTTCAGAATCCACACTTTTAGACCTACCTGACCTTGCCTGATCATCAAGGTTCTTGCTTTCAAAATCACTCACAGAGTGAAGCAATGCAAAACATGTCAGCACACCCACTACCACAATACTACCAGCAACAAAAAGTGCCTATCACAACTTGAACTGCTTCAATCACATGATATATGCACGACAAACTAGCATATAGTACCAAATATTGCAAAACTTTTGACTCACTCTCGTATAAAAACTGATTATAAAAGGAACTTAATTTATTGAAACAAAACCAAAATGGAGGAAGAACAAAACATCAAATTTAAAAAAAAAAGTCTTTCAGATTCAATTGTTTGAATAAACAGGATTTTTTTTCCAAAAGTTTTCTTCTTTCAATTTTCTTATGATTCACAATTCTTTTATTACTTTTGACTTTGATTTTTTCCTTTTTTTGTCTTTTATTCTTTTCATAATCTGTTATTCCTATCTCTCTCTCTCTCTCTCTCTCTCTCTCTCTCTCTCTCTCTCTCTCTCTCTCTCTCTCTCAATTTATTTTTTGATAATTGAACTAAACTGGATGACAATTGTTTATTTAAGCTGTTGACTTGAAAATCCTTCAGGTAAATTGTGCACAGATTTTCAAATTAGAATTTTTTTGTTTTTGTTTTGGTTTGGTTTCTTATTAAAGACCTTTTCTTATTTTTATTTATTCATTTTTTTTTTTTTTTTTTCCATAATCGATCTGGTTGAAAGTTCAGTTTTCCTTCAGAACAAAAAATAATAAAAAATGTTCATTTTAATTCTAATGTTGTTATTTAATAAGGCCAGAAGAATGAGACACCCAGGGAAAATCAAACTAACCAACAATGATACTCTTGTCCAGCTCCTTAACCATTACACCTGATGAAATTCTTGTATCTATTCTTTAAAAAATGCAACATAATTTTAGAATGAAGAAAGGATCTCATAATTTTCATTGAAAAGATAAAACTTTCCATTTCTTCCTCCTTATTTTCTAAAATTAGGTGAGAAAAGAAAAAAAATTGGTTCAATGTTGAGTGTTTGAGAAGGATCATCAACATTGAAAGAATTATTTGGACAATTGAACACCTACTTCTTCTTCTCGTTCACACAATGTTTGACCAATGTATTCTCCAGCCTTCCTCAGGTGTAATATGTACCGCCATATGGAAAAAGATTCTTATTCTGATCTCTTTCTTTGGTAAAGTAAAGTAAAAACTGTATCTGATAATTTTATTATAAGAAGGCAACCATAATAGTCTCTTTCTTTGGGAAGGTAAATATTACATCTGAAATAGGGTAGGAAATATATCGATGTTTATACAATACACAAAAACAAGAATAATTCAATTATTCTGAATAATTCTTTAAATTAAAATCTATTTGCCAAATATACAATACATTTTTACATTATATATCAAAATTTATTATTTATATTAACAACTTGGAAAAGTTTTGTCTGTTCTCTGCAAATGGTAAAAAAAATTTATCTAAATTTGGTATGCATACTTATAGGGAAAGGTTTTAATATCTAAAATATTTTGTTTTTCATGGGGAAAAAAAGAAGAGCTCAAATCAAGAGTATCACTCTCTCTTTTTTTTCACTTGAATTAAAAAATATTTATCTTCAATTCACCATTAAATTTTTCCTAAGATTATAAGAGATAAAACTCTTTCTATAATGTGAATTTACTTTTTTTAGCCACAATTATTGGTTGTAAACCTTTGGGGTGAATTTCTAATTGTCAACAAAGATTTTGAAAAACAAATTGTTTAGAAAAATAAAAGAAGTAAAAAAGAGTTTTGAAATTTGTTTTTAAGTGCTCACTATTTCTGCCATCCAAGTTTTGACTTTGTACTCAACTGAGGTGGGTACTTCATCTAGTATTACCTAATAACAAATGCAACTCAATAAATATCAACAAATCTTTGCTCAAAAAATAAAAATATTCAATCAGTTGTCATTAATTTTATTTTTTCAATCAAGATGAGATATTATTCTCAAATTATACATTTCTCAGTAAGCCTAGCTTAGAATATGTTAAGTGTATTCCTCTGCTGAGAGGTAAGACCCCCACCTAAAAAAAGTGTATTCCTCTGCTTAGAGGTAAGACCCCCACCTAAAAAAAGTGTATTCCTCTGCTGAGAGGTAAGACCCCCACCTAAAAAAGTGTATTCCTCTGCTGAGAGGTAAGACCCCCACCTAAAAAAGTGTATTCCTCTGCTGAGAGGTAAGACCCCCACCTAAAAAAAGTGTATTCCTCTGCTGAGAGGTAAGACCCCCACCTAAAAAAAGTGTATTCCTCTGCTGAGAGGTAAGACCCCCACCTAAAAAAAGTGTATTCCTCTGCTGAGAGGTAAGACCCCCCACCTAAAAAAGTGTATTCCTCTGCTGAGAGATAAGACCCCCACCTAAAAAAAGTGTATTCCTCTGCTGAGAGGTAAGACCCCCACCTAAAAAAAAGGGGATGCATCTGATGTTGAGGCTCCAGTTCTGGAAATCAGGTAAGTATGAAGTTCCCCTTCATAGCCATTACTCCCAGGTCCACTCTGACTTGATGTAGTAGTACCTCTTAGGATCCCATCTATAGTTTAGATTTGTTTTAAAATTATTTTTATTTGATCGGATTTTTAATGAAAAAGCCCCTATCAAACAACAACCCCAAAAATATATGAATGTGTTGTATCGTGATAAGGAAGAGATACACAGTGAAATAGAGTTCATTATTTATTTACTGAAATGGTACAATCCAACAAATATTATAAGTCTCATGCTGTTGGTGTTACGTCCAAAGTTGGTCTTACTACTGACCAAGATCTTTCAGTACCCACGTGCTTAAGAAACACAATGTCTTTTATACCTCCGAGATACTGGAAGTCACATGGTACGAGCCACTATACAACAGAATGTATAAAGAATGTGATTTTCTGAATTTAGGCATAAAATAACCCAAGTCAGATTTGCATGCCATTAAAACCTATCAATCACTCAAGTGATACATTCACAGGAGGAAAGTTAGAAAATTGACCAACAGAAACATTGTAATAAATACAACAAAGATGAAGATACTTGTCAGAAAATTTTCTTTATTCAATATTAGAGAAAGAAAAAACCATCTAAAGAATTAACCGACATTTTTATTTTGCCTGTTTGCAAAATTACATTCCATGAACTGGGAAAGATCAGACACATTGAATCAAAATATATTATATAAGATAACTATTGTGTTATTTAGCCACATAGTCATACTACGAAATTCATTAAAAAATTTTCCAATGAAAACTGTAAAATTCTAGTAAATCATAGAAAGATCTTTATCGTCTTACACTTTAAAACAAATATAGTTTAATCTTTGAACTTATAATTTGGATTGCTCACAGTTTAATGCAGATATCAGTCAACCACTGAACTTCCTCTCTAGTGCAATGGAGAGATGCTGCAACAAGTTTGGAATCCCTAGAACCAGGGTTGCTTCATTTCTCTATCATGTTCTCCCACCAAAAATGAACATAGTTCATGGAGATTAGCAAATATCACATTTTAAGCTCAGTTGGGAAGACTGGATAAAGACAGATTAAGTATACAAACATTATCGGGGGAACAAGTATGATTATCTGCTATGAGGAAACATATTATATGCATTTACCCAACCCCTCTACTACAAGCAGTATATGACACAAGGTCAGTTTTTAAGCAGAGTACAGCTGGCTTAAATTCAGAGTTTTCCTTCTCCCAGACTAGTTGCCTTACCAAAGCAAAAGAACCCAGTCTTCTCTACTATTTAACCATGGCTGAGGGAAGAAATAAATTCATGCCTTTCCCAAGAGCATTAGTACAAAGAGAAATGCATACAGCTATGTGTCCAGGATATATATATATATATATATATATATATATATATATATATATATGTGTGTGTGTGTGTGTGTGTGTGTGTGTGTGTGGTATATCCAAAAAAGAAAAACCACTTACCTTAAGATTTGTTGCTAGTCCAGCCATGCATGACTATATGAGGATGGTCACAGATGCCATAAGTGTTAAACTCAAAGAAAATGGACTCAGCATGCCAAATTCAAATTCTGAACTTGGCTTTTTGCATTTCACTTCATGCTAATGCCCTTGGTAAAGGCATGAAATCATCTTTTCCCACAGCTTTGAATAAAATAATTGGGCAAACTCACTATCCTGACAACCAGTATAGAAGGTAAGATGGAATTCAAAACCTGAAGAATATCGTTTAGAAAATTTGTGGCAAATTAATTCTTCTGTTATCAGCCCATTCAACAAGTTTGGCAGGTTCTACTCAAGCCCTTTAAGCAAATCACCTGTTTACTTTATTTGTTAAACTTCAAGTTAGTTAATAAACATCATCAATGTCAATGAACAAATATTATTATGTGAGCTTTGACTCTAGTTTTAAAAGGTAGTTTTTTTTTTACAGAAGTCTGATCAATAGCAAGTCTCTTTAGGACTTCTGGACACTTCTAAATATTTCTAGCTGATCTTAACAGGTCTTGATTCTTCCTCTGATCTCTCATTTTCCTAGTTTCTTTTTTCAGGATTTTAGGGCCCATTTCAATGGTACAAATTAGAAATATTATCACTTTCATATTCCATATTTTTTTACAGCAAAATTCAAGTATTTGTTTATCTTTTCATTTTCTTTTTTTTTTCACTCAAGGATTTGCTGGAATAATAAAATCTACTAGATGTCAACTTGTTTATCTACTAATAAAGAATGAACTCAAGGAATTACATAAGTTTTTTTTCATTTTGTTTTTCTTTACTATTTATACAAAGTATAATTAATGTTTTATTCAGAGGTCATATACAGGAATTGATATTACCTTCCCCTCAGGTAAGACCGATGAAAAAAAAAAAATCTGGCTGAATATTTGAGATTTATGTTGTACTCCCTACATAATGGACTCACCCTCCTCCATAAATACACGTCAATGGAGCGTTGACCGGAGTTCATCAGAGTCGATCCAGACCCACGTGATACAATCACATGCAATACCACTTGCGTAGTGGACAATAGTTGCTACCTGACTGGACTCTCAGCTAACCAATGTCTAACCTGGTTCACTTATATCTTGTTTCTGTTACTTGAATATATATGTTTTTCTATCTACCTCCCCGTGTCTTTCTTTTGCCAGCATCACAACAATTTATTATAGAGTAAAAAGTAGCATCTTTGATGCAAAGGAATTACAGTAAATTTATCCAGAATGTTTAGAGGGAATGTCCTTGTGGTGTAATGGTTAAAGTGATAGACTGTGAAATTGAAGTAATCAAGTTTGTACTCCAGTCGCACTATTACATTCACTTTTGGGCAAGTACCCTTAGGAAAGGTATGAACCCTCTTATCCTCCCAGCTATGGGTTAAATAGTACCACTACTGTTCTTCTTGGAGAATGGCTTTGGCATTAAATAACCTACAAAGGTTGATAGGCCATTAAACAAAGAAACCAAACCAAACCAGAATGTTAGGGCACTTAGTGCATTTTCTCCTTATAACCCTGAAAGTTATTTTTATATCAAAAAGCAGACAAAATTCAGAAATTTGAGATTTGCCACAATTTATGATATCTTTCAAAGGTATAAAATAGAGAAACATATCTAAGTTATATATATTTCAGATAAAATCACTTTATTAAATATGTAAAGAGCATAAAATTCAAAGTATTACATTGTACAGACATATTCCTACTGAAGAATTTAAATGTTAATTTGACCTAATCAAGATTTTATATTTCCTCAAACCCTAATGTTATATAATAGCCAGAAGGGAAATTTAAAGCAAAAGATTTGTTAACCTTTAATACAGTGGGACCTTGTTATCTGTAGTTGATAAATTTCAAGACAACTCTACCCACCCATGACAGATGGTGAAGATAATATGAGAGGTATATCAAAACATTCAAGATGTATACAAGGTATATCCAAAAATTAAAGTTATATACGAGGTATATACAAATATTGAATATATGCATACTAGATATATCCAAAAATTAATATATATATATATATATATATATATATATATATATATATATATATATACTTTCTTTTTTTGTTTTTAATGAAATATCAACCTTTGTGGGTTATCTAATGCCATAGCCATCCTTGATGAAAAACAATGTTTGTTTGTTTTTATTTAAAAACTTTAAAATATGTTTTGTAAAGTAATTTTAGTTTATGAAAAGGTTTGAACCCAAATGTTTTGCTGATTAGACCAACTCCAAAAAAGTGAAGTTGGAAATCTCCATGGTGTAGTGGTTAGTATGCTGGACAGTGACATTATAGTAAGCAAGTTTGAACTCCAGTCACACTAACACATTCTCTTTTGGACAAATACCCTTGGAAAAAGTATGGACCCCCTATTCCCCTCAGCTATGGATTAAATACTAACACTAATGTTCTTCTATAAGGATGGCTTTAGCATTAAATACCCCATGAAAGTTAATATGTCATTAAACAAAGAAACCACAGTAAGTGTAATCCCAATTGGCAATTCTATGAATGGTAACATTCTTTTGTATTGATAAATCTTCATATTTATAGGTTTTGATAATTTATTTTATCCACAGTAGGAAGAGGTTTCCCTTATTTTTAACCACTGGAATAAATTGACTGGATATTAGTTGAGCCATTGTTTTGAAATTACAATAAATCAACCTAGATACTTCAAAGTATCCAGTCAATTTTTTTAAATAACAATCAAATTCAATGTTAGAGAATTGATTATGACAATCAAAAATTAATGGTTATGAAACAAAGTAAACCTTTGCTACAAAAGCATTAGCCTGAAAATAAAAAATTAAAAATATAGCAGAGTATTATTGTGGCTTACACAGTCTAACATTGTGATTGTTTTCAAAATGATATGGGGTTAGTCCAAAATGTAAAAGCCATTGGTTTGCTCCACAAAGAAAAAAATGACAGAAAAATGAATTTCAGAAAACACATGTATGGTTATCTTTATTTACAACAATTATCACTTCTGGTCTATTTTGAATAGGAGGTACATGTGACCCTTTGCAGTAAAGATTTGGGTGCTGATCCCTCACTGTTACAATATAGACAACAGACAAAAACTTGGTCAGTATTCTATGCTATTCTGTCAAATGGCTAGCTCTTAACTGATGTCTGTGTTCTTCTTGGGACAAATCATAATGAAGGATGTGGCTACTGTCTGACAGGACAACCATCCAGGCCTACAACTCATCAGTCGAACTCTCGATTGCTTCTTTGAATCTATGAAATCCTAGCTCCTAGAAAAGAAGAATCTCTCAAACTTTCACACAGACCTCCCGGACTGAAAGAACTTTGGAAAATGATGCCCTTGTCAACTGACTACTAACCATACAAGTGCCAAAGAGTCCTGTTTTTGACAAACATTAAAAGACTCACCTTTTCATCCTAATTGAGAAATTCTTCTCTTTCTATTTTATCATCAATTAAAATCTGCCAACCTCCCTAGCTTGTTCAACTATCTTTTTGATACTATCATGTCCACACATCGATTCAATTATTGTCATAGGAAATAGAAATGTCAATCCAAGTTCACATTCTAAATGTGACTGTTTGCATTTCATTTGATGCTAATGTCCTTAAGAAAGGCATGAACTCATCTATTCTCCTCCCAATTATCGGTAGATATTAGGGAGGATTTGTTTCTTTAGCCATGCTATACCCATATACACTATTGCACCTAGATATTTGAATCCAGGGGCAAAAGAGCTTAAAGTGTCACACATATTCAAAATACTAGAGTATCAAAAGTTTTGCTATATTTTTGTCAACTGGTAGTCACAATGGGTGGTAGTATTGTGGTAGATGGCACGCTGACATGTTCACTGCTTCCCTCTTTCTGTGATCTGAAAGCCACACAAAAGAACATGCAACATAGTCTAATTGAGAAACTTCTACTTTACAGCATAATGCCATAAAAGCAATTAAAAACTTTTGTTCTTCAAAAGTTGAAGGTGTACAATACAGTGATTAGATAGTTAAAGAAATTTCATTGAGGTTACAAGAACCTTGATGATCAAGCAAGGTCAAGAAGGCCTAAAATGGTGGATGAAGCAAACCAAGCATGTTACACTTGGAGAGTATTAAGCAAGCTCAGTATTTCACTGTTTATGTGATTCATCACCTTCACAACATTAATGCTTCATTTCTGGAAGTTATAAATGCAACGAAAGATTATACAATTATTCATTTTGTTCTGGTATTCCCAGGATACGATAAAAAAAACCAACAAAGTCTGGTGGTATTGTAAGTTACTGCTGGTGCACTTTAAGTTTGTGTTAATGGTGTGTTGACCTCAAAAACCTTATTTGTTTATCATCATCTGACTAAGGCTTTGTTAGCTGCACAGCTATTTTTCATTTTTTTACTGCAACATGTGTATAATATATATACATATATATATATATATATATACCAGTTTCAGTTTCTTTGTTTAATGACTTATCAACCTTCATGGGTCATTTAATGCCAAAGCCAACCTTGTCAAAGAACAGCATTTAATCCATTGCTGGAGGAATAAGGGGTTCATGCCTTTCCCAAGGGTATTTGTCTGAAAGTGAACATAATAGCACAACTGGAGTTCAAACCCACTAACTTCAAGGTCACAGTCCAACACTTTAGCTATTATGCCATAGGGACTCCTATATATATATATACATATATATATATATATATATATATATATATGTGTGTGTGTGTGTGTGTGTGTGTGTAATACTCTCTTACGCTGTTCAGCAACTACACTCTGATCTTTGGTAGTGCTGATGCACAATACTTTGATACAAGGCAAAGCACAAAATTACAATACTCTGATGCAATATTTAACCATTAAACATGTCAAGTCATATCCTCTTCATAGAATTTATATAAATAATTCATTATAAGTAAATACATAAAAAGACACTGTAACTAGCAATTAATACCAATCTCCCTTAAGAAATTATTATGATCAAGACAAGACCTACACGATAATCCAATTGTGAATTGCATTATGAATTATTTTAGGCTCTAAGTTAGAGCATTTTAATGCTATTAACCTAACAAAGATCTTGCCGTGATGTTCCATTTTTACTGTGTTAGTAAAATCCATAAAAAAATCAGATCATTATAATATAGATAGTTGATTTTCTTCTTTTTCTTCTTCTTCTTCTTCTTCTTTGTTTTAATGGCACATCAACCTTCATGGGTTATTTAATGCCAAAACCATCCTTGTTGAAGAACAGTAGTTATACTATTTAACCTATAGCTGGGTGGATAAGGAGGTTCATACCTTTCCTAAAGAGCATGAGTCCAAAAGTGAATGCAATAGTGCAAGTGTAGTTTGAATTCCCATTAACCATTATGCCACAGGGACTCCCCAGCACCACATCAAAATGGCTTTATAACCCCCCCCCCCCCAGTATTTACCCAAGTTGGACCTATCTTTGATAAAATGAATAACTATTTTAAATTTGCCTTTATGGATGCTGCACATGACTAAATTAACACAAGAAGATTCCATTCACTTTTATTTTTTTAATCTTTATATATATATATATATATATATATATATATATATATATATATATATATATATGAAATATATAAAAACTGAAGTCTTCAAAACAATTTGCTTCCAAATGAAAGCACTCAGCAATCACATAACACTATAGCTAATAAAAACAACATCTTCATTCATATGGCTCATAATCAACTATTCCTCAATAACTTTAAGCAAGATAACATCTAATGATCTAGCTTTGAGCAAAGCATTTATTTCATGTGTAATATGAGACAAAACACCATATCGGAGAGAAGTGCAAGTTGCCATTTTGCAACTTGCGAAACACAAGATAAAGAGAGCAAGTAATTTAACACGAGAGGATTAAGTAATTTGTATTATGCTGCAATAGGCCAGGTAAGATGATAGGGCATTTTTGCTTTCAGTGCAGTTGGTGGTGTGTCTCTCAGTGAGAAAAATTCTTGCATATACACCTGTCTGGACTGAAACTTTTTTTTGGATAGTAATAAAAAACACAGTGACAATTTTAGATACAAAGAATGTGACATGTTATTTCAAAGCTGTTATGCTAAATATATTGATAAATATATGTATTAATTGACTTTTTAATGTCTCTTTATATATGTAATATGTTAATAATTTGTAATAAATAATATTTAACATATTAATATGAGAAAACAAAAGACAGTTTGGAAAATCAGATTAACATGTTTCAAAGTTTGGTAAGGTTATTTAGTTTAATGACATATCAACCCTTGATGATTATTTAATGCCAAATCCTCTTTACATATATATATATATATATATGACATTTAAATGAATAGTTTGTAGATAACATTTTTTTAAATGAGACAGAACTCATTTGTTTGAACATAGTTAAATGGTTTCAAGTATTGCTATCTAACTCTAATAATTCTATTTTATAGAATTTAATAATTCTGTTCAAATGGTTTCATCATCAAGTCATGCTGATCAAACAAAGTTGCTTGACTCTGGCACCATCTGTCCCTATTGTCAATCACTCCTGACAAGTCCTGCGTCCAGTGTCCCCATCGAGCTGATGTATATAAGTCACTAGTGCGTAAAAGTCAATAAGAGAACATCACTTATGAGTTTGTCCTTACTTCACCAACTTGTCTTTCTCATCTTAGTTGGATGGTTTATGAAATGGGAGGTAGGTGGCCATACAATTGTTGTTTTATGAGGTTTTGCTCCCAAGAATTTGTTCAAAACAGCACCTAGTATTTTTGTGTTGTTCCCATCTAGATTTTTCTCTATGCATTTTGTTAACATCCATGAGGTACATCCATACAGTAGTACTGACACAGCCATAGCTTGAAAGAAATCCCATTTTATTCTATCAGAGAAATCAGATTTTCATATCACTGATAACCTGTCAATGCCTTTGATGACATCACTTTCAGTAGATGAGATATTTGAATTGTTCAACCAATTTTAGAGGCTTGCCACTTAAAGTGGGGATGACTCCATCTTGTTTATTACATATGTATTCTGTTTTACCTGCATTTACACAGAGACTAATGCCTCTTGCTCTTTCCTCCAGGCTATGATGCAGAGATTCACCTTGAGCTAGATTATCTGTGAAGTCTGCATCAGTAATAGTTTCAGTAGGGCATTGTCTACTTTTTGCCTTTTCAAACATGAAACTATTTTCTTTTATTAGACATTTAGAGTATGTAATCTTAGCAGGTTATAAAGAAATATAGTCTTTATGTATCTTTTTGCAAGACTCCAGCAATAATGTCAAAGAAGTTAGTGTGATCATCCAATGAGCAAACCATTGCTTTCATGTTTCTATAAAGCAGCATTATCATATTTACCAACCCCTCCACTCGGGCAGGATATGACACAAGGTCAATTTGTAAGTGGAGTTTAACAGGTTTGAATTCAGAGTTGTCTTTCTCCTAGACTAGTTGCCTTACCAAGGCTGAAGAACCTAGTCTGCCCTACTATTTACCCATAGCTGGAGGGAGAATAATTGGATTCATACCTTTCCCAAGGGTACTAGTGCTGTGTGAAATGCAATCAGTCTCGTCCAGGATTTGAACTCATGTCGCCATGTCCATTTCCTACAGCGATAACCATTACACCATAGGCACCTCCTAAAGCACCATTATAGTTTCTTTGGGGAGATTTTACTCCATCTTTTCTCTGTCAATGGAATTAAATACCTTGAAGAAATCTACAACTGATAGTATTGCTAATGATTCAACTGATCATCTGAGAAGTTGTAGATCAATTTCTCTAAAAGCTGTTCTGATTCTTCCTAAGAACTTTTTAAACTTCAGGTCAGAAAATCAGGGCATTATAACCCTTAGCAACAAAAGCAGTCAGTTTTTAATGATTCCAAAGTAAGCTTTCTTGGAGAAGTGGAGGATGCAGCCTTTCATCCATTTTTCTTTTGTCCTTTGTTTATACAGTCTTGTATAATCAAAGAAATATACTGTCAAATTTCCTTGCCTTCCATTCTTCAGGAAGAGTATTTTGTCAAGATCTGCAGTTATGGTGCTTTTGTTTTTTCAGTACAGCATCAAGTTCTCCCTCCATAAAATGTCTAAATTTGATGTCTAATTAGCCATCTATAATTTCTTCAATCAAGTTTCTCCATAATTTCAGGAGGGTTCTTAAGCAGATTTTTTAAAAGTTCTTTCTACTTTTGTTATCTTTCTTCTTGGCTGGCAGCTTTTAGCTTTGCTGTTGCAGTATTTTTCCTTCTGCACATTTCATTTACAGTCTATTTTCAACTGAATTTCTAATTTTATGCTAGTTTTTCCTTTTGGTATGTTTTAGTTAGATTTAGTTGGCTGGCTGGGTGGCTGGCTGGTTGGTTGGTTAGTGTGCTAGTGGGTTGTGTTTTATGGCATAGCAATTCTAGTTTGTTGTTTAATGCCAGACTCTGTTCATACATATATCTATAAAATATAAATGATTTGTAAATGAATAGTTTTTAAGTAACATTTTAATCAAGCCAGAAATCATTTGTTTGCACGCAGTTAAATGGTTCCCTATATTGCTATGTAATATTAATTCAATTCAATATCAGTCATCTGTTTATACACAGTCAAATGGTTTCAAATAGAGCCAATGGTAAAATAGTTCCATTTGACCCATAAATAGGACCCTAATAAGTATTACCACTCGAGGTTAGAGTGGACCTGGGTGTAATGGTAATGAAGGAGTATTCCACATTCCCCAAGATTAGAACTTCACCATCAGATGGTTTAGAATCATATCTAAGACACTCATTGTAAGAGTCTTACCTCTCTGCAGAGATGCACTTGCTGTATACAACAGTTCCAGCTGACTGTCACTTCCTTCTGTGCATTTGTTTCTTTAATAAAGTAAAAATGATTTTTTTTTCATGCTATCTCATTTTTCCATAACTGCTATTGACTCTTGGTTTATTTGCTATACACTCAGCCGCTGAGTCAATGTTGGCAATGAAAAAGTTTTCTTATTCATCATGATTGTAATTCAAACCCTACACTAACCTTTAAATACAAAGTGCCTTCAATAAGTTTCCAGACTTTTTTGTACAGGCATTTAAAATTGTTGTAAATTCTTGAAAATTCACTATGTTATTGCTTTACATCTCATCAGGTGACTGACCAATTTTTATGATTTCAGGTTCAAATGAACAGCTACAGCAGCAATTAGAATACACCCAACTAAAGGCTGATTGTCACAGCTGGTGAATTTCTAAAATGCAATCTGGACATGAAGACACTTTTGAAGAATGATACGCAATAAAATTCTGTTTTAAACTTGGAAAAAATGCCACATAAACGTGTGGAATGCTTCAGACTGCTTTTGGAGCATCTTGTATGAATCGAGCATCAGTTTTTGAGAGGCATAAGAGATTCAAGGAAGGCAGAGAGTCTGTGAGGGATGATGAGAGATGTGGGAGGAGTAAGGAAGTCAGAACACTAGAGTTGATTGGCCAAATAAAGAATTTCATGGATAAGGACCGTCGTGTGTCTATAGAGACAATAAGTGCACAGTTTGATATCAGTGTGGGAACTGTACACATAATTATTCGCAAGGAACTGAAGATGCGGAAGATTTGCGCAAAGTTTTCCCAAGGGTGCTCAGAGAAGATCACAAAGAAAGATGTTGTCATGACAGCTGGGAGATGGTCTTGCTGATCAATTCAGATCCCGCAGTTCTTGATGCTCTAGTGACCTGCAATGAAAGCTGGATCTACTGCTATGACTTAGAGACCAAGAGACAGAGTTCCCAGTGGAAGCATGCTTGCTCTCCCAGGTCCAAGAAGGCCAGACAGAGCAAATCCACCCACAAACTTTTGATGATCCCTTTTTTTAACAGCACTGACATGATCTACATGCACTGGGTTCCTACTGGACAGACAGTCAACAAGGAATACTATGTTGAGGTTTTAAGAGAGTTCAGGAAGAGGTTCCTTGGGAAGAGGCCGGCACTCTTCAAATCGAGTCAGTGGCATTTCCACCAGGACAATGCACCAGTCCACAACTCCATCCTTGTCACAGACTATTTGACCAAGATGGACATCAAGACTGTTCCTCACCCTCCCTATAGTCCAGCCCTTGCTCCCTGTGACTTTTGGTCATTCCCTAAGCTCAGAGGCTGTTGTTATGAGACAATTGAGGAGATGAAAGAGGCTGTGATGAAGGTCATTGACACGCTCACACAAGAGGACTTCCATGGGGCCTTCCATAAGTTGTTGGAACGGTACAAGTGCATTGCAGCCGGAGGAGATTACTTCGAAGGGGAATAGGGCTTCATGTGTATACTCTCAATAAAAGTGCCCATACAAAAAAAGTTTTGAAACTTATTTAATGAGCCTTGTATATATATATATATAGGGATGAGACTAGAAAGTGCAGGGACTGATTAGAAAATTAATCATCCAGCTCTCTACCTAATAGAATTATTTCAAAGTCAATTATTTTTGTAATGTCATTTTCTAGCATCACCAAATTATTTCGTCACTCTTGTGAAATTGTTGGCCAATCATACTTTTTGATCAGTTTTAGTGTTGAAAATCTTCTTTCACATGTGTGCTGGGCCCAATTTGAACAAATCTCTCAAATTGGCTTACAACCAGCCCAATATATATATATATATAGGAACTCAACTGATTTCTATACTAAAAAAAAAGTTAAGTTTTGTGCCAAAAATTGGCTTGAGAAGCTGTAATTTTTGTGTCTGAATTTTTGCATTTCTTAATCAGTCAGCGCATTTACGCTAGTCTTTAAATTTCAAGATATTTCACTGATGACAATATTTGACTTGCTGTGGAAAATTTCAAGGATCAAAATCCAAAAATAATTTTAGAAATCTTTTCCCTCCATAAATGTTAAAAAATTCAATTTCTTAACCAATGAAATTCATAGATAAATCATCAACAATTTTAGCTTATTTCAAGCCAACTTAAATTTTTTAAATAAGCAAAAAATGAACATTTCTCCAATAAGCCTGGATTTGTCTCTGCTTACTCAACTAATAATTAGTAATTAATTATTACTTACTTAAATAACTTTTAATTTCCTTCTTTTGAGTGAAATTCTACATTTTTTCTTTCAAGAATTCATTTCATTACAACTCATTTATTATATTTCCTCTTCTGCCTTTGAGGCTATTTTCTGAGGTAACTATCAATAGAAATATCATAAAAATTTATTGGTCATATCAGGGATTATTCTTTTCTGCTAATATTATGTAAGCTAATAAAACCTTTTATAAGTTAGTATAACGTAATCCCTCCACCACTGACAGTATGTGACACAAGGTCTATAATTAAGTGGAATTAACCTAGTTTGAATTCGGAGTAGACCAGTTACTGTTTCAGGGCTAAAGAACCCAGTCTGCTGTACAATTTACCCATAGTTGGGAGCAGAAAATATGGATTCATGCCTTTTCAAAAAGCATGAAGTGAAATACAAACAACCTTGTCCAGGATTTGAACTCAAGTTCCTAAGATCATGATCATTATGCTACAAGCCTGGCATATGTTACCTAGAGACGAGAAGGAGACAAAGTTCCCCCATTGAAATACCATGAAGAAAAATAGTGATGGAACCTCAGCAACCCAATATTGTATGAAATATCTACTAAAATAAGTGCAAGGTATTCATTAAAGTAACTTGTTAACACTTAGTTGATTTGGGGGGTGCCCCTACAGGATAGTAGCTAATGTGCAGGACTGGGATATCATAGTGTGCGAGTTCAAACTCCAGTTACACAATTACATTCACTTTTGGACTAATGCCCCTTGAGAAAGGTATGAAATCTCTTATCTTCCCAGCTTTGAGGGGTTAAATAGTACTACTACTCTCCTTCTACAATAATGGCTTTGGCATTAAATAAACCATGAAGGTTGACATGCCATTAAACAAAAAACACAAACAGAACCTTATTTTATTTGTTCTTTACAAAGACTTTTAATCAATCCTACTTACAAGTATTATGAGTTCAATCCTCATCAGATATGTCAGTGCTCATTATTCTTATGCCAGACTAAGTTAAATTTACAGAATAATCTATGAATCTATTGATTTTATTACACTCTCAAATGATTAATTTCTCTCTGCATATAGGTATATCTTCAAAGTTTTGCTTAGTCTGGCTCAAGGTCAAATGGGTGGGTCACTCAGTTCAAATACAGGCCACTACATATTAGTACAACTCACTAACCATCACCCAATGGTAAAGCATCCTTTCTCTCTACATCTCTATTCATTTGTATGTATATCTTAGGTTTTACAAATATATATATATATATATGTATATATATATAAGTAAAGTTGCAACCTAAGGCGAGGGTGACCTGAAGGCTCCCTTTTCAATAGCTACAACACCAAGGTGAAGGAAAGGGCGTTATTCCATTCCCTGGATTGCTCCACTTTACCCTTGATCCTTACCTTATAATGCTGAGCGTTAAGCAAGGCAGAATCAAGTACCATTTTTTGAGTCTTTGGTATGACTCGACCTGGGATTGAACCCCGGTCTTGTGGGACCATTAACAAACATTCTGTGTCCATCTATAACTGAAACTATGTCACCTTTGATGTTACAATTCCCTTAGTTATTCACATTATGTTTTCAATGATTATTAAATAACTATTATTTAATCTTTATAAGTGTCTTATTTATTAATGATGTCTCCATTAAAGTTGAGCTGAATTAGATTTACCTCAAAATAGTCCACGTTCTGAATGCAGTATTTATCCAACTTCCCACCAAGTCAGATTTGACATAAAGACATTTTATGATGTAAGATTCATGTATGATAGTCTCAAAAAATACTTGATCCCCTTGGCATACCTAATTTTGGGGCACCTCAGGTATTAAGTGATAAACTTAGTGCTGCAAAGTAGGTATTGCTTGGGGTTAAGTCCCCTTGAACCAGGCAATCAGTTTCATAACACCCACCTGGCATTAACACAAGGTGACTCTTGGAAAATGAAAGGAGATCAAACTCATGTTTTCAATGCATTTAAAATCAACCTGCAATGTGTGTTATATTATTTTATATATCGCTAAGGAATAACATTTTACATATTATGGAGATAATTTGCATACTGGTTAAAACCGCGAGTGCTATTTATTTCTAATATTATGGTTTTATTCTGAAATATATTAAAAGCAATCCTTTGTATAATTCTATATAGAAATCAAATTCAATTTTTAAAAATAGACGTAATCTTTTCATATACATTCTTATTTACTTTTGTAAGTCTTTCTAATTTATTAGAATATTTCATTACTTTGGGACTCAAATACTTGCACATATTTTTGTGGGTCCATATATATATATATATATATAAACAAACAGAAGTTGTGATGAAAATGCATCACAACTAAATCTTAGATTTCTTTTTTATTTTACAATTTGAATAAAGATATGGTCACCTTATGGAAACTTGATATGAAGATTTTGTCTTGACAAGTCTGGGTCAAGTTTCAATACTTTTTGATTTTGATGAAACATAAAATAATGCAATTATATCACAGTTGTTTGTATTTCATCTTCTCTATATTTCATTGATATTTTTCTTCTTTGTTTTTCTTCTCTAACTTTCATGGGATTCAAATAGAATCCTTTTTTATGAATTGCTATAATCTAGAAAAACTGTTATAGTTGAACACTACAGTGAGCAATTGGCTTATTTGAATGTTGCATTAGAACCAAAGAAACAATTGTTTTGAAAAAGGAAGTTAACCATTGAGTCTGTTACATGAGACAGGTCATCTTCATGTTGCAAATGTAATTCAGCAAATTATCCTCAGAGACAAAAAGTCATTTTGCAAATGCATTTTCTTCAAATCCTCCACCTTCAGAGCATCAATTTGAAGAATTAATCTAACAAAAACCGAAATTATTCTTTTATGATAGAATCCATTATTCAATTGATAAGTAGCATAAGATCATTGAAAAACAATGAAAATTCTTTACAGACTGAACGACAATATTATTAATTCATATTAATAAAAGTTTTTCTCTCAAAAATGTCAGAAACTTGGCATCAGCCATATATAACTCAATATTTGCTTCAATATAAATAATTTATCTAGAATTTTGATAGATTTTATCAAAATAGATACAACAATGAAATAAATAAAACAAAGACAGAATAATTTCACTGCTGGTAGTATTAAAACTGGCCTATAAAACCAAATATCTGTGTGTAAGAGAGTGAATACATTCTGGAGAGTGCATGCAGGTGGATGCAGGATCATGATAGATGCAAATAGCAACAAAGATAATGAAAATAAAATGAATGGGAAAAGAAAGAAATTTGCCTTATAGTAAAGCAATATCAATTAAGATAGATCTAAATAGACTGAGATAGACAGATAAATAGATATAGACTGAGATTGATAGAAAGATATGAATGAACTGGGATGGTATGATTTGGCTTGGTTTCTTTGTTTAATGGCATATCAACCTTCATGGGTCATTTAATGCCAAAGCCATCCTTGTAGAAGAACAGCAGTGATACTATTTAACCAATTGCTGGGGGAATAAAGCTGTTCATGCCTTTCCCAAGGGTATTAGTTTGAAAATGAACATATAAGCACGACTGGAATTTGAACTCATTAACTTTGAAGCCATAGTCCAACACTTTAGACATTATACTTCAGGGACTTTCTCTAAGAGAGATAAATATAAGCAGACTGAGATAGATAGATAGATAGATAGATGTGTGCTTTAGTTCTTATTTATCTTTCATTGAAATAAAATTCACTGTAGTACCAACATTCTGCTTAAGTAAATTGTATTTGCAACAATCATAAAATCTTTGTCTATCATCTGTGTTTCAAATCATAAGTTTGGTAAAATCATTTACAACAAAACAACCGTGCTTCAAAATAACAGTGAATAATCACCTTAACAAAAACCAATAAAAGTTGTTCATTGAGAAAAAGAAAAAGAAACTCTGTGGTGGGTAGAGTGAATAATTTTTTTTTTTTTTAAGCTAAACTCAGTACTTTTCGTTAAGACCAATAAAATATGTAGAAGCTTTTTAAAGCAGAATTTTTGGGAAGCTACAAGTAAAACAAAATATAAAGCTTTTTTGAGAGGTGAGGGGTGACTTGGAATGGAAACTGTCAGACTTAAATCTTTGGAGGTTACTCATTTAGATAAGATTTGAAAATACTATGGCATGGAGTGGATTTCCATGAAAAAAGTTATTTTCTTAAATACAAGTAGGTTGGAGGCACTTGGTGTGTAATGGATATCATCTTAGGAAAAGGACACAGAGACCTACTTCAAATTCCAGACAGAGCTGTTAGCATTTCACAGAGCGCTAATACCTTTGGAAAAGGTATGTATCCGACTATTCTCTCTCCACCTATAGGTAAAATATTAGAGTCAACTGGATTCTTTTGGCAACTGGTCTATGAGAAGGAAAACTCTGAATTCAAACCTGGTAAGCTCCACATAAAAAACTGATCTTGTGTCACATCCTGCTGTGTGGAGAGATTGGGTAAATGTATATAAATAGGGGGATCAAGTGATAAAGAGGCTACACAAGTTCAAATCTTTGATGAAGCTATTTCATTTCACTTTGCAAACAAGACTGACCGCTCATCATTAGTAAGTTTGATTCGATGTATCCTATACTTTGAGCCTTATGCTAAACTAAGCTAAACTTAGTGAATATCATTATGCCACCAACTCTATACAAGGTTGGTGACACAACAGTATACCATCCCTTGTCACCAACCATTGTGTCATAGTGGTGTAACATTGCCAGATATCTGGATATACAAAACGTACATAGAATGTTCATAACATATATACATAAAACATAGGAATCCCGAAATACGAAAAATACTTACAACTTCTTAGTTCAGGTATGAAACTTTTTATTACCTTTGAGTTTAAAGGTTTTTCGACCTAAGGAGAGAGAGGCACAATCTTTCTATGCTGGCTTTTCCATCTGCCCCCCCCCAACATGTGTGGCACCCGCCACAAGGCCACTGCGAGCTAGCGAAAGTCACTCTTCTTCTTCGGACCACAAGACTCAACTCACTTTCTTCAAAATCCCCAAAATCCTCAGCGCGCACTTCCAGTGCATGACGTCATTCACATCCCCAAGTCACAATTTTCTATCTGGGATTTTTATTTTGACATCTGTGAACGACACATCCTCCCCGCGCGCGCGTCAACACCTGCGCTCAAGTTTGCACCTAACTAACCCATGTGCTGAGCTGAAAGGTTCTCAGCCCAACTAAACCCAAAGGCAAGATATATAAAACGAAATCCCTCGGCCATTATATTACAGTGGTGACACAATGATTGTTAGCAAGGGATAGAACTCAGCACTGACCCTCAACTATATATTCATGCTTGGCTGAACAAGAAACAATTTTAGGATAATTAACTTTCCTTTTTTGCATGTTTCCTTTGTGTAAAGGTTATTCTTATAGGAAAGGAAATTGGAGATCTGAGTTCAAATCTTGGATATGGCTGTTGAGTCTAACTTTGCACTAATGACCATATGAAAGGCATGAATCTCTCTGTTCTCTCTTCAGCAATGGGTAAATAGTTGGGCCATTGATCTAATGAGTAGATCTAATGAGTAGATCTAATGAGTAGAGTGTTCACTAATGGTGTTTTCTTCAAAAGGATTAACTGAAATGAAAAGTGAATATTTTTCTTCAATTCTAATGTGCAAAAGCAGGGATTAAGAAAGGGCCAGCTTCCAGAAATTGTCACCAAACACAGGCATTTCAAATAACTTGATCGTTTTGTGTCTTGTATGCCCAGACAGATGGGGGGAGGACTGTAGAATACATGGATTGCTTCTCTGCTGAGGGGTAAGACTCCCACAAAAAGTGTCTGGGATATGAAACTAAACAATCTTGGCCCAGTCAGCTGGGACTGCAGAATACATGGACTGCATCTCTGCAGTGAAGTAAGACTCCCCTAATTAGTGTCCTGTGTCCCAGTCAGCTGGACTGTAGAATACACCGACTGCTTCTCTGCAGAGGGGTAAGACCCCTACCAACAAGTGTCCTGGATATGACACTAAACAATCTTATGGTGAGGTTTCAGTAACTCTGGAACTTTGGGGAATGCAGATTATCCTTTCATTGCTATCGCTTCCTGGTCCATTCTTGCTCGGAATAGGGTCCTATCTATGGGTCAAATTGAACTAAACTATGTACTTATGCTAAATTAAATTGCTTAAAATAAAACTTTTGACATTAAAACTGCATACTTATGCTAAACTGAATTGTTTGAAATAGAACTGTTTTTGTCATTTAAACTGTGAGCTTATGCTAAACTGAAATTTTGAAATTCAACTGTTTATATGTATAAAAGTAGATTTGACATTAAAAACCCACAATGGTTGATGTACCATAAAACCAAACCAAACCAAATCTGTGTCTTGTAGAATTATCCAAGTATAATTCACTACATGTTTGTTCTAGATGGTCAAACCATTGATGCAATGTACTCCAAACAGCTGGAGTGAATATATACCATTATGCAACAAAAAATTCCTGCCATTGGTTAAAAGAAAGTGAGCTCTTCTACAGCAAGACAATGCAAGACATCATACACCTCAAACTCCAGGAATTTGAGAAAATCAAACTGATGCAACACCCAACAAATTAGTTCCTTGGTCTATTAGTTGTTCTAGTCCATGTCTTATTTCCAATACTTATTGCACTTCAACAACCAAGAGGAAGTGGAAGCTTCAGTGAAGGAGTTCTTTGCTTTGAAGAACAAGAACTGGTATCAGCATGGCATCAAAAACTGGCAGAAAAGTGGCTTCAGATGGTGCAACATGACAGTCTCTATTTTGAATGCTGGGCTGGTTTTTTTTTTCTAAGTTGAAGAATAAAGCAAATAAGTCACCAAAATATTGCAAAACTTTAGACTCATCCGAGTAATATATATACACACACACATACTTATTGATAGGTATATATATAATATACCTATACAAGATAGATAGATAGATAGATAGATAGATAGATAGATAGATATGCACACATTGATAAATTACATAAAGAAAAAAGAATTACCATTAATTTCTCATTTTCAGACCAACCAAAAAATCTTTCATGATATTTTCACTACAACTGACAGTATTACAATGATTGACCAATCTTATAAATAAACCAAAAAGATAAAACATAAGAAATCTGAAAATGTTGTCAACATCTTAAAACGCAGGCAGGTTCTTTTCATGCAGATAAGAAGAATATGTTTAAGCAAATGTGTTACATGGGGGGTGGGGGGTAATAAAGTGGTGGTGAATGAGAGGCCCAAGGGTGTGAGGATTTCCCTTTCATGTGCAATCAAGCAATTTGCCAGTCTCAGATGAAAGATAGACTGAAAGAAGATCTAGCAATTAGTGGAAAGGGGATGTATATATTTTTTGTCAATCAGCTGAGAGTGAACACTTCTAAAATTACTTCCCCATCTAAATGTGTGGAAAGAAATCAGAAAGAAGGATAAATACAGAAGATGTTATTAAACAAAAAGAAAACAATATTATCATTTAAAACAGAGTTCATAGGAAACCCAGAATACTCTGATTTTAATTTCAGGTTCTTTGTTTAATGGTATATCAACCTTCATGGGTTATTTAATGCTAAAGCTATCCTAGTAGAATAACTGTAGTGGTACTATTCAACCCATACCTGGTGGTGGGGATAAGTGAGTTCATGCCTTTCCCAAGGGTATTAGACCTAAAGTAGCAAACAGTCCAGTATGTTAGTCCCAATGGCATGAAGACTTCCCATCATTGTGATTTAAATTTTTTATTGCAATTAAAAAAATGTTGGATGAATGAATATTTAATTATTCTACTTTGTGAAACAATCGAACACGTTTGGACGTTTAACCTCTGTTAACTTCCCATTGGTAAATCGTTGAATCCTTTGGTGCTGAATAATTCAAATATTCTTTTTAAATTGTTGATATTAAATTTAGATATTATAAGTTTATCATAGAATAATCTGATGACATAGTAAAAGTAGAATTTTCTGTTATCTTCAACTTAACAAATAAAACACCAGAATTTGTTTTTAATAATCAGGCACAAAGAAATGAAAATACAGAGCAACATAAAATTTTTAATGTTTTATAAATAGGATGCAATTGCAAAATCATGTAGCATTGTAAGCTATTGGTACGAGAGACATGAATTGACAGAATTCAACATCTCTTCCAGTGTGCTATCTGTAATATGGTACATTTGATCAAGCACTCCAGGACCAGATCAACAAGTCTAAGGGGTGATGAGAGCTGACCATGTCACCTACCCAAGGCAGAAGTGGAGATTCAGTGTTCTATGAACCCCAGTACATATATATCATGGATTTCATGATTTGGTCTCTTTTTCTCTTTTGCTAGCTGGAGTGTGAGGAGACAAGCATTTGCTGTGAACAGAGAATGAGGAACAAAGATATGAGAAGCATCCTGTTATTAGAATAACCAAAAAGCTAACTATGTGGTGTTGTTGTCCATTTCCTGCCGCTTTCACAGTCTCATAGACAGAACGGATAGAGAATAAAACATTGAAAGGTCGTAAGGTTAAATAAGTTGTGGTTTTATGTTTTGAACTCCCCATTCAACAATTAGCCTTTATTGACATAACAGTTGCCAGTGACTACACACTTTAATATTTCTGTCGTTTCTTGATGGTGCTGACAAATGAATAATAAAAATTGAAAGTAAAAATATTAACTGGCTGATAAAGCATCATTTAATCTAATTTTGACAGTTCAGTGATTTTGCCATTTACTTTCAGGTCTTCTCAACCTTCTTATCCACAATTAAAATAAAAACAAACAAGTAAAAAAAAAAAAGCAAGAGATTTACATCCAACAGATTTTTCTTTAAAAAAAAATTGCTATTAGAAGTATTTTGTTGTTTTTGTAGTGTATGGTTCAGGAAAGTATGGTGACATTCAGCTTGTTGAAAAACAATATAAGCACTTATAATATGAGATCATTTGAACAGCAGGTGGAAGAAGGATAATGATCAAAAAGAAAAGAGAGACAATGCCTCTTAAAAGGCTGACCACCTAGGAAGATGAATGTCTGATATGCTGCTAAAAAGGAAGACCGTTGAAAGAGAATGGAAGTCTCAATAATTGACAGCAATAAATTATTCACTCTGCTAAAGAATTTTTGCAATGCATTCTTAAAAGCAAGAATATGTATGTCTACATATACGCAAACATGACATTGAACTTATAAATAACTGTTACATATGTATATAGTGACTGCCACTTCTTCACAAAAGAAGGCCATCTCCTCAATTCACTAAAACGTTCCCTTGTGAGTGCATGTGATTCCTCAGACCAAGTATTTCCTTGAAAGTCCCATTGCATGTGTGATGAAAAAATTAGCTGTCTTTCCCATTAACATTGCCCCAATATACCCTTATATGATTTCTCAAATCTACTTTGGACTAATATACATCGTCACAGAATTGACACAAGTTAACTATAGTTTGCTGTTGAAGCACTTTAACAAAATGAGACTTTGATAGTTTGGTGTCATGAGATAGTGACATTAAAAATTAGCTCCACATCCACACACACACACACACACATGATAGTGGGAAAGATTGTGAATTCATATGAACATAAGCTCTCATCTGTAAGGTTTACATGTTTCATATATGGCGGATATAATTCTGATTTCAGAGAAAAACTACCTACAACACACACTACTGGAGTAATGACAGTTTGATGAAACATAATGGTGGTTTATTAAATATATAAACAGTGGCATTAATACTGTACTTATATGGCTCAACATATATATATATATATATATATATATATATATATATATATATATATATATATATATATATATATATATATATATATATACGCACACATACCTACATAGAAACAAACTGAGATAGATAGATAGATAGATAGATAGATAGATAGATAGATAGATAGATAGATAGATAGATAGATAGATTAGCTTCATATATCACAAGACAAAATTCTCAACATTTTGAGCCAAATTTTTACCTTCATTAAAATAAATGGTAAAGTTGGAATTTTCAACCATCTAAATTAGTTTATTTAATAAGAATACATTTTTTTACACTTTATCGCATTTTTGCATATTCTTTTTTATTTTCACTTATAGAAACCTAAGAACTCAATATTTACTTATTGTTGTCAAAATCCAAAAGAAGTTCAAACCAATTCAATTTTTTCAATAAAGGAATTTTATAATTTTAATATACTTAATGGAAAATATGTGATATATAACAGTAAGAAATTTAGAATTTTAATAAAATTAATGAAAAGTATGTGAAAAAAAGTTTTAGAAGTTTGATAAAATTTACCTTTTGAAAACCTTAAGTAACATATGCCAGAAAAAACTGTTCAAATTCCAGAAAACATTTACCTTCCATTTTCCAGTTATTTAAGATTATAAAACATAATTGACAACAATAAGAATTTAAGAGAGATGATTCTGGTAAAAAGAAATCAAGGGCTTTTTATAAGCATAATACAAAGAAACCAAAGAGTTTTTGTAAGCATAATTCAAAGAAATCAAGGAAACTATTTTTGTGGACTTGATGTGCCTTCAATAAAAATAAAAGGGATAAAATATTCATTTCTGTAAAGAATAGAAATAACACATGGTTCAATGCAAATAAAAAATATGATTTTAGAAACTTTGAAAAAGTAAAAGTTTCCCATGTGATTCTGTGAAGAAATCTTATTTAGTACTGTAAATATCAGAATGTAAATCAAATAGATCTTATTATTTGATCAATATATTTCTGAATGACGAAAAATATTTATGTAAAATTCCTCAAGTTGTTGAAAACTTTGATAGTTAAATTTTTGAATTAATATGCCCAATATTTCATGGGGAGTATTATTTTTACTGTTAACTTTAAGCCTTATATTTCACTTTAAATTGAACATTATTTTACTATAGACTGTAAGCCTGATATTTTAAGCTCGGCACAATTTTAGTAAATACTGTAAGCCTAATATTTCACTAGAGGTTGAATGCTATTTTATTATACAACATAAACCAAATATTTTAGACTCTGGAAGATCATTTCAGATATTAATAATAAAAACCTAAATATAGCAATCATTCATATCCTTTCTTCTAATGTAAATTCAGACTTTAAACTAAAATGGCTGAAATGACATTCAAATGCATTTTATGTTTGATTTATTTATGAATTTTTTTTTATTTCACAAACAGGGTATCTGAGCATCATGAATTGAGAACAGGTTTTTTCAAATTGGTCCATATAGATACCTGAGATACCTGAGGGTGAATAAAAATTTGACAGGGTGAATAAATGCGTAGGGTTCTATTGGTGGGGGGTGAATTTACTAGTTTGTATTTATAAATCTTTTTATTGCAGAAAACCAAAAATCACTAGACTAGTTACCAGATATTGTAACACTTTGCAAAATGCCTGATTTAGTGTGATAACCACTTGTAATGTATTGTTCACTGACAAGTCATTTAAATGAATGATATTGAAGTGGAAAGTGCAAATTTAGACACTTTTCTTAAAGAAGAATTTGATGAAATGACTTTTGATCTCAAAGCAAAGTTTATGTACACATTTAAAGAAATTGGATATTACTGACTGAATGAAAAACTGTTGCAAAATATACCAAGCTTTGAGCAAATGTTGAGCCCATTTTACGAAATTTTCTGGGTTTATCATTATTTACAAAACAAATAGGAAAGCACTTTGAACATAGAAAGTGGAGATTTGTGACTCAAATTCACAAACCTGCAACCTAATATGCATGATCTCCACAGGGCTCACCGAACCCATCTTTCCCATCAAAAATAATTCAAGAATTAAGGGTGCTTTTGTATTGATAGTTTACTGGTTTCTTTCTCCTGTAAACTGCATTAGACATTGGTAGATTAGTTTTGTTTTGTTATTGATTGATTGATTTTAATGGAGTGCCAACCTGTCTAGGGTTATTTTAAGCTTAGAGGTTAAGGAATTACATTCATTGTATATCTATATTTATATCTTTTGTGTAATTATTTCTTTCTAGTTTTTTTGCACACAGTTATATGGTATCAATTATTCTAATCCAATACAAACAACTTGCACACCATTGTAGGGTTTCAAGTATTCCTGTCTAATACAAATAATTATATGGTTTCAAGTAGTTATTTCTATTTAATGATAGTCATTTGTTTGCATACTGTTATAAGTTCTCAGTTATAATCCTTAATAAATAATTGTAACTTCAAGTAACTATTTATGATACAGATGATTTACTGTTATATCGTAACAAGTCGTAATACAGATTATTTTTAAGCAAAACTATTTGACATATAGATGTGACTCTAAATAGTATTACCACTCCAAGTCGGAGTGGACTTGGGAGTAATGGCAATGAAAGGTTACTTTGCTCTCTCTAGATCACCAGAACTGGAGCCTCAGCATCATATACAGTATAGTGTCATCACCAGATCACTCCTTTTTTAGCAGACAAAGAGTGGATCTATCACTTCTCCAGGGGATATAGTCACCATATTCTAAGTCCGACCAACAAAGCAAGGGTTGTAATTTAAGATTCAATTAATCTATTTGTGGGTGAATGAAAAGTAAATTTGGTTACAAGGAATGCATCAAGTAAAAAGTTCGAGAAGTTCTGCAATTAAGGTTTGGCATCTATCTATCTATCTATCTATCGATATATATATATATATATATATATATATATATATATATATATATATATATATATATATATATATACAAGTTAGGATAATATAGATATATGTATTTACCAACTCCTTCACACAACCAGGATATGACACAAGGCCAATTTTTAAGCTGAGTTTGATATCAGATTTTTTCCTTTTCCTAGATAGGTTTCCATACCAAGGTTGCAGAACCCACTCCACCCTACTATTTACCCATAGCAGGAATGAGGATAGTTGGATGCATACCTTTTCCAAGGGTATTAGCACTATGAGAAATGCAAACAGCCTTGGCCAGGAATTGATCTTGAATCACCATATCCATTTCCTACGAAGATAACCATTGCCCTACAAGTGTAAATAGTCCACAGTGTTTATTGACTGTTAGTTTCTCAATTAGGCAATCATCAGACCAAAAGTTTATACTATCCTAATAAAATATATTTGCTCTATCACTGACAGCATTCTTTATTACATATGCTCTATTTATTTAACCTTTTTTATTTATAAATATAGCAAACAAATTCATAAGCAATGTTTTCCCATTGACCCCTACATATATATACACTAGTATTAGTTGATCTGCAAAAACTTACATTCATCAGCTCTGTGCAGTCATTGAGTGCTATCTTCATGACTTATCTAGAGTTATGGTCAATAAGAATGGAAAGACAAAGATGAAAGTCAAAGATCTTGATGATGATGATGATGATGATGATGATGATGATGATGACATAGAAATTACAACCAAATATTTCAAATAAAAGATTCATGTTTTCATAATAATCAAATAATAATACAGTCTGAAGAATTACTAGTGATACAAGTAAAACGGGATTTTGTAACCTCAGATACAGGGTACTTGAGGGTCAAGGGTTCTGAGAGTTCAAAAATAAATGTTGTATGCTTGATTAAAGAACAAGAATCTACATTTCTGGTCCCATATAGCATCATGATATAGGAATCAGTGTGTCGTAATTTCATTCCTTCGTTCTACTAACATATTAGTGTGTTGGTGCAAAAGAACTTGAATGCATGATCGCAGAATAATGCACCCATGTGTTACACTTCCTTCTCATTGTTAATGAATGACTTAATTACTGTAACTTTGCCTCATTTAGAATAAACAACACAAACCAGAATAGAGTTCATGTCTTGTTTTCTTTTAACATCTGTCTCTTGATTCATCAAACGGCCAACACTAGACGGATAATATTTCTAAAATATCATCAGCTTTTGGTGATCAGAAGCAGACAAACATATGCTGTCAGAGAAAACAAGACCCTTCCGTGTTTTTCAAAGAAGTGTTAATGAAGATAGTTTTGTAATGATGAGGTGTGTACATATATAAATATATATATATATATAGCATGTGTGTGTATGCATGTGTGTGTGTGTGTGTGTGTGTGTGTGTGTATTTAGGCAGCAGATTCTCTTGTTGGTATATTCTATTAAAGATGACAGACAAGGATTTGGAGCTGAGTTTTTATTAGCCCTTTCTTGTTCACAGGTGAAATGTCATAAATGAGGGTGAAGGCTGTTTAATAATTGTCTGAAATTTCCGATGATTAAAATCTCTGATGTCACAATCTGAGTACTCAAACTGTAATATCAGAAACTTTGGACAATGATTAAACAATCTTCTTTTTCTTCTGAAACATTTCACTCACAAACAAGAAAGGCTAACAAAAAAACTCGATTCCAAACCCTTGTCAGTCATCATTAATAAAATATGCCAACTATGTATATACATATATGTGTATGTATACATGTATGTACACACATACACACACATATATATATATATATATATATATATATGATAGATGTTTGGAATAATTATATTATTATTAATATATTATTTTATTGTACAAGATGAACATCATGAAAATGGTTTCACCATAACCTTAAGGAACCCATTAAGGATGATGAATTTGTTAATTCAATCAATGATTTGGAATTACGCACTTGGACATCATTTGTTGATGTGGGGCAACTAGTCTAGGAGAAGGAAAACTCTGTATTCAAACCTGTTAAACTCCGCTTAAAAAATTGACCTTATGTCATATCTTGCCCGAGTGGAGGGGTTGGATAAATAGGATCATTTGTTGATGTGGTGAAAAACGTTTTAGCCAATCACCAAGCTGAAAACTACAAGGAGTTAGTGAAAAAACTTTTGAAAAGTCTACAAGACATAAGTACGAATATGAACTTTATGCTTCATTTTTTATGTAGCCTTCTCGATAAATTTCTGGATAATTGTGGCGATGTGAGTGATAAGCAAGGAGAACAATTCCATCAGGATATCAAAACAATGGAAGAATGCTACCAAGGACAACGGAACAAATGAATAATGGTTGACTTCTGCTGGAGAATCAAAAGGGACTTAAAAAAAAACATTGACAATGACAGACAATCAAGAAAGAAGAACATTTTTACCTGAGTTTCTTATGTTCATGAAGATTTTATTTCTGCTGTTTATTAAATGATTTAATGAAAATACCTGTTGGTCTTGGTATATTCAATTGTGATATTTTTAAAGACTTTTGGGTCTGATTGTTATTACAAAAATAGTATTTCTCAATAATCAGACCAATATTTGTTGGTTTAGATATGAATTAAAAGGTTGCTATTATTTTACTTTGGGAAATATTGTCAAAAGTCAATATCTTATATACAGAAATCAAATGAAAAAAATGAATTTCTTCCAAAGATTAGGCATTTTTATACAGCAAAAACAGTAGCTAACCAAGAAAAAGTATGGTCATTTTCAAATTCAGCACCCTCAAATTAGATCAAAAACGATGTTTGGTACTTCAACACCATTTCAAAAAAATTTTTTATAATTTATCAGATAAGTATACTTTTATCGTACCCTGCTGGCTATTCAAAGCTAAAATCTCCGTTGAAAAAACACAGTCATCTGCAATGTCAGCTAATGGAATTTTTCACTCCTACCAGAAAAGAGAGCTCTGATGTCAGCAATAACATTACCCCCACGTTTTCTGTTACCAACACAAAAGCTATTTTCCAAAAAATCAATTCAACAGATCATATCAAAGATTACTTCTAAATGCAGAATAAAGCATGTGTCATTTGTAAGCTCCTCTCTTCAGTATAATATTTCATTTTTCCTCATATTTAAAAAGGGATTTCCTGTCTTTAAGAACACAGAATTTTCACCACTCAGACCATCCAATATGCTGCCCCTTCTTTCTATATAAAGGCAGCACTAACCACAAAACTTCACTCCACTGCAGGCCTGAGGTGAGGGATTTAGACACACTCCTTTCCACTGGTGGCTGCTTACCCCTTACCAGCGCCTCATCTACCAGCCAGCAGCCAATGTGGGATCCAACCAATCATAGCCGCAGACTCAGCACAGCCAATGCAAGGATTCCAACCAGTCACAGCAGCTCTCTTAAACAGTTTTTATCAGATATAAATTACAAAAGTCATTACCAGCTCTTTTAAGAGCTATTTCCTATGTCAGAGAGTCTCCAGAGAATCACCTCTGGTCTTTTCATTTACATTCCTTTGTAGGTACCGCAATATATCAATGCAGTAGCCAGCCAAACCTGCAAACCAGTTCTTGCATCACCAAACCAGTTCATGCATTAATAAACTTGCAGCAGACCAGTTTATTTTGCAGCAGCAACAGCAGCAGCACTCCAGTTCACAAGTGATAACAATGCTCAGACTATCATCAGCTCTCCGAGGCCAGTTAACCAGGGAGTGAAAAACCAGGACATTGATCAATCCAGCCTCAGCAGCATAAGCATCTACCTCTTTGATCACCTCCAGATTCCAAAACCAGCTATACCTATGACCTGCATCAAACACCAAGACTTTCCTGATCATCTAGACTCACTGTTGCCAAGAACTTCTTGACAGCCGTCTCTACACCTTTCAACCGTTGCAACTTTCAACATCACTGAGACTTGTCTGTGTAAGTCTCAGCGATCTACACCCATGCAAATCTCTTGTGCATGATTCACTCAATAAAGGACTGACATTTTGATCTGGTCATTGTCATCCTTTGTCTCGTCTGATGTCAATCACATAATTTATGAACGTTTGCAGGGTCAACATATTTATCCGTCCCACAACACTTTAAATCATATAACTGTGTACAAATCTATGATTATAAAATTTAAAAAGGATTGTTACTTAAAACCTTATTATTGTTTGAAAAAGTTCAACATGACATCAAAAGCAACTGACTTATCAACCAATCTACTTCAGTTCTAATTATTCCTATTTTGTTTTGTATTCATATTAACTTGGCAAAGATGAACTGAGAAAGGCACAGGTGCCTTCAATAAGTTTCCAGACTTTTTTGTACAGGTATTTAAAATTGTTGTAAATTCTTGAAAATTCACTATGTTATTGCTATACATCTTATGAGATAACTGACCAATTTTTATGATTTCAGGTTCAAAGGAACAGCTACAGCAGCAATTGGAATGCAACCTACTAAAGCCTGATTGTCACAGCTGGTGAATTTCAAAAATGCAATCTGGACGTGAGGACACTTTAGAAAAATGATATGCAATAAAATTCTGTTTTAAACTTGAAAAAAATGCCACAGAAACGTATGGAGTGCTTCAGACTGCTTTTGGAGCATCTTGCATGAATCGAGCATCGGTTTTTGAGTGGCATAAGAGATTTAAGGAAGGCAGGGAGTCTGTGAGGGATGATGAGAGATGTGGGAGGAGTAAGGAAGTCAATAGACCAGAGTTGATTGGCCAAAGGGTTAGGGTTAGGGTTACTATGTTGAGGTTTTCAAGGAGTTCAGGAAGAGATTCCTAGGGAAGAGATTCCTAGGGAAGAGGCCAGCACTCTTCAAATCAGGTCAGTGGCATTTCCACAAGGAAAATGCACCAGTCAACAACTACATCCTTGTCACAAACTATTTGACCAAGATGGGCATCAAGACAGTTCCTCACTGTCCCTATAGTCCAGACCTTGCTTCCTATAACTTTTGGTTATTCTCTAAGCTCTGAGGCTATCATTATGAGACAATTGAGGAGATGAAAGAGGCTGTGTTGAAGGTCATTGACACACTCACACAAGAGGACTTCCATGGGTCCTTCCAGAAGTTGTTGGAACAGTACATCAAGTGAATTACAACCAGAGGAGATTACTTCGAAGGGGACTAAAGTTTCATGTGTGTACTATCAGTAAAAGTGCCCATACAAAAGAAATCTGGAAACTTATTTAATGATCCTCGTAGTTAGTGAATTGACTTTTAGCCAACAGCATTTTACTGGTACTGCCTGGTAAGGAAATTATGGAGCAGTGATTGGGTCAGATGCTCACTTCCTTCTTCATATGATAAGACCTCTTATCAAAATATCTGGTGATGGGAAGAAATATAGGGATAAATGGATTCATGCCTTTCCCCAGAGCATTAGTGCTAATGACCAATTGAATTTGAATTCCATTTGTTGTTTTCTGTGCTGGTAACTTTTATGCTACTTCACACCTTAATTTAGTACATGTATAGAGTGCAGGGAGTGATGGAGTCATGCCTTTTCCAAAGCACACATTCTCACATATATATATATATATACACATTATAAGGGCAACAGTTGTTGCTTTTATAAATAGACCCAGCAATCCATGTTCAAAACCTGAATGAGGCTGTTTGCATTTCACATTGTGCCTTTGGGAAAGGTATGAATCCAACTATTCTCTCTTCAGCTATGGATAATTAGTAGGGAAGACTTGGCTCCTGAACCAAGATATGGCAACTAGTCTAGAAAAAGCAAAACTCATAATATTCTGCTTAAAAACTGACCTTGTGTCGTATTCTATTCATCACTAAGGGTTTTGGTATATACATGCATGCGAAATGAACTGAAATCAGAATTTGATTACTGATTCTAATTTATATGCCAAAAGCCATTGTGTTACCAAACACCAACATTTTCTTACATATATAAAATGCAGATGGATCTTTTCTAAGAGCATTCATACTAAATGAACATGAACAGGCTCAAGTGAAATTTAAACTCTGTTTGTCAATTCTGTTTGCTGTTTTGGTAAACTGTCAGGTATTAAAACAGTGAGTCAGCCGAAAAAGTGTATGAAAGAGATGTAATCAGAGAGGGGGAGACAAAGGGTGGTGGGAGTAATAGAAAAAAGAATGAGAGACAAACAGAGACAAAAAGAGAGAGAGAGAGAGAGAGAAAGAGAAAGAGAGAGAGCAAAGAGTTGTTTTAGATAGAGACTTGTCATTTACATTCAACTATTCATCTCTTTCTCTCTCCCTTTTTTTTATCTTTAAAAACTTATATCTATCTTCACCAGTTTTCCACTGATTTAAGCATTCAGAAGTTCAGTCATGCAGAATTCTGGTGGAACCTTTTCTACTTATGGAAGCCAATAAAATTCTATTTTTGAGGACAGTCCCTCTTGTAAAATATAAGGAACAACAAAGTTTTGCAGTAAATAATTAAAGAATTTAAAATTCTTGTTATTTATGAAGTCAGGTGCACAGGCCTAAAATCTCTTATGGTACCTGTTGTTATTTAGAGGTTACCCATTTAAGTATTAAACAGGCCTATCACTGCTTAACTTCAGTGATCTAGAAAGTGTACTTAGGATAAAAGTTATCATACAAAATGGAATTGTTGACCAAAGTTCAAATCCTGGATGAGGATGTTTGCATTTCACTTCATGCTCTTGGGAAAGGCATAAAACCATCTCTTCTCTCTCCAACCATAGATAAATAGTAGGGAAGACTGAATTTTTTAACTTTGTTTAAGCAACAATTCTAGGAAAAAGAAAACTCTGAATTAGAATTAACCTTACTATCTTAAAAATTGATTTTGAGTCACATTCAGCCAGTGGCAAAAGGGGTTGGGTAAGTACAAACTTCAATAATCTGAATGCTTTAACCATAAGTCAAAGAATTTCAAATTGCTATTATTTAAGTCAGGCACAGAAGTTGCTTATGGTACATGCTGTTATCAAGTGGTAACCCATTTAATTACTGAACAGGACTTTCATTGCTTAACTTTAGTTATCTGACAGAAATTTGTGCTTTTAGTGTGACTTGACTAGGTAAAAAATTCCAAATTCTTATTGCCGTTTCATTATTTACTTTTGTTTCTATCAAATTATTAATTTCTGTTAACTATTAATCAATTAAGGAACATTTGAAAACTAAATTCAGATTTTCTTATCCATTTTCTATTGTATTTTTTTCACTTCTCTTATCAATATAAATAAAATATTGCAGCAAAATTTTTTAATTAAATTGTCTTAATAATTGTGTGTAATGCAATAAATGCCGTCAATATAATATGACCTCATTTTAGTTATCTTAATTCAAGACTTAAAATCTTCTTTGTTTGACAGCAAAAGTTTTCCTGTTCTGTTGTTTGGTTTGATTTAGTCTGTTTATTTAATGGCATATCAACCTTTGTGAGTTATTTAATGCCAATGCCAAAATATAAAAGAACAGCTGACGTACTATTTAGCCCATAGCTGAAGGAGTTAAAAGGTGTTCACCTTTTCCTAGAATATTTGTCTGAAACTGGAATTCAAACTCACTTACAAGAATGTTGCAGTCCAGTAGGTTAACTACTATGCTAGGGGGACACCCCCTTTTAATACAAGGCTGAGTTAAACGTTTTGCAATATCATGGTATGTGCTAGTTTCTGGTATATATATATATATATATATATATATATATATATATATATATCACATAACTAAAACAGTTCAAGCCAAAGAAAATACTCACTGTGGTTGGTAGTATCATGGTAGTCAGTGTGCTGACATGTTATGCATTGCTTCAATGCATGTGTGATTTGAAAGCTGTGCAGATGAATGCACAATGTTATCTAATTGAGCAACTTATGCTTAACAGGAATTTATTCTTTGGGCCATAACATTATGGAAGCAACCAAAAACATTTGTTGTGCAAAAGGTAAAGGCACAGTCAACTAGACCTAAAGTTGTGGGATTCCAAAGGCAAATCCAGAGTAGCACTAAGTGAGTATCAGGTGAGCTTATCATCTCACCGTCCAGCATGGTTTGTTACTTTCACAACCTCAGCAAAAACATCAAGAGAAGCTGAATTGTACCTCATGTACTACCAAAATATGGCAAAACTTTAGACTCACCCAATTACTACTCTTAGGCAATAAATACAGACTCTCCACTCTTAGAAAATGTTTCTTGTATTATTTTTAATCTATGAAAAATAAACTAAGCTCAAATTTGAGACAAAACTTATTTCATTTAATAGGCAAACTTTCTAACTTTATAGAACATACATTGAATTAATTGAAATAGTTTATTTTAATTAATAATCAAGATTTTATTTTTCAAAAAGTAGAGAAATTTGATCCTCTATCTTTCACAGTTCTACAATATGATTCCAATCAGAGAAATTTCTCTTAAAATAATGGGAAAAATTTTTAAATCCTTCAACAAGAAAAGTCAACATGGAATGTGGTCAAAACTATGTGTTGTTCCCAGTCACCAGTATAAAAAAAAAATTGGTGTAAGTTTAAAAGAGATGGGAATATCATGAATGTATACTGATAGACCATGAAAGAAGATATCAAAGCCTCAGGACAAAGCAGTTAAAGCAATATGTGTTGCAAAAAGAAAAGAGAGAACCAAGCAAATGAAAAATAAATGGGTGGAAACAAAAGTTAATGTCTGCAACAGAAGTGTCAGAAACAGACAATTAAATGATGTTTAACATAAACCAGCTCGAACATCTAAACATAAAAAAGCAAGACTGCATTGGACTAAAGAGAAGAAATCATAAAGTATAGATGATTATGTGAAAATAACAGTGATGAATCATAAATCTCTAATGGCCAAAGTGATGATACTGAAACTTTTGTCTAGTGTCCTATCAATGAAATATATAATAATGACTGTCAGGTGAAAACAAAAAATTCACCCAGTTATTTACAATATAGAAATGTATGTCAAATAAAGGACCAGAAGAGATGACATTCATTATCCCAACAGTTGATACAGATTGCGTACATTCAAATGTTGAACAATTTTCTAATTACATAGATAGAAAATATGTTTGATGATAAGGAAGTCATTTTTTAGTATAACAATGCATCTTCTCACTGAGCAAAAAGGATCAAAGATTTCCTTCCAGAAAAAACATAATTCAATTAAATAGCCAACAAACAGTCTGGATCTTAATCCAATTAAAAAGGCACAGTAAAGATTTTTTTGAAAATGGTCCCTGTCAAGGCTCCAACTTGTAATGCTGATTTTTCAAGTGCCAGTCAAGAAAATTGGAAGCAGCTTTTGAAAAATATTATTTTTCATATATTAAGTCAATGCCTCTAAGAATTAAGGCTATCATGAAATTCTGGAAAAGGGCTAAAAAAACTGATGAAGTTTTTTGTTGGTGGTTCCATAATTATTTCATCAAAATTTAGGGATTCATAGTTTTTTCTTCTATCTTATGTAAAAGAAATCCTGATTATTAATTAAAATAAATGATTTTGATCAATTTGACTGATGTTCCATATAGCTAGAAAGTTTGCCTATAAAATAAAGTGGGTTTTGTCACAAATTTTTTCTAGATTTGGGCTGCGTTTATTTTTTATGGATTAGAAATAATTAAAGAAACATTTTATGAGAATAGTGAATTCATATTTCCTTTTTTTTTGGCCAATGATAAATAGTTTTGCTTTACTTCTGATTGCTTCCTGTTGCTTCTTGTATTCTACCAAGACCTTTCTTGAGGATCCAAATTCAAAATGAAAAATATAATTCAATATGTTGGGAATTCAATGTTATATTTGATTCAACTTAAAAATTCCTCTTTTATAATAAAACAGATTTTAACTTGACGAGATTTTAAAGTTTACAAAAACGGTTTTTTGGAATTACAGATTTTTTTTATTGACTTCACACTCATAAAATATCTCATATGATGTTAGAAGTGCCAAATTTTCAGAAACAGTTACAACTGCTTCAGTGATTGCGGTGATTTAAATGTGTTTCCACATGCACTAAATGGTAAAAGAAAGAAATATCTTAATGACTCAAATATTCTAAAAATAAAATAAAATCTCTGTTATTTATAATCATGAGATTTTGGTTTTTGAAAACAAATATGACAAATACTAGAAGAAGCTGTGAGGGCTAAAACATAGAAAATGTGATAAAAACAATCAAGATAATGATAACAGTTTGAATTAACCTCTGCATAATAATAATTGTTCAACTTAAAAATTCACACTAAAATCAAGAAATCAGTTGATCAAGTCTAAAATGAATTTAGAATTACCATTATTATAAATATGTTCCCTCTGTCTCTCTCTGTTTCTCTGTCTCGGTCTCTGTTTCTGTCTGTCTGTCTGTCTCTCTCTCTCTCTCTGAATATATATATATATATATATATATATATATATATATATACAAACTACAGGCAAAATGTTTGCATTTCTTTTAAAAAAAACACCTTTTGGTGTTAAAGCTGTTTTTCTGCTAACATTTGCACCAGTTTCAAAATTACCTTTGTAACAAATATTACACCCCATGTCTAGAAATTTTCAACTTGTTGGCAATTTGTCTTTGAAAGTCTTTGAAAATAGCCATCTTTGAATAAAATTTCAATTTTTATTATCACCCCAATATTTAGCTACTTTGATTTTGCCATTTGGTGCAAATTACATTAAGATTAGAAAATAAATTTTTAAAAACTCTATGAAAACATAATTATCATGGCATGATCTTTTTTTCAGTTCAGAGACAGCAACGTTTTGCTCAAAATAAGTTTTCTTCTAAACAGTAACTAATGTTACAACATTATTGAGTGCTGAGTTGACATCTTTTGAACCTGTGTTTACTAAGTTGAAAATTTTGATAATCTCAAAAAGTCCACTGAAAGGTTAATGATAAAAACAAAATGTTTCTCCTACAAAATATTCATTATTTAATAAAATGTATTGTGGACAAACAAATCTAAATTTGAACTTTTTGGTTATAAGAGAAGAAATGTATGTGAGAAGAAAACCTGAAGAAAAACTGAAAAATAAATGCAAATATGAAGTAATCACTGAAATTTTATTTTTGACTTGAAAAATTTGCTAATATCTCATTTCAAGATTTTTTTTTAAAAATGCTGGGTTGACCCCCAAACTTTTTGCTTGTCATCATCATCATCATGTCGCACCGCCAGCGCGGATATCCCTGACCCTCTCTCGCCATTTCTCCCTATCATTCATCGCCTCCGGCAGGTCTTCAGGGTTACATCCTGTGTCCTCACATAGTTGCTGTATGTAAGTTCGTGCTGGTCGTCCTACTTTTGCACATCCATATGTGGGGGTCCACAGGAGTACATCACTTATGAGCTCGTCCTTGCTTCTCCAGCAGTGTCCCGCGTGTCGGGTTCGTCTGACTTGTATAGTTTTCTTGATGGGGGGCAAGTGTCCGTATAGTTGGAGTCTCGTGGGGTGTTGTCGCTAGGACTTGTTTAATACTGCTCTCAACATTCTTGTGTAATTTCCGTCTAGTTTCCTCTCCAGCCGCTTCGTTAGCGTCCATGTGGTGCATCCATATAGCAGTATCGACACAACCGCTGCCTCGACACACGACTGACGAAGGCATGGACAGCTATCGATAGGCTCTCGATCATATGGAAGTCGGACCTAACTGATAAAATGAAACGCAGTTTTTTTGCTTGTAGCATATATATATATATATATATATATAGTCAGTGAGAGAGTAGGAAAAAGATGAAATGTTATATTGATAATAATGATAAAAATGCAAAAATATCTCATTTTAAGGTGTTTTTTAAAAGAAATGCAATGTTATCATAAACCTTTTACTTGTAGTGTGTGTGTGTGTGTGTGTGTGTGAGTGTGTGTGTGTGTGGGTGGGTGTGTGTGTGTGGTTATATAGATCTCTTGTCTATCATCTGTGTTTTTGTTTAATAAAAATCTTTCACTTTCAATCTGATTAAAGTATGTTTATACATATAGAAAGTGGTGACATAACAAACAGAATAAAAACTTATTTTTATATGTCAGTATTTCATTTCCTTAATTTTACTTTCATATATGTCAGCATTTTGTTAGCTTTGTTAATGATAAAAGATTCATAAAATCTAATTTCTAAATTTTGAATTATCAAATTTTAAATCTTTTTTTATATCTTTTAGCAAAGGGTATCGAGTTACTTCTATCATTCAGGTCATAATGGAATGGTAAGTAGTGTAGCCGTAACTTATTTTTATTATATTTCTTCTGATGTTTATTTAAAAGATTTGGTCAGTTTTGAAATACATATATCATTTTTGAAGAATATTTTTTCTCCTTTTTATATCATGTATTTATGATTGTAAATGTTAAAAGAGATATAAGTTCTATAGATATATACCTACACCTATATACATATACATTCCACATGCATGCATATAACAATACATACATTTATATGAAATGTTTGATACTATACAATGAGCATTTTAAAATCCCAATAAATCAATTATAATTTCTGTTTGCTATTTAATATTATTAATAATGTAGTTTACCTAAGATAATTATATTTTCTTTTTATAATTTTGGAAGCATATTTATCCTAACCGTTATCATTGTAGGGAAATGGAATTAGTGATCCAAGTTCAAATCCTGGATGAGGCTAGTTGTATTTCATTTTGTACTAATGCCCATGGGAAAGGCATGAATCCATCAGCTTTCCACCCCACTCCAAAATATGGATTAACAGTTGGCTAGACTAGGTTCTTTACTCTTTGTTAGACAACCAGTTGAGGAGAAGAAAAACTTCAAATTCAAATCAGATTTACTCCACTTTAAAAAAATTGACCATGTGTCACATCCTGCTTATGGCATAGGTGTTGGGTAAATATTCAGCTCAGAAAATTGTCCCTTATTCTCTTATAAAGTAATCTCCCATTGAACCTTACACACTGAAGCCAACATCCACTTTTCAAGATAATTATCTTTCAGGATTACAATCAGCTCTTTCATTTTTCATATTCTCTAGGATTAGAAATCTGAACTGGGGGAGTGGGGTTGACAGATCTTTGTGTTGCAATGTTCACCAAAAATTCCATCAAAAAGCATGGAGGCTGTCTGGATAGTTAAAATGGATTCTTTTTGTAAAGTCCATAGAATTCTATGACCTTCTGATTCCTTTGCTGTTAATCAATGATTCCTTTGATTAAAGCCACTTGCATTCCATATTTTCAAGTGTTTTGCTTGTCAAAGACTTCACAGAATGTGAATCACTTTTAGGAGACTTCAAGCCATGTTTGAAATATTGTCAACAAAATTTGATTCGGATTTCACTCACTGAACAATCCCCTTCATTCAAATGATTTGCATGAAAGAATATCCAATTTACAAACAAAACTGTAAATATCTCATTCATACATAGAATGACAGTTATCTTTCAATGGCCACTTTTCTCATCAACAGATGTCACTCTTATAGAAAAGGAATTTCTTGATTGAACTGTTTGATCCTAGCAGTTGACCCATGAGGTTCTCCTGGCCAGCATTAGGTGAAGCAAGCCATTGACCCACGCTTGGATTTATTTGCTTTGCTTCACATCTACCATCCTGCACTCCATGGTTTTTGAGGTTACAACACCTTATCCTCCCTCAAAAACTGATATCCAGTTGATAGTTGAGGAAGGATAAGTGAATGATTAGGGAGACCTCAAGTTTTATTGCCTGGTAATAAACTTGTAGAGTGCTGAACTGCAACATCATAGTAAGCAAATACGAGGATCATTAAATAAGTTTCCAGACTTTTTTCGTATGGGCACTTTTATTGATAGTACACACATGAAACTCTAGTCCCCTTCGAGATAATCTCCTCCAGCTGCAATGTACTTGTCATACCATTCCAACAACTTCTGGAACGCCCCATGAAAGTCCTCTTGTGTGACCGTGTCAATGATCTTCATCACAGCCTCTTTCATCTCCTCAATTTTCTCATAGCGACAGCCTCAGAGCTTAGGGAATAACCAAAAATCACAGGAAGCAAGGTCTGGACTATAGGGACGGTGAGGAACTGTCTTGGTGCCCATCTTGGTCAAATAGTTTGTGAGAAGGATGGAGTTGTTGACTGGTGTATTCTCCTGGTGGAATGCCACTGACCCAATTTGAAGAGTGCTAGTCTCTTCCGATGGAATCTCTTCCTGAACTCTCTTAAAACCTCAACATAGTAATCCTAACCCTAACCCTTTGGCCAATCAACTCTGGTCTATTGACTTCCTTACTCCTCCCACATCTCTCATCATCCCTCACAGACTCCCTGCCTTCCTTAAATCTCTTATGCCACTCAAAAACCGATGCTCAATTCATGCAAGATGCTCCAAAAGCAGTCTGAAGCACTCCATACGTTTCTGTGGCACTTTTTCTAAGTTTAAAACAGAATTTTATTGCATATCATTCTTCTAAAGTGTCCTCACGTCCAGATTGCATTTTTGAAATTCACCAGCTGTGACAATCAGGCTTTAGTAGGGTGCGTTCCAATTGCTGCTGTAGCTGTTCATTTGAACCTGAAATCATAAAAATTGGTCAGTTATCTCATAAGATGTATAGCAATAACATACGGAATTTTCAAGAGTTTATGACAATTTAAAAAAATAAAAGTCTGGAAACTTATTGAATGCACCACGTAAGAACTCCAGTCACATTATTATGTTCTCTTATGGATTGATACACTTAGGAAATATATGTATTCCCCCTCCCAACTATGGATTAAATAGTACCTCTACTGTCTTTCTGCATGGATGGATTTAGTATTAAATAACCCATAAAGGTTGATATGCCTTTAAACAAAAGAAACCAAACCAAACCAAACCACTTGAGTTACATGTATAGCAAAAAGACCACTTTGTATAAAGGATATCATTTTTCGAAGGGAAATCAGTGGTTTGAGTTCAAAACCAAGATGAGGCAATGTATGAATCCTTCTCCCACCTATGGGTAAATAGTAGGGCAGACTAGATTCTTTAGCAACCTGCTGAGGAGAAGAAAAATTAGATTATAACCAACAATACTCTGCTCAAAAATTGACTTGTGTCACATCCTACATACATGTGCAGCACAGTCCTTCCAAACTTTTTTTTTGGAGTTACACAAAATGGATTTCTATAAAATATTGATTATCAAAAAAGCAGGCCTTTTCAAATTTTTTACTTGATACAGCCCTTGTAACCAGATTTAGTTTCCATTCACACCAAAATAAATTGACTGAATATTGAATTACTAAACATAACTGATTTGCCAGTATTGCACTTTTAATTCTTGAATTATTTTTGGATGAGAAGGATAAATTTGGTGGGCACAGAGATCATGATATTTGGTTGCAGATTTGTGAGCCACAAATCACCACATTTTATGTTTAAAGTGCTTCTCTGTTTGCTTAGTAAATAATGTTAAACTCAGATGCCATCATATGTGAACTTGGAAAATCTAGTAAAATAGGCTTATCATCTGCTCAAAGTTTGGAATATTTTGTTACAGTTTTTCATTCATCCAGTAATATCCAATTTCTTTAAATGTGTACATAGACTTCACTTCAAGATCAAGTCATTTAAATAAATTCTTATTTTAGAATTCACAATTTTTATAAAATAATTTGTTAAAAATATAATCGTTCTAAATACTTCTTTTTATAAAAACATGATTATAGATATCGTTAACAATGCCAAAAAGATCTGATGCTTTTCAGATTGAGCTAAATGATTTATTCATTTAGTTGAACCTTATGTTTTGAATGGGATGTATATGAAAGTGGCCATCACATTCAATCAAGAATTCTGCTAAGTTTACAATAGCTGGTGACTAGTCTACATGATCCAGCAATTTTTGTTCATCTCTTATAAAGGGATTTATAAACATAACCTAGGAAATGTACCCCTTGTGGATCCCTAAAGTTTTATTCAACCCCAGGAGCCTATATGAACCATTTTGAGAAGCTCTGAAAAGAACCAACAACATGTTGTTTGGAAGTATCTTCATTCTTTATTTATTGAAAATAAATTGGTTATCTTTTGCATCCATATGTATTAACACATTGGTATACAGAAAAATGCATGTATACCTACAATGTCCAATGCTCATATTGTGCACATATATTTAAAGTATATTTTTAAATTATCAAAACAAGTTGTATTTACAAAGATAGAAATGAACAAGGAATGAAATGCTAATTTTCTTCAATTTAGTTTGCTTATCATTTAACACATCTATTCCAATGAGTTTTCTATTGGTCAAAGCTCCTCTGAAATTACTCTTTTGATGTTACTGGAAACAGCACCATAATCTTTCTTTTAATGCTTTCCACATTCTCAAATCTTTCTCTTAAAATGAATTTTCTGTTCAGGAAACAAGAAAAAGTCACATAGAGCTAGTTCTGATGAATATACAAGTTACTGCACTGACACAATCCTGTGTTTCACCAAAAACATTCTGTTCAAAAAGTATGAAGACTCATCATCATCATCATAAAGTCATGCTGACAGCATAGATTCCCTAGACTGTCTCTCACTACCCATTCCTATTGGTCACCGATCTGTGCAAGTTCTCTCCATGGAATTCTGTGACTGCATAGAACTGACAAATATAAGTTTTTGCTGGTCTTTCAACACTGATGCATCCATGTGTCAGGCTCCATGTTACTTAGGAGTTTGCCCCTGTTTCTCCAGCAATGCCCAGCTTAAGAATTGGCAGTGAGTTGTCTAGACAAAGTCTTGAAAGTTCTCATTTTATTATATACATTATTCAACTGTGTGCTTGTCTTCTTTAAATTCAAATACAGAGTAATCACTGAAATTTCAAATTCTTAAATTTTAAAAATTTTAAAATTTTGTCTTTGTACTTTTCAGTTACACCTTGTGTGTACCTTCCAGCAAAACATACACTTGTGCATGCTGATATGTATATATATATATATATATATATATATATGTGTGTGTGTGTGTGTGTGTGTGTGTGTGTGTGTGTGCATTTCTAAGTTATATCTGTATATGTAAATGTTGACAGGTAAAAATGAATTTGTTTATGCTGTGACATACATATATGTGTGTGTATTTATTCAATCTCTCCACAGCAAACTGGCCCAGTCAGCTGGAGGTGTAGAATACACTGACTGTATCTAGGCAGAGGGGTAAGACTCCCCAAATGAGTGTCCTGGATATGACACTAAACAATCTGATGGTGAGGCTTCAGTAATGCTGGAGCTTTGGAGAATGCAGAATACCCCTTCATTGCCATTGCTCCAAGGTCCACTGTGGCCCAAAGTGGTAGCACCTGATAGGGTGCTATCTATGGGTTAAATAGAACTAAACTGTTGTTTATGCTAAACTGAAATGGAACTGTTTTGACATTTAACTGTGTGTAAACAAAAGACTGTACTTATACTAAACTGAATTGTTTGAAATAGAACTGTTTTATGTATAAAAATGGATTTGGTATTCAATAATCTACAGTGTTTGATGTGCCATAAAACCAAACCAAACCAAATTCACTGCAAGCAGGACATTTGGAGTCACTTTTTTTTGAGTAGTTGCTTCATTTTTTGCATACAGTAACATGATACTAAGTATTCCTTTCTCATCATCATCATCATCATCTTGTCATGCCATCAGCATGGATATCTCTGACCCTCTCTCACCACCCCTCCCTATCATTCATCGCTTCCGGCAGGTCTTCAGGGCTACACCCTGAATCTACACAGAGCTGCTATATGTAGATTCGGGCTGGTCGCTCTGCCTTTGCTCAGCCATGTGAAGGGGTTCACAAGAGTACGCAACTTATGAGCTCGTCCCTACATCTCCAGCAGTGTCCTGCATGTCTGGTTTGTCTAATTTTGATAGTTTTCGTGATGGGTGGTAGGTGGCCGTATAGCTGCTGCTTTCTGGGGTGTTGCCTCTAGGACTTGTTCAATATTGCTCACAGCATTCTTGTGTAGTTGCTGTCAAGCTTTTTCTTCATCCATTTAGTTAGCATCCATGTAGTGCATCCATATAGCAGTAGCAACACAACCGCTGCTTGGAAGAAACTGCGTTTCATTTTATTGATCATGTCTGACTTCCATATGACCGATAGCCTATTGATAGCTGTCCATGCTTTTGCTAGTTGTGTGTCGATGTCTGCCTCGATTGATGAGACACTGCTTCCTAGGTAGGTGAACTTGTCAACTAGTTTTAGAGAGCTACCATTTAGTGTGGAAATGTTGCCTGTTTGATTAAAGCACATATATCCCGTTTTGTGTGCATCGACATGGAGGCCAATGCCTGCAGTGGCTCGTTCTTGACTATGTAGTAGGATTTCAGCTTGGGTGGGTGCATTTGTCAAGCGCTATGTCACTGGCGTAGTCAGCATCAGTAATTGTTTTTGTGGGGTACTTTCTGCTTCTTTTCTATGTTAGATTGAAACCATTTTCATTGATTTTATCAACCAATATTCTAAGCACGTAGTCTAGACAGATGAAAAAGAGGTATGGGGCTAGTGTGCCTCTTTGCAGTACTCCTGCAACAATGTTGAAGTAGTCTTTGTCTCCATCTGGAAAACGTACTTTCACTTTGGTGTTTCACAGTTGCATGGTTTTAAGTATTTCTATCAAATATTAATAATTATATGGTTTTAAATAATTATTTCAATTTAATAATCATTTATTTGCTCACTATAATTGGGTTTCAAGTAACTAATAATAATAATCATTAGTGCTAATAATAACTTCAAGTATTCTTAATACAAATGATTTTTCAATTATCAAATATTCCAATTGAAAACTTATAATTTCTAAACAAATTTATTTGATCCAGTGATGGAATCCTAAAAGGTACTACCCCTTTGGATTAGAGTGGACCTGAGAACAATAGCAATGAATGAGTACTTCCTACTCCCCCGATCTCCGGAACTGGCGCCTCACCATCAGATTCAGTTTAGTGTTATATCTATCTCTTTTTTGTGGGGAGCTCCTCTGCAGGTGTTAGCATTGGTGTATTATAAAGACCATCAACAGGGCAAAATTTTATATTTGTATAAGGGTCATCTACTTGTAAATGTGCATATATATATATATATATATATGCTGGATGTATATGTGTATGCATATGTGTATGCAGTGTGTACATGTATATATATATATATATATATACATCTGCATGCACATATATTTATATATATATATCTACACACACACATATATATATATATATATATGGAAGTAAATAATGGAAAAGAATCCAACAATATGTAAAAAAATTGAAAAACAAAGTAATCAGAAGTGAAGAATTTATTGTGAAGGAAAGTCGACATTAAACGTTTCAGTTTTGATGAATCTTCATCTGGACTTCCGAATGGTAATACCAAGTGTTGATGGAATAATGATGAATGTGCAATGAAATACAAAAAGGAGGGGAGGAGAGTATATATAAAGAAAAATTGATTTTTAGTGTGAATTTTAAGGACTTTAGATTAAGCAAAATGTATCAAAGTTTTAGGGTAAAGAAGGTTTAGAAATGAATTTTCTTATTTCTCTTTCTCATTTCTTCTTTTCTTATCTTTTCTTTTTCTTCTTTTTATTCTGTTTTATCTCTTAGTGGTTCCATTTGTTTAACATCATTGCCTAAAACAATCACATGATAGTTTTTCAAAAAAGAATGCTGATTAAATGATTGAACGGTAATATAATTTTTCTTTATATATACTCTCCTCCTCTGTTTTTTCGTATTTCATAACACATCTATCGTTGTTCCATCAACACTTGGTACCACCGTTCTGAAGTCCTGGTGGAGGTTCATTTAAACCGAAACAATTAACATCGACTTTCCTTCACAATAAATTCTTCACTTTTGCTTATTTTTTCTTGCAATTTTTCTACATCCTGTTGGATTTCTTTCCATTATTTATTTCCATATATACATGCTCGTATATGTGTAACGTATATGAGCATGTGTGCAATCATCTGTGTGAATACAGTTACAGAGAAATATGCATATGTCTATGCAAATCTATGTGTGTGCATGTGTTATATACCCAGAATAAGAAAGCAATAACACTTATATATGAAAACATAAACTCTATTTTTATTTATGGAAGGTCAAAATGATTGTATGAAAGAGAGAGAGAGAGAGAGAGAGAGAACAGAGAACCTTTAAGATTTACACCAGGTTGCAACACATCTTCAGAAAGCCTTTCTTTTTCATGCTTCTTTCATAGGAGACTGATACAGGGTCGGTTCTCAATCAAGGGTCCACTGCCCAATCCCCAGGCTAGCGCCCAAAATACAGTGACTTGTCTACTGACAGCTGACTGATACAGTTGGAAATAGGAGGAAGAATTGAGATTATTCAGATCACAGCATTGATGAGATCAGCCAGAATAATCAGAAAAGTCCTAGACACCTGAAGTGACTTGCTGTCACTCAGACTCTAATGAAAGACCACCAGCAAATGCTTGTGTGAAAGACTCTCAAGGAGTGAAATAATAATAATAATGATGATAATAAAAATAATCACCTAATCTCGGCCAGAAGACCAGACCTTATAATAATCAACAAAAAAAAGAGAAGTTGAAAAATTGTGGACTTTGCTGTCCCGGCTGACCGCAGAATAAAACTGAAAGAATGTGAAAAGGAGGATAAGTACCTCGACTTTGCTAAGGAATTGAAAAAACTACAAAACATGCAGGTGACAATAATACCAATTGTAATTGGTGCATTTGGAACAGTAACTAAAGGGCCTGGAGGACTTGGAAGTTGGCGGATGAGAGGAGACCATCCAAACTACTACATTATTGAAAACAGCTAGAATACTGAGAAGAGTCCTGAAGACTTGAGGAGACTTGCTGTCACTGAAACTCCAGTGAAAGACCATCGGCTAACACTGATGTGAAAAACTCTAATGATAATAAACATTACTATGAAAGGGAAACTTTAAAAAAGAAACTGAATCTCTTCTAATAGCAACAAAAAACAACACCATAATAACTAATAAGCAAAAATTAATCATATGCAATAGAATTGCAAGTGTTGGTTAAAATGGTGACAAAAGTAAAATGATTAATCACATAAGAGAATGTATCAAACTTGTGCAAAATAAGTATAAGACAAGGTACTACTGAGTGGGGACGTTGATCCACTGGGAATTGTGCTAAGAGATTAAGATTTAATCTCTTGCTCGAAGAAATAGATCCACGACTTCACAAATATTGACCATCCATAGAATCCTTGAAGGCATACAGGCAAAAAACCTACAGACGACATTACAATTTGTCGACTTTACCAAGGCCTTTGATTCCATTCACAGAGAGAAGATGGAACAAATCCTACTAGCATACGGCCTACCAAAAGAAACCGTAGCAGCAATAACGATTCTCTACAAAAACACAAAAGTGAAAGTATGTTCACCGGATGGAGACACAGAATACTTCGACATTGTAGCAGGAGTACTACAAGGAGACATACTAGCCCCATACCTCTTTATCATCTGCCTAGACTGCGTGCTTAGAACATCGATCAGAGAAAACAGCTTCGAGCTGACAAAGAAAAAAAGCAGAAGGTACCCCGCAAAAACAACTACTGATGCCGACTACGCCGATGACATAGTAATACTGGAAAATACGCCCAACCTAGCTGAAACACTACTGCATAGTTTGGAACAAGCTGCCACAGGCATTGGCCTCTATGTCAATGCACACAAAACTGAATATATGTGCTTTAATCAAACAGGCGACATTTCCACACTAGAGGGAACCTCTCTGAAACTGGTGGACAAATTCACCTACCTAGGAAGCAGTGTCTCATCAACCAAAAAAGACATCAACACGCTGCTAACGAAGACATGGACGGCTATCGATAAGCTATCGCTCATATAGAAATCAAACCTGACCAATAGAATGAAACGCAGTTTCTTCCAGGCAGCGGTCGTGTCAATACTGCTGTATGGATGCACCACTTGGACGCTAACAAAACGGCTGGAGAAGAAGCTAGACGGCAATTACACAAGATTGTTGGGAGCAATATTGAATAAGTCCTGGCAGCAACACCCCACAAAGCACCAACTATATGGCCACCTGCCTCCCATCACAAAAACTATCCAAGTTAGACGAACCAGACATGCAGGACACTGCTGGAGAAGCAGAGACAAACACATAAGTGATGTACTCCTATGGACCCCCACATATAACCGAGCAAAAAGCAGGACGACCAGCAAGAACATACATACAGCAGTGAGGATATTGGATGTAGCCCTGAAGACCTGCCTGAGGCGATGAACGATAGGGAAAAGTGGCGAGAGAGGGTCAGGGATATCCGTGCCAGCGGAACGACATGATGATGATGATGATGACCAAATGCTATATGCTCAAAACAGAATCCGACCTAGAAAATGAGATACATGAAATTCTCTGAGACTTTGAGATGCAAACAGACCCCCTAATCCCAGCCAGACCATGTTGAGTGCAAATTAACAAAAAAACGAGAACTTGTCATTTAATGGATTTTGCTATTCCAGTGGACCACAAAGAGAAGATCAAAAAAAGCAAAAAGAGAGATAAGTACTTGGACCTTGCTAGAGAACTAAAAATGCTGCAGAACACGTGGGTGATGGGGATATCAATTATAGTTGGCACACTTGGAATGGTCCCCAAAGGATTGGAAAGGAGACTGCAGGAGTTAGAAATCAGAGGAAGTATCAAGACCATCCAGACTACAACATTGTTGAGATAGGCAAGAATACTGAGAAGAGTCCTGGATACCTGAGGAACTTGCTGGTATGAAAAACTCACCAGGAGTAAAATAAGAATCAAGATAGCAAGATCGCATAATAAATTCTTTGGATGTTTGCAACAAAATCAAGTTTAAACTTTTAGTTAATAACTTATTAAACTTAATCAATATATACTAAAAAGAAATGAAACAGTTTATTCACAATTTAATGACCTTATTTTTTTAAATAGGTCTTTGGGATAAAGCATTGGGATATCAGGATTTAAAATATCGGCAGACAATTTCAATCAGTCTTTTGATAAGGTCATGAAAAGCTCAATGTGATGGTTTAGAAGGTGGTAGGTAGCCCAACACTGCAGATTCCCAATGTCCATTTTGCACATATACTCAAATGCATACATATATATGCATATGTCCCTGTTTATGTGTGTTTATATATTTGTGTACATGGGGCACCTCTGGTGGTGTAACGGTTAGCAAGCTAGACTAGCAAACCTACACGAGTGAGTTCGAGTCTCATTGGGCGCCCCATTCATTCGGCCTTGTGCCACATCGAAGTAAAGAGCTTTGTAAATTACTATATTTGTGTACATTCATAGATTTGTGTGTGAATATGTGTTCCCGTAAATGTGTTTTGATCTTTATGATTGTATGTTTTTACTTGTGTCTATTTTCAAATTTGCTTCTCTGTGTGTGTGTGTGTGTGTGTGTGTGTGTGTGTGTGTGTGTGTGTGTGTGTGCGCGTGAATGTATATGTGTCTCTGTGTTTATATATTTGGATGCATATGTGCATATGTGTGTCTGCATTTATATACTTGTATGTGTGTATGTGTGTGTGCTTCTGTTTGTGTTTATATATTTCTGTAGGAGTATTTGTATGTTGTTGTTTGTGTGTGTTTATATATTTGTGCATGTCTGTAGATGTGTTTATAAGTTTATATGTGTCTGTTTGTGTCTCACTGTGTGAATAATGCATCTGTGTGTGTGTGTGTGTGTGTGTGTGTGTGTGTGTGTGTGTGTGTGTGTGTGTGTGTGTGTTATAGAATTCTCACTTAGTTAAACTCCCAACTCTCTTTATTTGGAACTTCAGTTAAGCACATGGGAACATCCACCCCAAATTACTCAACTACACCATGTGTTGCTCAACTTAACTAAGTTTCTAAAAATACTCTCCCTCATTTTATATCTTCTTTTTTTTTTTTGCATTCAAGAAGTCATCTTGTGTTATGGGTTGGGATTTCTGTGCCTTAAGATCTGACTGGGTGCAGGTGGAAATGAGTTCTCTGATAAATGAGGACGTAACTATTTATGTCAATTTTCTTTTTTGGAAGAGGGATGGAGGGTTTTTTTTTTAATTCATGACCCACAAACTTCTCTCCTCAAAACTTAATCAAGATCAGATACGAAAAGTAGACCCTATTTTTTTTTTAATTCTTACAAACAGTTAACATTGGTTGTTCATTTTAGTTAATTGGTAATTCATAATTCATTTATGTTATTAAAATGATAATTGATAATAAATAAAATAGCAATTTATTTTATGTACATGAAAGAATGTGTATGTGCATGTGAGTATTTGTGTATTTGTAACTGTTCATGTGCATGTCTGTATGTGCACATATATGAGTGAACGTGTGTGTGTGTGTGTGTGTGTGCATACACAAGCATGTGTTCTGATACATTTTAAATAATGTGTGGATGACTCGGCAATACATATAGAATAAAAGGTTATAAACAAAGAACATGACCTCAACAAGACATGTTTAAATTCCAGTTGATTTATACTCTTGAGAAAGGCATGAACCTCTTCTCCCTCCAACTATGAGTAAAATAGTCGAGAAGACTAGGTTCTTTAACTTTCAAGAAGCAACCAGACTTGGAATTGGAGAAACCAGAATTATATCACCCTGCCATCACATCGTGGGCCAGCATTGCAGAATAAGACCCGTTTTTACCTGTATCTTACAGCCAATATAAAAGGCAAGTATCCTGCTGATAGAATGATGAATGAAGCATATTACTAGATGTTTATATATATATATATATATATATATATATATATATACAACTGATTAGACCAATGACCTGGTTATATATATATATATATATAACCAGGTCATTGGTCTAATCAGTAGAGTATTCACCAATGGTCTGGGAGATTGGGGTTCAATCCCAGGTCGAGTCATATCAAAATGGTACTCAAAAAATGGTACTTGATGCTGGCTTGCTTAACACTCAGCATTATAAGGTACGGATCGAGGGTAGAGTGAAGCAATCCAGGGAAAAGAGTAGTGCCTTCCCCTACACCATAGTGTAGTAGCTATTGAAAAGGGAACCTTATATATATATATATATATATATATATGTGTGTGTGTGTGTATAGATATATAAATTGGCCAACAGTAGTTGAGAGAAACTCAAAGGCTTCCTGTTCAATTGCTACTACACCGAGGTATAGGGAGAGTGCTACTCTTTTTCCTAGATTGCTCCTTTTTCCCTTGATGCATACCTTATAATGTTGAGTGTTAAGCAAGAAGGCATCAAGTACCATTTATTTAATCTTTGGTATGACTTGACCTGAGATTGAACCCTGGTCTCCCAGGCAATTGGCAAACACTCTAACTATTATTCCAATGAACTAGTACCATAAGTAAGTAGTCAAGGGCAACCTAAAGCTTCCCTTTTCAATTGCCTCTACACCAAGGAGTATATATATATATATATATATGTGTGTGTGTGTGTGTGTGTGTGTGTGTGTGAAAGAATGAGAGAATAGATATAAGACAATTAGGAAAGCAAAGAAAAGGAAGATGTTAAAATCCGGCCATGTTTCACTATTAATTATAGCATTATCAAACAGAATTAAATTTAAAATGAAAAAAAGGAAATTGTTTACCTTACATTGTTATTAGTAACAATGCAAAACATTTTGTTTATATGATGTTATGATTCCATTTTCGCCAATGATTTTATTGGCCAAAAATGGTGCTAATTGATCCTTACCAGATTTTGGATTGTGTTAAAATAATTGCAGATTCAATTATTGATTGCTTCTATTTGTTATACATACTGTCACGTGATATCCCACTGGGAGGAGGGAGATAAGATTGATACTATCCTCCCATTGAATTAACAGTATCTAGCCTTCAAAAAGTGACCATCAAGGAAGAATGTAGGTCACAGGGGGGTATCAACAGGTGTTGGCACTTAGTAACCTCAGGTCGCAGGACACCGGAAGGGGAAAGAGAGAGAAGCCAAATGATTGGCTGGGACCCCAAAACGGAAGTGGGGCTCCCTTCTCCTCAGCGGAAGTAAAGGATAAGAAAATGAGTTTTTGAGCAGGATCCGTAGCGGGCAGACGAACCATAGCCATTTTACTCCGGGTGGAATACAAAAGAATTACTGAGACACGAAGGACCGCAGGTTCTTCAAGCCAGTGTAAAAAAAATAGAACAAAGTCTATTACCTCGTGAAAGAAGAATGATTCTCCAGTGGAACCCCGTCGAAAATAAGATAAGTAACTTTGGGGCCATTTCTCCTTTAAACCCGAACTTTGTATACCACTCTCTCTCTCTCTCAATTTGAAGAAAAACAAAAGTCAAGAAAAGACATTTATATTCGTGGACTGTCCAATTATTATATGTTTTGACACTTTGAAAGTGTATATAACTGTAGTAAAGGAATTCATGTATTTTTATGTTACCATGTGGTCTATGTTGTTCTTTGCCGTTCTACTACAAATTTGTTGTTGTCACATTTACATTTCCTTTTTAGCTTCTATTCGCCTTATGTTATCTTGCTTAGAATTGTCCTATTAATTCCTTTAAAATATCACACGGGAAACCGGAGTTGCCGACTACTACAATATAATATTATTACGACTAAAACCTATAGTTCCATATTCTTCCATTGTCTCGGGGAAGGAAGAAAGCGGCCTGGTGGGTGTGTGATAGTGTGAAATTTGGAACCCCTTGCCAGCGGCGGCCAGTCTGGTTCTAAATTGATCCCTCACGTAATATGCCAGTTCTTATATGCCTGAGAGAAAAACTCTGTACGAGGACTTATTCCATAGGGGATCAAGTGCCAACCTGCCCCGTCTTCACACATGCGAAAATAAAGTCCTGTCTTGGGATTTTAGTCAATTTGCCGACCCATACAGACTTAAAATGGTGTCTCGTCTGGGGATATTTTAACCTTTGTTCCCGACCGTCACAATATATATTTAATAATCTTTACACTATTTAAATCAAATTTCTATCCTTCATTTTTGTGATGTACAACTGAAGTATAGCTAGCATCATTCTTTAAAAGTGCTTGATGGTGTTCGTATAACCTCTTTTTAAAGGATCAGGTAGTTTCTCCAATATAAAATTTATCACCTATTGTTCAGTTGATTGAATAAATTCCCATTTACAAAATGTTATTTTTCTGCAAGAGTGTTCTTTGATCATTAGTTTAGAATAACTCCTTTTTAATTTTGTACTTTTTATCTCAACACATAAGTGTATTATATATATATATATATATTTCTGACAGAAAAAGAAAATAAATAAAAGACAATTTGGAAAGAACAGAAAACATATATATATATATATATATATATTTCTTTTAAATACCCTATCCGGTGGCAAAAGCTACTTGGTAGCACCAGAAGTGGCAGTACCGCCTTAAGCTACCGAAACTGTGTTATCACCCTGGTTGGCGGCTGATGAGGCTAGAGTATCGCACGTGCTTTCACACGTTGTATGATGAAAATTTGAACACTAAGACTCTCTGGAAAGCAAGATGACTCTTTGGAAAGACAAAGTGACTCTTCAGAAAGTTGGAGTGACATCCTGGAAAGACAGGAATTTTAACAAATATGGATAATACAATAAAAGAAAAATGCCCTCAGGGTGTCTGTAGCGGGGAGGGAGAATATATCACCCATCATACTTGCTCATACAGTAGCAATCTGGATATGTACCCAGCTACAACATGTGATTGCGGCAGAAAATTCAACAGCTTGCGAGGATCACGAATCCTCAAGGCACGCTGGTGCGAACAACGTAATTCTCCTGTCGGAGAATGTAAATCAAATGATGGGCCAATGAATCAGGTTTACCCCCACAGTATTCACGAGCCCATTGCTGACCATCAGCATCCTGGAGACATTACTTGCAAGCCAAGAATTTAGTGGCCCAAGGGTAATCAGATAGCTACCTGGACAAACTTAGACCAGGAGCTTTCTTTGTACTCACCACCCATCTTGAGGGCCCATTGATCAACAAATAACATCTTTCAGCAGAATTATATATGACGTTTGTCTCGAGTGCTTTTGGGCAGTAATGCATAAATGAAAGAAAACGAACCGAACAGATAACAGATGTAGAAAGGATTTCAACATGAATGATATACACGCGGAACCACCTTTCTCAGTGATTACGCAAAATCAAGAAACGGTTGCTATGACATCAACGGCCGTAAGTAAATGCGTTTTTAAATCACAAACTGCACCAAAATGAAGATGAACAAACATCCAATGTAATGTCTGTTTTTAGCTGATCTTGTGTATATATAGATATATATTTCTTTTAAATACCCTGTCCGGTGGCAAAAGCGGTTTGGTAGCGCCATGAGTGGCAGTACCGCCTTGAACTACTGAAACTGTGTGATCACCCTGGTTGGTGGCTGATGAGGTTAGGGTATCGCACGTGATTTCACACGTTGTATGATGAAAAAAAAATATATATATATATATATATATATTGAATACCCAATATATGTAGGGGATGTCCTCATGGTGTAATGGTAAAAGCAATGGACTGCGGAATTGTAGTAAGCGAGTTCGTACTCCAGTCGCACTATTACATTCACATTCGGACAAATAGCCTTGAGAAAGGTATGAACCCCCCTTATCCTCCCAGCTATGGGTTAAATAGTACCACTACTGTTCTTCTAGGAGAATAACTCTGGCATAAAATAACCTACAAAGGTTGATATGCCGTTAAACAAAGAAACCAACCAAACCAATATATGTACACATATTCATATATATGTATTCAGCATATATATATATATATATATATATGTGTGTGTGTGTGTGTATTTGGGCAGCATTTCTTTATTAATGAATATTTCAATGAACAATATAGACATGTTTTGTCTACATATTTTTGTATATGTCCTTTCCCATTGCTGAATTGATTTTATGGTATCCAGTGAGAATTCGGAGATGAAATTCCAATAACTAATTGTTACCCCAGTACTTTCCCTCCAGTCTTGAGCCATCATCTGGGGTGTGTATATGGCAAAAGCGATGTTACCTTTGTATGTACATTACTACTTTGTAAGTGTTTATCATTTATACTAGTGTGTTGTTATAACATTTTATTCATTTCTATAAGTAACAGCAATAGCTAAAGACATTTAAGTACATTAATACTGGATTCGAAATTGTTTCTATTGGGATTGGGTTGTTTAATTCTGATATGGAGTGCCTCAAGAATTTGTAATTTTTGTTTGTTATTTTGTTGTTCTAATATTGTTGTGTTTTCGGTAAGAACTTTCCGAAACTCAGTTTTTGGGCAAGAATATTTTTAGATGTTGTGCTATTGAACTGGTATCTGATAGATGCATAATGAGTTGTCTCAATCGGGTAGTTGAGGTTATATACTGTCATTCTCAGTGATACAATCTCCTAAAATACATTTGAATTGATATACAATGTTAATTTTTTGCAATACTCCAATCAGAGTGGAGAAATTATTGTTAATAACTAAGTTGGAGGTTTTAAATTTGTTATTGTATACCATAAGTTTTATTTTTTTATTAGGATCAGTGGGGAGTATATTTCTTTTAATCAACATCTTTAAAATATTTTCATTTAATTTATAATTGTAGAGCATTTGGTTATGATAAAAAAAAGTTTAATGAATTCCTGCTGGACACCATAAAATCAATTCGGGAACTGGAAATAACATACAAAAATATATAGACAAAACATGTTTGTGTTGTTCAATGAAATATATATATATATATATATATATTATTCAATCCTCACTATATGCCCTTGTGCCAAATCTAAGTTATGTCTTTTTTGGAGAATTCCATATTGTGTAAAAGCTAGTAAGCTTAGCTAGCAGTACATTGATAGTGAGGTTTATTCTCACTGAGTACCCCATACTTCTGGTAAGTAAATGACTACTGCAAAATATTCAATCTTATTCTTTATTTCTTCCTTCTTTAGGGATTTCTGTATCTTTTCTTTCAGTTTTAAGACATACTTTAAAGAATAATAACATTCAAATTCTTAATTTTCTAACTGTTTAAACAGCAAAACCAGCAAGAAGTCTTCTAAAGTTTTCTAAAATCTCTTTTATTAGTTTTAAGCAAATTAAACACTTATTCACCCATGTTGCCATAATGCCACCGAATTATCTTACTTCACTCTACAAAATTTGATAAAATTAAAGTTTTTGAAAGGTTCCCAATAAAGTCCTAGTGTTTTTATTTTATAAAATAAAAGTTTTTAGCTTGACAAATTTAATCCTTAGAAATATATTTAGACTTGCCTCTCAGGGTACCTAAACATGTTACTCACTTTCACCTCAGGAGGTGAATTCTTCACAATTCATACGTTCAATACAATATAGTCACACATAGATTTTCAATTTCATTTCTTTTGATAATTTCTGCTTCACACTTTAACTAAATTTTGTATTGTATATGTCATTTTTTTTTTTACTTACCTTGTTAAGAAATGCTGTATTTATTATTAAAAGGATAATAAGAATTTCATGTCCAGAAATTTTGTAAATCAGGAGTCAGACTTGAAGCTTTTCATCTCAGTAAACTGATAAGCTTTTAGATTTTAGCATAAAACTAAAAAGAGAAAAAAGTAGAAAAAAAAGTTTCTACAGAAAAAACTGCAAAAAGTAACAAAAGAAGGTCTGTAGTTTTTTTCTTCTCTGTCTCTTTCTTTTTCTCTCTCTACTTTCTACTTTCTCTTTTTCTTTCTACTTTCTCTCTTTTTCTCTCTCTACTTTCTACTTTCTCTTTTTCTTTCTACTTTCTCTCTCTACTTTCTCTTTATTTTCTCTCTTCCCCCCCTCTCTACTTTCTCTTTTTTCCTCTTTTTACTTTCTCTCTCTCTTTTCTTTACTTTCTTTCTCTTTCTCTTTTTATCTCACTTTCTTTTTCTCTCCCTATTTTTGTGAAAAACTGAGGAAAAAATGGAATAACTATTTTACATGGAATCATTTTTTTCTATAAAAATTATAATAGACAGCAACAACTGATAACTAAAGAAACACATTTTAACCAAAAAAATGTAATTTCAAACTAGCTTGATGTATATAAGTATGTGTATCCATGTTTGCATGCATGCGTGTATGTGTGTGTGTGTGTGTGTGTGCTTTAATTTAAAGAAAAATTTACTTAGCTATTAATCAAGGAATATTCATATTCAATATAGTGCACATCTTTGACTGAGATTATCATTCCCCAACCCCCACCCCTGACTATTATTTCTCCCCACCCAACTAAAAAAAAAAACCCCAAAAATATAAAGATGAAGGAAGATGAAGATACACTAGTAGAAAGAAGGGGGGGGGTCTTCAGTAGTGATTTAATTATATTTATAATTCAAACCTTGGTGAATAGTAGGACAGCCCCAAATCTAGTGGGCTAGCTCATGATTGCAAGCTACTGCTGATAATTCTCAGATGATGATGATGATAATGATGATGATATTAGTACTATAGAAGTGGGAGGGACACTGGCTGGCTAACTGGCACAATTGGTAGGAAGATCACGTGGGACCTTGCTAGAACATTTGTTTATTTGTTTGTTTCTTACTTTTCTTCTAAAGGAACACAATACAGTAAATGTAATAGTATAAAAGCATTAGAGACTAGATTTTAATGCATCAGTAGAATTCTGAAGACATTGAGAGAAACTAGCTCTTCACCGCCCTTACCAGTCAAAAGGAGTCATAGTTGGAAGAGAGAGAGAAAGAAAATAATCAGTAAATTGTAAAAATGCCGGTAGGTCATACCAAAAAATTTATTTTAATTGAATCATTTTTTTTTATAATGTAATTTTCTTTCTTTCTTTTTTTCTGTATTTATTTACCTGTTTTTTTTTAATTATTTATTCATTTTTGATTCTTTTCCAATGGGAATGGAAGAGAAAGATGATAAATCAAAATGATATTGGAAATTTACTTACAAGTTTATACCCTGCAATTGGATTTTTAAATTCTTTAAAATTTCTGGATTTGGTTTTAAAAAGAAGAAAAAAAGAAAGAAAAAAATATGATAATTTGTTGCTATAACAAATTGTATTTCACTTTGAATGAAACATACCTGAATTATTTTTTCAAGGAATTGGATTTTCCATGTTTCACAATTTTGTTATATTTCTATTTAAAACAAAAAAAAAAAAGAAAAGTAATGTCCTGTCAACAAAAATCTTATCTTTTATTTTCATTATTAGCAAAAAAAGTTGTTTACTTTCAATTCTAGAAAATGATATAATTTCAAACCTTCAACTCAAACAAGAAAATATTTTTTCTGTGTTACTTTTTAGTATATCTATTTTAGCTGGATGATATTTGGTCCATTTTCTGAGAAATTCTTAGTTTTTAAGAAATTAACTCTACAAAAAACATTTTTTCACCTTATCTCCTGATTTAAACACCAACAATTTGTATCGAAAATATATTTTCTACTTTGTTTTCTCAACCAATCAAAATCTTTTATTTCTTCCAATTCATTGACTACTTGACAATTGGATTTATGTGAACAGTCGGCTGTATTTCTAAAGTTAAAAGAATTTTTTTTATTTTGAGTGATAGAGAAAAAGTTTCCTCTTGTTAAATTCAGAAAACTGAAGATTGACAATAATTTTTTTCCTTGAAAAATTCTTTTTAAAAGACTTTTTCTAATGGATGGTTCTTCTCTAGTTTTCCTTTTTCCATTTTGAACTTCCTTTTTTTCTTTTTTGTCTCTTAATCATAATAGGAAGCATTCGTTTTAATTAATAAGTTCTACCTTTCAAGAAAAGTCCTGTTTTTTGTTGCATTTCTACAATTTACAAAACATATCAATATTTTAAAAAGGAAAAAAGATTTTTACAAAAACTGTTCAAACATTAATTTCTGGGCTTTTCTCATTGAATGAATAAAAAAGAAGATAGGAATTTCATTTTACATATAAAGTTTTTAACAGTTTTTTAACAGTTTCTAAAAGGTTTCAGAGGAATATAATAAAATAAAGGGAAATTTGACACTTATTGTTTTGGATTTTTTTTTTTTTTTTTTTTGACAAACATTTAACTGAGGACATCAAGAAAAACTTGTGACAAAACAATTTTATCAGATTTCCTAAGAAATATATATATATATATATATATATATATATATATATATATATATATATATATATATATATATATAACAAGCCGGGCCCATCCCTTTTTCAAGTAATTTTTTCCTCATATGCATTTAACCATCGCAGATATGACTTGCTGCTGCTTCTGAATAGATTCTCTTCTTTGTTAATGTGCCCCTTAGTTTTGAAAGGAGAAAAAGTCATTAATTTGTTATGAGAATAGTTTACAAAATAAATGGTTTACCAAAGTCCAAGAAGACACCAAAAACAACAGCTTTACAAAACTTTTAAAGTGAGATCTATGTCTTGGAACTTGCCTTAAAGTAATCTCTGTTCCAAGCTCACACTGGAACAGACATCACTGCTCTTTTGATCAAAATGCTGGCTGATTCATTAAACACCTGAAGATTACATTGAAAAATAGCACCACAACATCCATCCTTGTTAATATATATATATATATATATATATATATATATATATATATATATATATATATATATATATATATATATGTATATGTAAAATTTTGGCAACACAGAAAGTAAAGATGTCTACTTGGTATTGAGAACAGTAAAACTTGAACATTAAGGTAGATGATCTGTTGTTGAACAAACTTCTTGAAAGTATTATTGCTAAGCATAAAAATTAGACCTGATTTTTTATTTTAAATACAAATACTGTCAAATCACCTCTCAAATATCCTTCTCAAAATAACAGGGACAATTTGAGGTAATATGAAGGATTATCTTGCTTCCAAATATCTAAAAATCAAATTGCACAAATTTTGATATTTTCTGATTTACAAATACATTTCTTATGTACATTCAGTTAAAATAATTTCAGCCATTTTGAAATAGCTGAGTAAAATACACACACACATACACATACACAATAAATGGCAGTACATTTTTAAGACTCATTATTTAGATTTACATAAGTATCTATATTTACATAATGTTTGTTAATATTTCTCTTGATTTTTCCAAATTTTTTATATTACTTCAATAACAGCAAATGCATTCACAAAAAGACCTTAAAATAAAGACTCAATTTTGCCTCCCCTTATACTGCAAATATACCAGACATCAAACATTCCTTAAAGTTGTAGCACATAGAAAAACATTGTAAAATATAAAAAAAAGTGACACAGAATTTTTTTTTAATTTAATAAGTTAACCAACAATTTTAAAATCATACAAAAGAGAATAAACTTATATTTTATATGATTTATGGTAAGGAGTAAGCTACATAAATATATGTCTTTGATTTTTAAATCTTAATCTTCTTGAACAAAACCACCACAGAGACTTCCCCATATCACAATTAGTTTTAGATGGCTAAACAAGGGGTAAAGATGTCTACTTGGTGCTAAGAATAGAAACACAAACTTCTTTATTCAAAAAGGAATGGCATAATGGCTAAAGTCCTGGATGATGACCTCAAAGTTTGCAAGTTCAAACTCCAGTTGTGCTATTATGTTCATTTTCAGACTAATATCCTTGGGAATGCTATACCCCTCCCCTCACCCAGCTATAGGTTAAATAGTATCACTACTGTTCTTCTCCAAGAATGTTTTTGGCATTAAATAATCCCCAAAAGTTAATATGCCATTAAATAAAGAAACCAAATCAAACCTTTATTCAATCAGGTCCATCTTTTCTAATTTTTTAAAAAACTTGTGTGTTCTTTTTTTTTTTTAAATACATTTTGACCATGTTTGCATTTGTCAATGTTCCCTGAAGATGTCTTTGTACCATTAGAAAAAGAATAAAACAAAACAGAAAAGGAAAAAAATATTGAAGTATTTTAAAGAATTTATTCATCTAAACTTTTAGTGCTAGAAATCTTAAATCTACTTGAAGATAAACATTATGAATTTAAAGTTGAGATAATCAATGTAGAGAAAATAACTAACTTGAACCTTTTTATGAACACAATTCACTGTGATGATCAAAGAAAATCGAAATGTGGCCGGGAATATTTATTTAATCAATTGAACATAAAACTGTAATTGATATTTCATTAACAATAACTAAACTTTTTATTAATATTAATGAATATTTTATTCAAGAAAATTACATTTAAACAAGAAGAAAGATAAAAGAAATTTGAAAAATAAGGAAATTTGAAAGAGTAATTAATATAGTTACGAGAAATTTCTAAGACTCCAAAGTGAATGAAGAAGGAGTAATACCCATGGTGTAATTGTTAAAGTGTTGTAATGCAACCTCAAAGTTAGTGAGTTCAATCTTCAATTATGCATTTATATTCACTTTTCAGATTTATACTCTTGGGAAAGTTATAAATCCCTTTGTTCTCCCCCCACCCCCCAGCTATGGGTTAAATAGTATCACTGCTGTTCTTCTCTATAAAGATGGCTTTAGCATTAAATAACCTCTGAAGGTTGATGTGCAATTAAAACAAAGAAACCAAATCTTAATAAAGAGCCATTTTAAAACTGTTTTCTGTTCTACTCATGATTCTATGGAAGCATATAAATGAAACAATTAAGTATCATAAAATAATTGTATTCTACAATTTTTAGAATTGATGCTAGATGAGTGATAAATAGATAAATAACTAGATGTGAACAGGTTGTAATAGATAGATAGATAGATAGATAGATAGATAAGAACAGACTGAGATAAATAGATAGGAACAGGCTGAGATAGATAGATATATAGATAGATAGATAGGAAGGAAGGAACAGACTGAGATAGATCAAGATTGTAATAGACATTAAGTAAGAACAAAATAGAAAAAGAGTAACAAGAAGACACGGAGAGGGAGATTAATGAAAAAAAAAAAGATATGTAAAAGATGAAGGTGTAAAGAAAAGGAAAAAAGAGAAAAAGGCTTAGAAGAATTGGGGGAGAGTTTAAAGATGTAAAAAGAGAGACAAGAAATTTGTTTCTGCTCATTGTAATATAAATATTTCAACTGATTAAATTTTTTCAAATTATTAACCCTTTCACTCCCATTTGGACACCAGTGTCCCAGTAGAATTTCATTTTCATTTTAACCCTTAAAATGTTATATTTTGAGTATATTTTTGTATATCCCAAAATTGAAAAAAAGGAAAAACTTGCAAGTGAAAGGGTTGAAGATGAAGCTTATCGGTAAAAGGCTAACAGCACAAATCTTTTTTTTTAATAAATTATTGTTAAACAATTTCAATCTAAATTGGTAGTGAAAAAGTTAACTCAAAATTTCTTGGATAAATGTAAAGTGTTAGCCAAAAGAATTTTATCTAAACCTTTCATAGTTTTAGATGAGTTTTTTCTTCAAAAATAATCTTATTTAATAAAATTAATGGTTGAGTTATATTCTCAAGATAAAGAGAACAGGAAATTCAACTAGATTTGTCGTCTATGTAAATGTCTCATTTATTTATATTTTGGTTTATTTGCTTTTTGAGTATCTATCGAGGAAAGTTATTCTTTATATTTCTAAAGATAGCTTTAAGTTTAATATCTTATAGTCATATGTCTCCATTTTGTAAATATTTTACCTCAGTATTTGGTTTGTGTATATTGAATTGCCTGAGAAACAGAGAAAGTGTGTGTGTGTGTGTGTGTGTGTGTGTGTGTGTGTGTGTGTGTGTGTGTGTGTGTGTGTGTGTGTGTGTGTGCACAAGTTGGCATGAATGAATGTAGACAGAAATGCTGATCTTCATCAAGTTTGACAATGTTAGTAATGACATTTACAGTTGTTGCAGCCTAGCCAGGTAATTATGGGAGAGGGATTTTCCGAAATGCCCCTATTTGGTTGAACCATTCTCTTTTCTATCAATTATCATGGCATGCCAGAGACATATGAGGATTTTTTTAACAAGGTATCAGGCAAAGGGACATTTTCCTGGAATGTGAATCATGGCTTTAAGACAAATAATAACATTTCTTTTGTGCTATTTATTTTTTCGAGTTCTCAGCCAGTTTTAATAGTAGATCATCTTAAAGATAAGAATTTTTGTGAAGAAAATTTTAAAAAAATTTTTTTTAAGTTTTTAAAAGAGTTGATATACAATAAGAGAAGCAGTGAAAAATGAACTAGCAATGTAGCATACCTTTTCACTGATTGAAAATTCAGACTGAGATAGAGAGATAGATTGATATTTATCAACATCATCAAATTGTACTGATAGCACAGATTTCTTTGACTCCCACTCTCCATCCATCCCTATCAGCCATCACTCCAGTGTTTGCACAGAGCTAAATTATATAAGTCTTTGATGGTTGACCATCACTGTTGTGTCCATGTTTAAAAGTCCATGGGAGAATGTCACTTATGAATTTGTCCGTACTTATTTGGCAGTGTTCAGCATGTCATATTCATCTTACTTGGGTGTGAGATGGGAGGCAGGCGGCCATACAGCTGCTACTTTCTGATGCTTTACAAAAAACTATTCATCATAAGTTACTTCAGATAGATGTAGTTTTCTGTGGGTGTTGGGGTTATAGTGTTCTAGGTTTGTATATGCACGGAATATTTGGGATTTTTTTCTTTGAAAATCTCAATAATTGAACATATAAGTAAGAAAAAAATCATGTAAACGGATAACATTATGAAATCCGATCTAAAAAAATATAAAATTTTGACAAGAGTTACATCTGTCAATAATTAAACTTATTTGAGGAACAATTTCTCTCTCTCTCTCTCTCTCTCTCTCTCTCTCTCTCTCTCCTTTTTATATTATTCTTTGTTTTTCCTCTCTCTCTCTCTCTCTCTCTCTCTCTCTCTCTCTCTCTCTCTCTCTTAAATGACTTCTCTTTCCTTCTTCTTTATTCCTAATCTCCTTCTTTCTTTATTAATTTCCTTTATCGCTTTCTTTTTTTCTCTTTCCTTCTCTCTCTTCCACATTTTTCTTTTCTGTCTTCATTCTTCTTCTTTTTATCTTAACACTTTTCTCTTTCTCTTTATTTCACCTTTATATTCTCTTCTTCATAGACATCAAGTTAAAGAACTCCCCAATTGAATTTACAGTTTTTTTGTTATTTGAAAAATCTTCTGCAATGAATACTATTTTTATTGTTAAATATTATTTATTATATTCTAATTATCATCATTATCTTTATTACTTTTATTTTGACTTTATGCAAGTTTTTCCCACCAGTTTTAACTTGCAGTTTTTTCCCTGAAGTCAGAGTGACAGCAAGTTTCCTCAGTTTTCCAGGACTCTTCTAAGTATGCAAGCTGATCTTAACAGAGTTGGATCCTTCCTCTTATCTCCAGTTCCTCCAGTCTCTATTCCAGTCCTTTGGGACTATTCCAAGCCACCCACCACAAATTACTTTCATGCTCCACCACTTTTTCAGCTTTCTGGCAGGAATTAAGTATTTGTCTGGATCTTCTCACTTTCTTTTATTTTCACTCTGTGGTCTGCAGGAATGACAAAATCCACAAAATGACAAATTCTTTTCTTCTAGTTGATTAATATTAAGTCTGGTCTTCTTGACAGAATTGAGTGATCAGATTTAATGTTAAATTAGTTTTTTATTAACTTATTATCATATTACATGATCAATCAGTTAAATTATAATGTAGATATGCTAATTCACCATTCAATTTAATCTTCACTCTGATCTTACAAGCCAATGACTGAATAGAATTTATGTAAGAGATTAAATGTAAATATTTTTCCAGGTTCTTATAAATCTTTAGCATAAGTTATAATAGAAAAATGGTAAATATTATAAAGCTAATATTTCGCAATCTTCAAAAAATAAATAAATAAAAGTATCTTATATACAATGTATATTGAGTAATCAGAACCTTTCAAATTGATTTACCATAAGTGCCATGTCTCTGTTTATGATTAGCACTTAAATCTTATTTTTTATGAAGACTAAAATCATTGGAACCAAATTTGATATTGAATTTTAAGATCCTGAAACTTCTTAAAATTTGGATTCTTCAAACGAGAATAAATTAAGAATTTTGGCAATCTTTTTTCTTTTTTTTTAACTCAACCTTGTGAAATATTTAGTTTGACAAGTTTATCCAATGATTTTAAAACAAATTAATCATAGATTAAAACGACAAGTTTTGATTTATTCTCAGCACTAAAACACTGACCTATACATTTCAATACCTTCTGGGAGAAAAAGTCTGAAAATATTATATTATTAATCTATAACAGATGATAATTTATCATTGCTAAAAGATCTACAAGTAGGAATTCATTTTTACTCTCCATCTGCACCAAACTAGGCAACCAAGCTAGTGATCACAAATATTCATATTTATGGTAGTTTAGTATAAAGAATTTACCTCTGACAAGTAAAACCATGAAGATAAGTTCATAAAACTGGCCATGTTAATATAAATATTAATATTAATATAAATATTAATATTAATATAAATACTAATATTAATGTAAACTGGAGATGGAAAACAAGCAAAGAATATATTTTCTATATCATGACAAGAGACTCGACAGATACAACCGAGAATTGAATAGTTATTTCCGAAATTGTTTTTTTTTTTTTTTTAGGTCCAAACTTTTTAAGAGGATAAAAAAATTAACAATTTTTGTTATTTTCTCTTCATTAAATTTTTTAAAAAAAGTTTTTCCTCTCAATATATTTTGCACATCTGCACTAGGAACAATCTAGAATTTTAAGTGCTGTGATGTTCCAGATGACATAATTCATGGTGAAACCAGCCATTGGCCTAATGAGTAGAGTGTTCGCCAATGATCCGGAAGACCAGGGTTCAATCCCAGGTTGTGTCATACCAAAGACTCAAAAAATGGTACTTGATGTCGCCTTTCTTAGCACTCAGTGTTATAAGGTAAGGATAAAGTGGTACAATCCAGAGAATGGAGTAGCACCCTCTCCTACACCTCAGTATAGTAGCTCTTGAAAAGGGAGCTTTCAGGTCACCCTCAACTAAGGTCACCAACTTTAACAGTTACCCCATAAAACAGTGCTTACTTTTCCCTCTCACAAACCACCCAAATAAGATGAACAAGACGTGCTAGGTACTGCTGGAGAAATAAGGATGAGCTTATAAGTGATATTCTCCTATGGACTCCTACACATGGACACACCAATGTTGACTGACTTGTTAAAATTAATATACATCAGCTCTGTGTGGACACCGGATGCCATGTAAAGGACCTGCCAAGGGTGATGATTACAGTGATCAACTATACTTTAAATGATCAATTTAAGATTTTTTATAAAAGTTATTTATCTATATATTTATAAGAATTTTAATTATGCTTTTCTCAAATTAGCGAGTGGGGCATTGATCCACTCGACCTTCCTCCCACACATTCTCATACTAAACCAACACTCACTATCATTGGAAATTTTGTGGTCTATGACTTTCTTCCATAAAATCTATTCTCTTAATAATCATTATTTAAATACAGAAATCTGGTTCCTGGGAGACAGAAAAATTTCTGAAAAACCCCATCATTAGAAAATTGATGAATAAATAAAAATACCTTGTTGCTTACAAGATTATCTTTTTGGTTGCTCCAAAGAAATTTGTTGGGTGAAAGTTTTGCCCAATTGAAATAAATTGAGGAAAGGAAATAGATGTTGAAATTGTCAAAAAAAATCCAGAATTTCTCAATTTTATATTGTCTAAAACTAAACACAACTCAAACATCATTTTTAATGGTTCATAGGGGAAAACATTTCTGTTTAATCTAAAATATTCTAATTAATATCTATAGCATGTATATTTCATTAAAATCATTTATATATATATATATATATATATATATATATATATATATATATATATATATATAAATGATTTTAATGAAATTTACATGCATGTATATATATATATATATATATATGCATTCACATATCTAATTTTTATTCATCTGTAGATAAAAATTATATATATATTGATACATGTATGTATGTGTGGCTATGTTTTATGTCATTGAATATATATGATTTCTATCTATCTATCTATCAATATATACATATATATATATATATATGCATGCATATATTCAGAGATTTATTATTGATTTTAATCATCTCTGTGTGTGTGTGTGTGTGTGTGTGTGTGTGTGTGTGTGTGTGTGTGTGTGTGTGTGTTTTATAGAAAAATGGAAATAAATCTGATGTTAGTATAGAATATGTAAAAACAAAATTTTCAGATGCTGTATTTTCTTTATGTTGGAGATTTGCCAATGTTTCATTTTTTTTTCAACTATCTTCAAGTCAATGTAATTGATATTTAATATTTCAGCTTAGAATATTTTTAAATGAATGTTATGATTTCAAAACTAAATTCCAAATTTTAAACTCTAAACAAAGACATCATTTTTGAGGATCTTTAAAAAAAAATTTGAATTCCTCAAAATTTTAAACTACAAACAAAGACATTATTTTAAGCAATTTTTTCTAGCACAAGATATCAGTCGAGTTTGAAATAGAAGATATGAATGTCAAAGTGATTTTTTTTATATTTTTTGTTTCCTTTTTTCATTTGAAGATTATTTTTCATTTGAAACAATTACATTACCCTGAAGATGGAAGTAAAAAAATGAAACACTGGTTGATCTCATGTATAAAAAGTACATCTAAATTTTTTGTTTTTTCATATTTCATATTTATATTTAAAGTTGACTGACGGTAGTTGAGGGCTCCCTTTTTAATAGCTATTACACCAAGGTGTAGGGAAGAATGCTACTCCTTTCCTTGGATCGTCCCTCTTACCCTTTATCCATAACTTATAATGTTGAGTGTTAAACAAGGAGGAATCAAGTTACATTTTTTTGGTGTCTTTCGTATGACTTGACCTGGGATTGAAACCCAGTTTACAGGACAATTGGTGAACATTCTAACCATTAGATCAATGGGCCAGTAAATAAATATATATATATATATATATATATATATATATATATATATATATATATATATATATATATATATATAACCTAAAATATGAAAGGTCTCTAACAATTCAGTTCTGTTACTTTGAGTTTCATTTGGTGCGTAAGCCATAAACAAAACCTAAAAAGCAGACTTAAAGTGACAGTACTGAATCATTGGAGACTTTTAATATTTTAGCTTTGTTTTGGTTTTGAGATAACCAATGCTTTTTGAGAAATATATATTCTTACCATCTTAATAATAATAATAATAATAATAACAACAGTGATACCAACCATAGTTAGAGCCCTTGGAACAGTCCCCAAGAACCTGGAAAAGAGACAAGATGACCTGGAGATAAGAGAAAGCACTACTAAAATCACCAAGGATACTTAAAAGAGTTCTGGAGAGCTGAGGAGATTTGCTTTCACTCAGACTTTAGTGAAAAACAATCAGATGGTGCTGACATGAACAATTCTCATAGAGTGGTCCCCATGGCATAGGTGGTTAAAGTGCAAAACAGCAGCCTCAAAGCAATGAGAATTTGTACTCCAGTCAAGCTAAAGCATTCCCTTTCACACTAATTTTACCCTTGGAAAATCTCAGCTAGATGACCAGAATTTATAATAATCAACAAAAAAAAAAGAGAACTTGCAGAATTGTGAACTTTGCTGTCCCCGCTGACCACAAAGTAAAATTGAAAGAAAACAAAAAGAAGGATAAGTACCTGGACCTTGCTAGAGAATTGAAAAAAACTGTGGAACATGAAGGTGACAATTATACCAATTGTGATTGGTGCTAAAGGATTATTAAACGGACTGGAGGACTTGGAAATAAAAGGACGAGAAGAGACAATCCAAACCGCAGCATTGCTGAGATCTCCAGAATACTGAGAAGAGTCCTGGAGACTTGAGGAGACTTGCTATCCCTCAGATTTCAGTGAAAGACCATCGGCTAAAACTGACGTGAAAAACTCTCACCTGAGTAAATAATAGTGCACAAAAAAAAGGAATATCTATTTGTTGTGATCAAATTTCAGTAAGCTCATTGATTGATTCTTTTGATTCAGTTTGTTGAGGTGACAAGAATTCATTTCATTTGCTGCCCTAATAATGTTTATTTCTCGGCAATTTTATTTGCAGTTGAATTTTGTTTTTTGGCATTTTTAACTACAGAATCTTGTCTGGTATCTTTCCCTATCTTCTCATGTTTGTATAATTTATTTGATAGGCTCCAAAATGTGAAGTCACATAAATAGTCAAAACAAAAAAAAGAAATTGAAAATTGAAAATTTTGGATGAATCAATTAAGTCAGCAACCAAAACTTAAGAAATATAGTGAAACTTTCAAAATCTTTTTATCTTAAAATCACTTTATCTTAAAACGATGCCAAAAATCCTCGGATTTTTTTCCCTTTTGGTTTTTACAGAACTCAAATTATAATAGATTAATAACAATAATTTCTTGAATTGTTAATTTTTAAAAAGGGGAAATTAATTCCAGTTTTCATGTAAAATCATAAAATTTTTGGTTTGTATATGATATTTTTCAATTTATTGGATAAATCTCTTAAAGGTGTCTTGGGTGTTTCAGAGAACCTCTTTATCCTTCTTAGAGATACACACTCGTATATTGTGCCTATGTGAAAATATCCAATACTTTTTATGGAAGAAACTTCAATTTTCTTTTTAAATGAGAAATTCTTTGTAAAATAGAGTAAATAACATACAAAATATAAGGGAAAAATCAAAGAAATAAGGATAAGTTATTTACAAAAAAGTTGGCAGGAAAAGAAAAATTTGTTTTTAATTCCTAATAAAAATTTTGGTCAGATAATCATGATTTATTTCTAAATCTCTTAAAAGACAATAATCCCTCAAATATTTGAAAATAAGTTTATTTTTACTTTTATACTTTCATTGTTATTCTCTATTTTCCTATCAGTCTCATCAATAAATAATGCTGTCTATAACTAAAATCATCTAAAAGAAGAAAAAACAGTTGGTTTGTGAAGAAAGCTCAATGTGATAAGGAACACAAGACATGTCTTTCTTGCCTATGAATAATGATATTATCCTAACTAGTTTTAATTTGAAAGTGACTGTTGCAAAAGAACAAATTAGTTCCCAGCTATGTAGCCATATTTTTCCCTTGGATGATACAGTGTGTAACAGATACAGAATGTACCAAAAGACGAAATTCTTCCAATCTTCATGGGTCATCAAGTTGCTTGTTGAAGGTCTTTTCTTTTGCTGAACTCACTTGTTAACAACCAAAAGACGACACTTTATTGGACTCCACAATTTGCCATACATTCAACATTTCATGACTTTGCCATGTACTTATATGGCTTCTGAGTTCTTCAAGAAAGAATTTGTGTAAGAGGCCGAATGATGATGGCAAGGAATTCCTTCAGGGTATATTATTATTAAGAGTGGGTTGGTTGGTTGGTTGGTTGGTTGAGAAAGAAAGAAAGAAAGAAAGAAAGAAAGAAAGAAAGAACGATTGACACAAAAAATGAAAGAAATTGGTTGATAAGAAAGAAAGAAAGAAAGAAAGAAAGAAAGAAAGAAAGAAAGAAAGAAAGAAAGAAAGAAAGAAAGAAGCAAACAATAAAAAGGTGTGAAAGGAAGAAATTGACACAAAAGAAAGAAAGAAAGAAAGAAAGAAAGAAAGAAAGAAAGAAAGAAAGAAAGAAAATGACACAAAAGAAAGAAATTGACATGAAAGAAAGAAAGAATGAAAGAATGAAAGAATAAAAAGAGATTGACACAAAAGAAAGAAAGAAAGAAAGAAAGGAAGGAAGGAAGGAAGAAAGAAAAAAAGATGTTGATAAGAAAGAAAGAAAGAAAGAAAGAAAGAAAGAAAGAAAGAAAGAAAGAAAGAAAGAAAGAAATTAACTGATCGAAA
>OY757909.1:2759406-2864406 GCA_963585895.1 Sepioteuthis lessoniana
ATATTTTACTGACTTGTTAACCATAATACCACAAACCTTAGGTTGCTTATGGTACCTGCAGTTACTAAGTGGTCACTCATCAAAGTATTGAGTTAGCTCCTTGCTGCTTAACTGGTGATTAAGAAACTAGTGTTTTCAAAGGGATTTGATCAGAAGTTAGATTGCCGCTTCCTTGTAAAAAAGATGTCTCACTAGGAAGACAATAGAATCATATTAAGTCGTTTCAATACATTCAACTTACGCTATTCTATAGCAAAAAACCTTTTTTGTCCATGAATCCTGAAAACATAACCCAACAATAACTTCAGACATCAAGAAATGCTCTGATTCTTCCTGGTAGTGCAATGATTGTACGTAATCTAGATAAGGAATTATCAAAATAGTTGTTAAGAAATGGTTGGGGATCAGAAGTCAAAAAAAAAAAAAATACAAAAAATATGGTGAATGTTGAAAGATGACATTAAAAAATAAAAATAGATTAATTATTCTATTCATGCCAAATAGCAACAAACAGATACTACACTTTGTGTATTTTATCTGTCGTATTCATTTATCATTTACTATATTATTGCATATTTTGATAAGATTGGGCCATTTGGGGGGGGATTCCAAAATGATGTTCAATTTCTTTCTTTTTTCCCCTGATTTTTACATGTTGACACTAAATAGTTTTGTGTCCCTATATTTCAAGAGTTATATTCACAAGGAAAGAGGATACAAAAGAACAGTCTTGCAGGTTTTGCTAGGCAGTTTCCCTTGTTAATGCACATGGACAATTGCATGCCAACCTATTCGTCTATTTATTTATTTATTGTAGATATCTGGGGTCAAAGAAAAATAAAGAATTCAATGAAGGGGTCAATGGTATAAAAGATTCAGTCATCTTTCATCTAATGAACAAAGAAATGATATGAAAGCAGTTTATAATAAGATTTTGAACTGACTAAGTGTTCTCGTATCAATCCAGATATATCTGGCCAAAAATGTCTTGTAACTCAAAATAATTTAAAAGTTTATTAAAGTTGATAAAAGTCGTACAAAAGTAACAAAAAAATTACTCTGAATTCTTTCTTTATCATGATAAGGTGGAGCACTTAGCATAATGGTTATCATTGTAGGAAATGAAACTAATGTCCCAAGTTCAATTTCTAGATGAAGCTGTTTGCATTTCATTTTATGCTAATGCCTTCTAGAAAGGTAAATAGTAGGACAGACTGGGTTTTTTACCTTGGTAAACTAACCAGTGCAGAAGGAAAACTCTAAATTTATACCCGCTTACTCCACTTAAAAACTGATCTTGCATCACATGGCAGAGGTGCTTGGGTAAATGTGTATATATATATACATGTGTGTGTGTGTGTGTGTGTGTGTGTGTGTGTGTGTGTGTGTGTGTGTAGAGGTTCACTAAGTGTATTTATTGCAGTTATTGTCGTAGTAAATGGAATCAGCAACTCAAGTTCAAACCTGAACAAGGCTGTTTGCATCTCGCTAGATGCTAATACTCCTGAGAAAGACATAAATCTATCCATTCTCCTTCCAGTTATTGGTAAATAGTATAGCAGACTGGATTCTTTAACCTTGATAAGGTTGCTAATCTAAAAGAAAGAAAATTTTGAATTTGAACCAACTTTACTCCACTTCAAAACTGACCTTGTGTCACATCCTGCCTACTATGGCAGAGGGTTGGGCAAATACAAAAGCATTGGCTGAAAAGTTCATAGACTGACCAACATACTCTCATGGAATGTGACTTAATGAGTTTTATTTTCAACATAGTCCCTCTTTCTGTCCATACACTTTTTCACTGGTGTTGCAGTGCTTGGATCCCAATAGTCAAAAAAAGTCATCTACAGCACATATGACATCATCCATCATCCTATGAAATTTTCGACCCATGAAGTTTTCCACCCACCTTTGTATATATTCTTTTTCTCTTCCAAAAAACAAATAACTAACAAATGGTAAACAATTTCAAAATGTCCAGTTTTTCTTTTTTAGTGTTAGCCGAGCTAAGTATAAAGGAAAATAACTCAAATCCTCAACTCCTAACACATAATTAAATGCTTCTTTTTTAGCAAGTAAAGAGGGGGGGGGCTATCTGGCTAATTGGCTTAATTGCTTCTCTCTGGGTGACTAGTCACTTTTTTTGATGAGCCAGTCATCCATCTCCTATACACTAGATTACTTTTTCCTGGAAGGCTGGGAGATTAAACGAAGGAAGGTGTTGCCAAAATGGAAAGCTGGAGATTATTAGGAAAAGTGAAATAAGAGACAAAATTCTTAGTCTGGAAACTTTTACAGAAAGAAAGTTGCTTAGGAAGAAGAAGAAGGTAGGTAGGTAAATATGTAGGCAAATGAGCAGCTGTTATTTGAAGGTTGATATGGTTTCAAGTTTGTTCTTCTTGCATTAAACAAAATTATTATGCATAAATAAGATTTACACTTGCAAAAAGTTATATTTAAATAGTTAGTATACAGCATTTGTGGATTGTGATATCCCTAGCTGTAAAATTAGTTTTTTTAATTAGAGAGAGAGAGAGAGAGAGAGAGAGAGAGAGAGATGCCAACACCGAGTATTTTTTATTTACAGGAATAGCAACAGACTAAATCCTTCAACTCAATAAAACATTTACCTTTTTGAAAAAAAGAGTGAAATTGTAGAAGAGCTGCTTAGTAGCCTCCCTTTAAATAAATAATTCTTGAAATTCCTCAATGCTTCTGTCGACATTAACATCATTAATGAACCAAGACATTTTCTAGATTCCAGTTTTAGTAATGTTTTATATATAGTTTTTCTTTATTATGTATTTTGTAAAAGAATTTTAAATGCTTTTAAATACCTTCTAGTTTCCAAACAAAATAATACAGGTCAGCATTCGGGGTATATAATAACCGCATAAACATTTTTAGATCAAACTTTTTCATCTGTATCAACCATGATGCTTTCTGAATGGCCAACCTAATTTCACCAAGAAAATAACATTTTTTTTTTGTCTTGTTTCATTCTCCTTTGTTCACTTACACACACTCTCTTTCTAAATATTCAATTTTTTCTTCAATCCATGGATCATATTCATTTTGATTCCATTGATTTTTTAAGTATTTATTTTTTCTTTTAATTATTTCATAATGTATCACAGCAGCCGTGTATGTTAATCACATTGATATCAAGGATAATATGATACCAAGACTTCAATTTGTTTTACAAAAAAGATCTTTTTATTGAAGAGAAAAAAAAATTTTTCTCTGTTTTGAAGATAGATGATTATAGATAGTTGAAGTAGCTTCAATGAAAAATTACCTTGAATTGTTTTTTTAGTTGTGGAGTCATTCTGATAATGTACTAGGTCTCATGTGGCCTGCTTCTCAAAAAAGGTTGCCTAAGCTTGTTTTATATGTTTAGACATAAAAATATACTACATTAAACATATGAGACAAAACCTGTGGCTGTTCGTCATTTCTTAATTTTCAGTTTTTAAATTTGGTATAGTAATATTTGATTGATTGATTGATTGATTGATTTTAATAGGTTGTGTTATTTTATACCAAAAGGTTAGGGAATCACATCCACTGTATGTTCATATTTACATTTTTTGTGTTGTTTTTTAAGAGTTTTTTTTTTGTTTTGTTTTTTCACACAATACTATCAAATAGAAATAACTTTTAAACAAATCTATTTGACCCAGAGATGAAACCCTAACAGCTACAACCACCCTAGGTCCGAGTGCACCTGGGAGTAATGGTGCAATATTTGTGTTATCATGGCATAATGCATTGGAAAACACAAAAAAATTTTTTTTTTTAATAAAATGTTGATTGCTAAAAATGCATTTAAAATCTCAGTCATGATGATAGCATAGATTCTCTTGACCCTCTCTTTCATCATCTGTCCCGATAGGTATCACTCTTGGTAAGTCCTTGAAATAGCATTCAATGTCCACACAGAGCAAATAAATGCAAGTTTTTGTTGGTCAGCCAACACTAGTTCATTCATTTAAAATGGCCCCCATAGAAGAACATCGTTTATCAGTTCATCCTTACTTCTCCAATTGTACCAAACTACTCAAAGCAAATATCTTATTCATCATTTATGCATTAATTAAAATTAACAGATTTTTTAAAAATAACAATTCCTAAATGTTGTCTATTTAGTTTGCTTTAACCTAATCTACTTAGCACTCACCACAGCTTCAAATATGTCAACCATATTTCTTACTGATTGATAAAACCCCTTCTCAAAAAAGGGTATCCTGGGTGTGATAATAAATTGTATCCAGGGGTGAGATTCCATTTATGGAACTCTGGGAAGTGTGGAGTTTCGCCTTTGTTGCTATTCAGACTCTAAATGGTAATGCCAGCAGTTGGAAAAATCCAACACCACAAGAAGAAGACAGAAGAAGTATGCCACAGAAACACTATAAATAAAAAGAATATAGACATGAAAAAATAAAAATAAAATAATCCATTTAACAAAATACAGGCAATAACTTTTTTATGTGACTTCTTTTTTATTCTATTCTAAGGGATTTAAGTATCAGAAATTTTTATCACAGTAAATATGGCTGCTGCTTCTTATTAACAAGTATTTGGCACATTCTAGAATAAGTAGTCTCTATTCATCAAAATGGATTTTTTTAACATTTAACTTCTCAGAAAGTTCTGAAAGACTTGCCAAGTGAGAAAGAGTTTTCACTCTGATATCATAAATTCTATTTCCTTTGATAACTGTGAGTCTTAAATTTCTTGTTTGTCAATTTGTGATAGCAACATTAAAGACATGAAAACAGGCAGTGAGATAACAGCCTCGGCTTGCTATCAACATTACTTGAATTTCCTTGCTATCGTGCAAAGCATCGCACTAATACAAGGGAAGTAAATCAAGATTCAGATTGTAGGTGTTACCTCCCTTAAGTTGATAATCCTGTCAAATGTGATTTTTTTAAAAAAGCATTTGAATTCGATTGAATTGCCTTGTGTGATGTAATGATAAAAGAGTTAGTCTTGCAAACCATTGTTTGTGAAGTGGATTCTCACTGGGTGCTCCATATTTCTAGCCTTTTACAAAATTTAGCAAAGCTTAGTAAAGGATTACTTGACTGAATTAAATGAGTAGAGTGTTCATCAATGGTCCAGGAGACCAGGGTTCAATCCCTGGTCGAATCATACCAAAGACTCAAAAAATGGTACTTGATGCCTCTTTGTTTAACACTCAGCATTATACGGTAAGAATCAAGGGTAAAATGGAGCAATTCAGAGAAAAGAGTTGCGTCCTCCCCTCCACCTCAGTGTAGTAGCTATTGAAAAGGAAGCCTTTGGGTCACCCTCGACTACAATCACCAACTTTACTATTGTGCAACAATTGTTTGTTTGTTTGGTTGGTTGGTTGGTTGTTTTTTGGCATCCAAAAATCAAGATCCAAAATCGATTTTTAAAAAAATGACTTATGCTGAACTGCTTTAAATCTTTTTTATTCAAAAGATATTTAAAAAGTTATTTAAAAGTATCACAGAAATGATAAATATGAATTTATCATATGTAATTCTTTTTCTTCAATTTTAAAATAATCCAAAATGTTCAGAATAATTGACAATTTTTGCTGAGACATTTTTATGACTAGGAAAATCTGCAGTAAAACTGCAGATTGCAATAAAAAGACATTTCAAATAAGGTTTCTATATCTCTTATTACAAACATTATGCACACACAAAACTCCTTGTGTGAAGGGACAAATATTTATGAGAAACATTCGGGGTTTATGGAGGCATTGATGGCACTGATTATCATCAATATCATTATTATTATCATTATTACAGATTTAATATTATTATAATTATCATAGATCTAATATTATCATTATCATTATTATAGATTTGATATTAATTGACAAGAAGTAAAGAATTTGTCATCAAACAGAACATTGAATAAAAATGAAAGGATAAAACAAATAGACATATCCTTGGATTTCACAAAAAGTTGAAAAAGCTGCGGAATATTAAAGTTGATTGTGATACCAGTTATAGTTGGTACCTTTTGGAAGAAAAAGAAGCTTGTTCAACTGAATATCAGAGGAAGAATTGAGACCACAACACTGTTAAGATCAGTGAGAATATTTAGAAGAGTCCTGGAGACCAGAGAAAACTTGCTGTCACCAGTCAAAACTGGTGTGAAAATCTCACATAGAGTGGTGGTGGTGGTGGCGGTGGTGGTGGTGATGATGATGATCTGTGACATAATTCCAGCCAGAAGACTTGACTTTGTGTCCTTATGTTAGCTAACAGGAAGAAAAGAATTTGTCCTACCAGTGAATCACAAAGTGAAAGTAAAAGAAAATGAAAAACTAAGGCAAATGGAAATCTATAGAAGGATTGGAATCATTTAGACCATAGCACTATAGAGCTCAACAGAATAATGATAAGATACTTGCAAAACTGTGGCGATTTGCTGTCACTTAAATTCCAGTGAAGATTGCAAGTGAGTACTGATATGAAAACTCCCAAACAATAAAATAATAAAAGTATTTTCCTCTTCCAGTTTTTTTTTTTTTTTCCAGACCACAAAAAATATTTATGCTAACCTTGATTAAATTAAGTGTAGGAGTTTTAGACCCTATTTATTAATTTTTGTTGGCTAAGCAGAAGCTTTGCTCTGGTTTAAATGCAATCAATGCTAAAATACAACCGTGCTTATTGGTGTCTTTGTTTAATGGCATATTAATCTTCATGGGTTATTTAATGCCAAAGCCGTCTATGTCAAAGGACAGCAGCGGTGCTATTTAACCCCCATTAACCAGGAGGGGATTTAGAAGTTCAACCTTTTCCTCAGTTTATTAGTCTAAAAGGAAATGTATAATAGCATGACTGGAGTTGGAACTCCTATTCTACAATTTTACTGTCCTACCCTTTAGCCATTACTCCACACGGACTTCCTGGACTGTGATTATTGTTTCTTTAGGTTTTTTTCTCCCCCCCCCCCATTCCCAACCTCTGCCGGCAGAATTTCACAAAATATAGATAATTATTAAAGTTAATGAGAGTTTATGAATTTTTTGAGGAAATCATGATATCCTGAGTTATATATATACTGACGAGTTTAAAAAGTGATAACTCTATTTCTATATGAATCATATCTAATGAATGAGCGAAAGTTTATAGTTTGAAATATGAAGCACTGATAATATGATAGATAGATAGATAAATAGATAGATAGATAGATAAAGAACATGTTGTAATAGTTAGATAGATATGAACAGTTTTAGATAGATAGATAGATAGATGGATAGATAGATAGATAGATATTAATGATATTAGTTAAATGATTGCTTTCCTTTTACACAGTGCCTACAAAAATAGAGAAATTCAAAGATCAAAAATGCACCTGTCAAAATTATTGGTTATGATCATTAAAGAAATGCTGTATTGAATCAAATAAATTTTGGAAAGATTTATATCCTTGTGAGAAGGAAGCAAATATCTCTTCCTTGTTTGCTTCACACCTGACAGATTTGCACTGATTACCTTCACAGGTAAAAAAAAAAACAGTTGTGCGCAGAAATCAAATAAAAGGAAAAAATATAATTGAGTACAACTGGTACATGTTGTTGTTGTTGTTGTTGTTGTTGTTGTTGTTGTTGTTAAGAAAATGGAAAACAAAATTCTGTTGTATGAATGGAAACATAAAAATGTTGGAGGAATGACAAAAGACTTAAGTAGGTAATCAGATAAGTTTGTTAGTAGAGTGAAAAAGAGATTTATTTCAGGGCTAATCTCTGTCAAATCTATTCATCTTGTTTGGGCTATTAAGTTGGAATAAGACATCAAGAAAAATGAATAATTTGACTGCTGGAATAACAAAACAATAAGGTTCATAAGATCCACATGTGTGTGTGTGTGTGTGTGTGTGTGTGTGTGTGTGTGTGTGTGTATGTGTGTGTGTGTGTGTGTGTGTCACTGTAAGTTTATCTGTCTCTGTGTCAGTGTGGATCAGTAGATTCATTGATATCAATAAGTTAAGAGAAACTCATAAGTATATATGCTCCGACACATCAACTGCCAAAATACAAAAAGATATTTTTACCAAAAAACTTTTTCAATAAAGCTTAATGCTTTTTTTACTTTTTTAAAAATTAGACAGACCTTAGGTAGACTTTCTATACTCATACATACATATATATATATATATATATATATATATATATATATATATATATATAGTGCAATTAAATGGAGACTCAAACTCGGTTAAGCCGTCATAATAAATTTATTTCAGCGGAGAATATAGTTGGTATATTCTCCGTCTCGTCGGATGACTCTTTACATGCTCTGTATTGTCCCAGAGATATGATGCGAATGAGGAGTTACAGTTCGTATTCAGAAGATAAATAGGAAAATTAAAGAAATTAAAAATAAATTAAAAATCAAAAAACAAGGATAGAGATAAGAATAAAACAAAAATAAAAAACATAAAAACAAAAAACAAAAAACCATTCGTTCCTAGGCGCGAGCAGAGGGTGTGAACATATTATATGTTAGAACGATTAAGAAACAGGAGTGGAATTAATCTACTGGTCAGTCTCTTTGATTCTATGTTCTGCCTGTGTGTTCTACTACTTGGCAGGTGTGCTATTCTAAACAGACTCAGATCGTTTAACTAATGGCTATCTCATATATGATATATATTTATTTCTGATATGTCTGTTAATCAGCCCAGCTGTTGTCATCTTAGGTGTTTCTCTAGTTTCAATTAGGATCGAGATACATGAACCAGATAAGGTGGGGACATTCATTATAGTCGTCAAGTGTATTTCTTTAAAAAAATTACCCTAAAATTGGTCAAGGGGAATAAACCACTCTAGAATCCCAGGCCTTATTTTGGATTAATCTATAGGACTTTACACAAATCTTCCTTGTTCATCTGGCCCTTATCTACTTTTGTCTTTCCTTGTCTCGGTGATATCTGCTGTTGTGTTGATCTCTACTATTTACTAATGTTTCTTTATTATTTAAGATAATTTAAATTTTCCTCTATGTCTACATTTAAACACAAGTTCATTTCTCTTGTTCAATAAAAGTTTTCTATTCTTGAAATTGATTATGCTAATTTTTTCGTCTAAGCATAGGTTACATCTACCGTTGAAGCTGTTGGCGGCAGATGAGTGCCTTAATATTTTCCACTTAATTTGTGGAGATAGCCCCTGATCCTTCAGGCCCCAGAAGTATTTCGATAAAGCAGTCTGGTACCTAAGTTTCGGGTTGGAAAATGAGTGTCTATGGCTGTACCATCTTTGCTTCCAGTTTCCCGCGGAGATCCCTATATAGATTTTTTCCCCGTCCCTTTGCTGTTCCATAGGAGAAATGCATGCTTGGTATACGACATTCCTCGTGGTGCAGCGTCCGCCCAAGGGGCATTCTTCCTTATTCCTACAGTTACAAGACTCCCCGTTTGGGTTCCTATCTCTCGTGGTAAGCTCATTGAGTAGCCTCCTATTATGGTTGCTTAGTATATTGTACATGTTTTTTGTGCAGGAGTAGCTAATTTTCACTGTATTTCTGTTAAAAATCCTACTCAATGGGTTGCCTCTATTAAAATGTTTATCTAGTAGGTGTAGAAAGTGTCTACCTATGTTAATGTTTGTGAGCTTACAAAATGGCGGATTGAACCAGACTACTTTTCTATTTCTATTCTTTCCTCGTTTATTTCCGTGACTACTATTATTAACAGTCTCACCTACCTTGAGGGGTGTGTGGCCCCCACTATTATTCTTCCTAGCTCTCGAATTGAGGTCCACCGGGGTTAAGTATTCCAGTCTACCTTGGAATCCACTGTCCTTCAGGGCGTCATCATATCTACTTTTGTTTTCTTCGAACATTTTCTTACCTGAGGACAGCCTGTTAATTCTTTGGTTCACCGCATTGGGTATCTGTCTCAGTACCGATCTTGGGTGGTTTGAGGAGATATTTACGTATCTAGGGGCGGAATCGTTCTTACTAAAGGGTTTGAACGTACCATTATTTAAATTCAATGTGACGTCCAGTAAGTCTACTATTTTTAAATTTGAGGCTATTTGAATTCTAAACCCTAGTAGTTTGAAGGCCCTAATAATTTTCTTTTGTATACTAGCGGTCTTCGGACCGTTACTGTCTGGGATATAAATAATCCCGTCATCTCGGTAAAGTCCAACTTGTTGCGAGTTGACAATACGACCTAACGTATCTAGGATATAGATCCCCACTAAGTCTGCTACCTGAGCCGAATCGTAGGCCCCCATGGGGACGTCGAAATTGTCTACGTGACTTTTTACCCAGGATCTGCGGTTATCGGATAGGATGGTTTTTCTACTTGCTAGGATAATTTCTATTTCTTCTTCTGTGATCTCTGTATATTCTCTAGCGTGGTTAAGGCTCCTCACTAATAATTCTTTAGTGATGGAAGGGTAGAACTCTATGATGTCGAATTGTACGAAAGTGGATCTCTTTTTATCCTTAATTTTCTTAAACCAATCGATAGTATCCATAGAGTTTTTCCACAAGTTATATTTGTGGCTACTCATCAATCTAGACGTAATCTTCTGTATTACATCTTTAGATACAAGGCCTAGTTCGGTTTTTGTGGGGTTAATTAATCTAGTCTGCTTTTTATCTGGGAAGTTTTTTTTGTGATCCTTAAATAAAATATAGGCACTTCTTTCTTTCAATTTCCCAACTCTATCTATCATATTTACTTTCTGAGCAAACTTAGCTGTGTCCCTGTTGATTTGAGTAGTTGTGTCGCTATGGTCTAGTTTATATGATTCCGTGATTTTATCATTAAGGATTCTCTCATATTCATGTGGACTGACCTGGTATATGTTGTTAGACTTATCAGATCTGACCCAGATTTTCCTTGATTTCCTAATTCGCTCTATGTCCTCTCTCAATTTCGCCTGGAATGAATTTTTAGAGTTCAAGAATTCAATCTTCCGAATTATGCCGAATAGGTCACTCTCGAACTGGTCCAGTCCGCTGTTGCTTGGTGGTGTCCTCTGCGACTTCAATCTTCTTGCGCCGGGTTTTTGTTCCTCTTTTGTGGCTGCAGGGTTGAGATGAAAGTGGGCCTTCCATCGCATCCTCTTGATAAAGTCCACTATTTTATCCGTTAAGGATAGGACAAATTCGTGTTTCCCAGGGAATGGTATGTTCTTCAGGGAGTATTTCGGCGTGAATTTTTCCATATTTCATTAAGAAAAAACAACAAACCGGTCACATTAAGATTATAAATTTATTTCCATCCTGTTACACATATTTTGAATTCTTCAAAAATGCGTAACAGGATGGAAATAGATTTATAATACTATATATATATATATATATATATATATATATGACATGATAAATATTGTGCTTTATATATATAAATTATAATCAAAGTATTTACCACTGATATGCCACTATAACAAATGAATGATTTAGGAATGTCACTGGATTCTTCTATGTTTTTTCCTCCTTTCCTTCTATGAAAATTCACAGAAACAACTCAGTTCTTAGCAGTTCATAGATTAGGAGTTATCATCTTTGGAGAGACTTTATTTTTAATGAATTTACATGGGAATAAATAAAAATTTCTTGGAAATTAGTGGCCTAATTGGACTAGAAATTGCTTTATTCAATTTATTTAGTTGGAGCATTTCAATGGTATTGAACTAATGAAGAGTGTACTATGCACATCCATTTTTGTTGCATTACAGTAAGAAACCCAAAGAGATGGGATTATGATGAAGATAAAATACCTACAGTAGTGAACATAGGTAGATGTTCTAATAGGAAAGGTTAGAGAGACTATAAGTAGGCATTTGGGGACGGCACTAAGATGTAACTTCCAATACGATCATTCAGTATGTGTGTGGGTGGATGAAAAAAAATGTCTCCCTATTGGCTAATGATAATCTAAGAACATGTTTTTAAGACCAACAAGAACTGCACACACACACACACACACACACAAGAAAAATTCAGAATGTGATCTCATTTACTTACTTTGCCCAACATGGGCACCTCATGTGGGGCAATGGTTAACAAGCTAGACTAACAAATCATTATTAGTGAGTTTGAGTCTCACTGTGTGCCTCATACATCTGGCCTTGTGCTACAACAAAGTAAAACTTTGTCTGACAATCAACAAATCATCAAAATGTCTCTCTATTCTTTAATTGCTTAATTTTCAGTATTTTAATTCTTTTTGTTTATTTATTTATTCTTTATTCTGGTTTATTTATTGAAACTTGAAAAAACTTTACTTAAAAAAAAAAGTTATGTTTCTTCAAGGCACTTCAAGGCACTTAGAGCATACGTGAGGATTTTACTAAAATAATGATTCCTCTGTTTGAACTAAGTAGAATGGTGATTTTTATCATATTTTAAAATGGAACCACAAATAGAAAGCGATGATTATGAAGTGAAAAGTTATTCTAAACTATTCCATTGTTAATTCTTTGTCAGTTTGCCCTGAAATCTTTGAAAAAAATGATTTACTTGAAAGACTCTAAAAATCAAATTTGTTCTTTACTTCTCTGCACTTTCAGTCCAATCAATAATGCAAAGAATGAACCACATGTGTTAGTGATGTAACGTTTAAAAGTTTATTGTCTAAAATTATATTTGCTCTGAATCAAAGATGTCTGCATACACACCAAAAACTCAACCCGATTTGCATAATTATAAGCATAAAAATTCATATAGCATTAACTTTGTATCGACAAAGATTTTTTTCTTTTTGCAGTTGAATGCAGAACAGAGTAGAGGTACAATATGATACATGATGGGCTATGTGTATGGCCAAGGAAAAGAGGGGTTCAGCCTATTCATTGGTTTTCCTTCTCCTAGAGTAGTTGCCAAATCAAGGTTAAAGAACTCAGTCTGCCCTACTTATAACAGGCGGGAGAATAATTGGATTCATACTTTTCCCAAGGATATTAGTGCTATGCGAATAACAATTAGCCTCGTCCAGGATTTGAACTTGTGTTGTCATGTCCATTTCCTACAATAATAACTATTACACTATTACATCATGAAGTCATTCTAGCACACAGGAAATAAAACATTTAGGGAGGCACTCATACTGTAATGGTTATCATCATAGGAAATGGACATGGTGACTTGAGTTCAAATCCTGGATGTGACTGTTTGTATTTCACATGGCATTCATACCCTTGAGAAAGGTATGCATCCAACTATTTCCCTCCAGTTATAGTTGAGCAAACTGGTTTCTTTAACTTTGTTATGGCAACCAGTCTAGGAGAAGGAAAACTCTGAATTCAAACCTGTAAAACTCTATTTAAGAACTGACTTTATGTTGCCTCTTGCAGGGGCGTTAGATAAATACATATTCCAATCAACCATCATGTTCAATTACGTTTTCATAATTATACACCCAAAAGCTGTCTAGTTTGTTCAGGTTTTATCATAAATATATTTTCAAATAAAGAAAGAAAAATCAAAAACTTTCAAATTTAATTTTTTACCATTATCTTCCTTCTTTAAAAAAGATTTTATTGAAAGTTAAAATTCCATTTGGTCCTTAAAACCTTTTAGCTAAACTTTTTCTTAGGGGCTTGAAAACAACTTGCAAAATATGTTGTCAAACAAAAAAAAGCTCTTTTCATTCGCTAGATAAAATTTGTATAAAGTATATTGATATGCACTCATTCTGGGACACAAGGAATAAAGTATTTATGATAGTTTTTACCAGTGCTCATATTCAGACTAGCCATCATGCTCAGTTATCCTTTCATAAGCTGTTTATTTTGTTCATGTTTTATCATACACATAATTTTCTACAAAGAAAGACCTATGAAATTGAAATTTAATTCTACATTCTTATGTTTATTTAAAATACTTTGTTGGTGAATCTAGGACGAGAGAATGAATAATTATCTCCCTTACAAAAAGGACATATCTATTAGGGTCCTTGTTGTCATGACAGTTCCAGAAACCTATTCTCAACTTCTAGGAGTTAGATGTTTGTTCATTGGCCAAGAATTTAAGTTTTATCGATACAGTTAGTAAAAGAACCCATCTTTTTGCTCAGTAAACCCTGAAACTCATTTTAAGTTTGAAAAATTAATTGTAGAATATCATTGTCCATCAGATGATTTTAAAATTTAGAATATGAAGGTTACTATGAAAAATATACTTGTATGATTCAAAATTACATAATAAAAAAAACATGGCTGATTTATTTCAGTTTTTATTTAAAACTCAAGCAGCACCCATCCCTTTTATATTTGTTATTATCAAATGTCTTTGATCTGATTGACTTCCATTAAAAAGATTTCCTCTTTTTACTGCTCTTAACATTCATCAACCAATGAAATTGTCTTCTATTTGGCTTAGCTTCAACTCCAACTAAATAGGGAAGGAGAAGAAAGAAACTATTGTTTTACTTTATTTTAAATAGGAAAACACTATGAATAGGGTTTTCTCAAATTACCAGTGAATATAACATATAAAATACAAGACTCAACCAGCAGACAAGTTAGCAAAAGAATATATATGAAAATATCTTTTTTTAATTTGAAAAAGATATTATTTTGATTTCTATTCCTAAAATATAATTGTAATATTAATATCAAAGTTTGCGATATTTTCTTTATCTTAATGCTAGAAATATTTTAAATCAAAAAAAGAAGCAGACACATGGCTGACAGCTAAAACATTGAATTATATTGTAAATAAAAAATTTAAAACAAGCAGATTTTCAGCCCAACACACACACATCACTTGCAGGTACATGTGAGAGCATCAGTATGGGTGATAAGGTTCTGACCAAAAGTTGAAGAATTTCAAGACAGGAAATAGCTTATTCAGAGAAATAAAAAAATTTATTGAATATGATGGTTTTATTTCCTGCTTGATTAATTCTAAGAAACATGAAATGCTGAATGCCGACACACACACACACACACACACACACACACACACACACACACACTCACTTTCATTGGTTGATAAGTCCAAATTGGTATTCTTAGGTTGCTTGTTTTGGTTTGTTGGTTCCCTAGCAGCAGACATGATGCTAGGCTACTACACCTAATCACCCATGTTTTTGCTGCTACCAGACACATGAAAGAAAGTCCTTTCCAATTCCAATTCCAAAAGGTTTGCCCACATTTGGGGCACATATGTGTGGGTGCAGCAGTGGAAGTGTAGGTAGTTTAGGCCTAATATGTGCCTCATTTCTTCTGGGCTTCTGCAAAGTGTTTCATAAGCACCTCTGTTGAGCTTGCTTTGCCATTCTGAATGGTCCAGAGCAAGTAATTTCCAAGAATCAAAGTCAAAGCCTAATTTTTTGAGGGACACTTTCAAAAAGTCTTTATAGCATTTCTTCTCTCTACCTAATTGAATGCTTACCCTGGTAGAGTTTTCTGTACAACAGCTCTTTGGGCAGTTGAATATCCAGCATCCTAAGAACATGCCTAGCCAACCTGACTTGAATTTTCAGCTGGAGAATGTGAATACTGAAGAGCCCATCTTGCCACCTGATATGGAAGAGTCTGTAGAGACAGCTCAAGTAGAATAAGCTGAGCTACTTGACATGTCTTCTGAAAACAGTCCAAGTCTCGGAGGTATAGAGCAAGATGGTAAGTACCACTGCACAGTAGACCTTCAGCTTATAGTTAAGGCTGAGTCCACTCCATTCTCCGGCTTCTGAAAGTAGTACTAATCTTAGAAATCTTATTGTCAATCTCAGCATCCTATATTGACTGCTCTGGAGAGAGTGCTACCCAGATAACTAAAGTGGTCAATAATCTGAAAGTTTGACTCCTATACTGTGATGTATGGTTCTTTGTAGGGTCTTTTAGGTTCATACTAGTATATAACTTCTGTCTTTTGTGTGACAGAAATTATATATATATATATATATAAAGTTGGCGACCAAAGTCAAGGGCAACCAGAAGGCTCCCTTTTCAACAGCTACTACACCAGGGTGTAGGGGAGGTCGCTACTCCTTTTCCTGGATTGCACCACTTTACCCCTGATACGTACCTTATATTGCTGAGTGTTAAGCAAGGAGGTATCAAGTACCATTTTTAAAGTCTTTGGTATGACGCAACCTGGGATTGAATCCAGGTCTCCCAAACCATTGGCGAACACTCTACCCACTTGGCCAATGAGCCAGTTTGTAAATAGGACAGACACTTCTTGTCTACATTTTCTGTCTTTGATCTGTTCAAGTCTCTTATTTGAGTCATTTGACTTTCAAATGAATTTAGGAAGGTACCATGTGTTTCACATGTACTTTTAGCCCCAACTAAAGCTATCTTTGAGGGAGTGAATAATTCTTGAAGCTCTATATAAAAAGAATAACAAACCTACCTTAAAGAAGATCAACTTTGAATATAGAAGCAACATTCTAATATGCCTATAGCACATTTCCAACAAATACTTCCTCTTGCCTCTAATAAGAATTCTTATCTTCTGTAAATTCCCCTCCCAATTTGTTCTTCCAACTATATTTTACATTAATGAATATGACTTTGTCATTGTGTTTGTCATTTGATTATTGCTCCAGTTGGGGGTAAAAGTATTTAGGAAACACACAGTGCTTTCCTAAATTTATTCCATCCAAAAGTCAAATAACTCATATAGAAACTTTAATAGATCAAAGACAGAATCGGTAGACGTAAAAGGTTTGCCCACCTGAATCAAACATATATATATATATATATATATATTTGAGAAGCAATCTTGTACTAGGTTGTTTGTATTTCACATAGTATTAACACTCTTAGGAAAGGTATAAATCTATTATTCTCCCTCCAGTCATGGGTGAATAGTAGGACAGACTGTGCTCTTTAACCTTGGTATGGCAACTGGTCTAGGAGAAGGAAAACTTTGAATTCAAAACTGTTGAACTCCACTTGAAAATTGACCTTATGTCACATCCTGCTCACGTGATTGCTAAATACACATACAAACACATGCGCACACTCACACACACACACACACATATATATATATATATATATATATATAATAACATTCTTGCAAACTATTTTTTATAATGCACATAAATGCATATATGCTACTACATTTCACTGTCATTTGACCTTCCTGTATTTTAGATTAACATTTCCAACAGATATCCAAACATTGTTAGCAGCTGTTTTTAAGCTCAGCTCTTACCTCACTCTCCTATATTTTTCAGTAATATAAATAACAGAGTAATTGACATCTCTCACCAAAAAATAGAGTTTTTCAGTTTTCCATTATTGTATTACCTTACAACCAATTCATCTCTTTTATATATTACTCATATGCAATATTTGAATAAAGCAAAAACCATAGGATCTTTAAAAAAAATCTTGCTTCAGTAACATAATCATAAAAGCAAAAAAGAGTTAATAAAACATAATGTTGTTTCATTGATTATGTGATCATAGCACTAGAGATTAATTTTAGAAAATGCTTGAAAAGCATTGAATCACTATTGGATACTATTCACAAAATGTTTCGGTGCCAAAAGAATATCTCCCCCATCTGTGTAAAAAATGAAAGTCCAAACATTAAGAAGAGCTGTCCCAAACACCTTAAGTGGTTTCCTATCTATACTGTCCCCACCAACATAAGAATTGATCTTGCAAGACACATCAGAAACTACAGACAACAATGACTACATAAATGACTCTGATATAATCCTCTCCATATTCAAAGCAACATATAAAATCTACAACAAAAACGAATAAAACAAGTTTTGATCTTTTTCATTTACATTTTGATTCATGATGATAATGAATATAGCAATTCTTTATCTTTTTTTATTCAAATTTTGATCTAAGACAACAATGAATATAACAAGTTTTGATCATTTTGATCTAAGTTTTTATAGGAAGTTTTGATTTTTAAGAAATGCTTTAGCTTAAAACACAACGATTTAGTTTGTGTTTGTTATAGTCTGTTTCATATTTCCATTTTTTAGTGGATATTTATGCAACTATCCTGTCTTTCAAATTTATTCAAACTGTTTATTCCAGTATTTATAAACTCTACCATACTTAAAAATAAAAATATCTCTTTTATAAAAATGTATAATAGCTAAATAAACTTGTTATTTAACTTGTCACCTTATTATAAATATGTTCAATGCAAATATTTGGTAGAACAAAATCTTTTTCTTTTCAAATTAAAAACCTATTAACAAATGAGTAAGTTTTTCTTTGATTTTTTTCAATACATGTATAATTTTGATCTTTCAAATTAATTTTTGGGTGGGAAAGATTTACCAAAAATAATTTGATTTTCTCTTAAATTCTTTGGGGAAAATTTTGATAATGTACAAAGTTTGATGGAAAATATTTTGGTTACATCAGAAAAGAAATGTGTATACATTCATACATACAATCACTCACATAGACACAATCACACATATACACACGCGTACAACACACATAAGTCAAAAGGAATATATTCAATAATCTGGTTTAATCATTGAGGCATTGTTCCTGTCGTGTGTCTTGAGCAGGAATTGGCAACCAAAACCCATCTCCAAGACTACAAGTGGTATGAATTCAAAGTTTTCCCTCTCCTAGACTGGCTGCCACACTAAAATTAAAGATCCCAGTTTGCTATACAATTTAGCCATAGAAGAAGGGAGAATAGCTAGGTTCATGCCTTTCCCATAGGTATTTGCTCAATGTGAAATGCAAAAAGCCTTTTTTAGGGTTTGAACTCAGGTAACTGAGATCATTTCCTATTATAATAACTACCATGCTATTAACACTTTCATACACACACACATATACACACACACACACACACACACACACACACACACACACACACTTGAGCATCCATTTTATATAGGAACTGTTAAGGTTTTATTTATATCTATATTTAATTTACAAGATAAAAGACCATTTTACATGCTGCATTGTTGAGGTTATATTTCTTTTTTGATAGTCAGAATCCAATGCCAAATGTCACAACAACCTTTCCCACCCATTTTTAATTGCCATAAGATAAAAATTGATTGTGTTTGTGAGAGAAAATTCTTATATTGGATTTCTTCAAATATATCTTGAAAATAACAAAAGTCATAATACAAAAAGACTTTTTTTTAAATTTTTAGACAACAAAAAGTTTATTCTTTAGAAATAAATAGTTCTTTCTTGCCTGTCTTATTTATAGAATACTTTCTTCTCAGAAAAAAGCATTTTCTTTTTAAAAAAGAAATATCCAATGTGTCCATAATCACACATGCCAATTCCTTATATTTGAACTGAAATTTTATAAAAACAATTTTTTTTACAAATCTTTTTTATCATAATTGATCCAAGTATTTATTTACTCAACTCCTCCCCCATGAGTAAGATGTGAGACTGGGTAAATCTTGAAGCTGGTTTGAATTCAGAGTTTTCCTTCTCCTAAACTAGTTGCCTTACCAAGGCTTAAGAATCCATTCTGCCCTACTATTTTACCAATAACTGAAGGAAGAAAAGTTATATTGATGCCTTTCCAAAGGGTATTTGCACAAAATGAAATGCAAACAGCTTTACCCTGGATTTGAACTCAGATCACCAATTCCATTTTCCGCAACAATAACAGTTATTCTAAGTTTGCCTCATGGATCCTGGTGTGGTGGTTAATATGTTAAAATGCAACATCATAGTAACATAACCTCTATGTTCAATGGATCCTCTCTAGAGAGGATTCTTTTATAAATAACCAGCCTGCATTTACACATCTTGTTGCTTGGTCTCTGTGGCATAGAGGCTAATGTACAGTGAGTTTGAACTCTAGTCACACTATTACATTCACTTTTGGACCAATGCCCTTTGAAAAGATCTAAACCACTTAATCCTCCTCAGCTATGGGGGTTAAATACTACCACTACTATTCTTCTACAAATACACCTTTGACATTAAATAACCCACAAAGATTGATATACCATAAAACAAAACCAAAACCGAAATATTCACTTCTTAGGAAAGGTCATTTCTATATCTACATTTTATGGCTGAAGTTCTCATCTTTTCCTCCTCTTAAATGTTTAAAATGTTCAAGTTCTGAGTTTATTTTGCTTAATAAATAGTCTCAATAAAACAGTTTGTCACATAAGCTGAAAACTAATTGTTTTATACCTTCTAAGTTGGGATTACATCATACTGGGAAATACATTTATACTTTTTTAAATATATAAAACTATGGAATCTGATGATATGTGAGATTGCAGGGCATACAAAATAAATATGGCAACAAAAATAGTAAAACAAAAATAGAATCATATTGGAGCCTCCAACATTTTTAATGAGCACATTTTACAGGTTGGAATTGCCAACTCCACACCCAATTTTTGCTGTTTACCTAATGTTGTTATATACATTCCTCATTTTTTTTAATTTAAAGTTGTCCTTTCCAGAGACTGGCTGCCAATCAAGGTTATGGAGTACAATTTTCTATACTATTTTATCTCTAGCTGAGGGTTCTGAAGGACATTAGAGAAGTATGAACACAAACTCAATGCCCAGTCAGTGGGGCAAAGAATACACTAACGGTATCCCTTGCTGAGGGTTAAGACAACCCTACCCAAAAAATGGGGGGGGTGTCCTTGTTATGATACTAAGCTGCATCTGATGGTGAAGCTCTTGTTCTGAAGATCTGGGGAATGTGGAGTACCCCATCATCGCCATTCCTCCCAGGTTCTCTCAGATTGGTAGTACCTGTTAGGATCCTATCAATCATAAATATTCGCTCATAAATTATTACTAATAGGTAAGAATACTTGATGCCATATAACCAAAGACAAAAAAATTCAAAAACTACACAAAGAATGTAAATATAAACATACAATTCCCTAACCTATAAGCTTAAAATAATCTCAGATGAGTTGACATGCATTTAAGATCAATCAACCAACATACTGTCTTAACCCGAATTTAAACTCAGATTGATTATTCAAATCCCTGTTAAGTGTTAGACTATCAGCACCTCCATACAACCATCTTAAAATTATGAATTGCAAGTTGTTTATAGTGAGTTAAACATTTAGTGTAGGCTGCACAACTATGGCATTGAATCATACGAGGATCATTAAATAAGTTTCCAGACATTTTCTTATGGGCATTTTTATTGATAGTACACACATGAAACTCTAGTCCCCTTCGAATTAATCTCCTCCGGCTGCAATGCACTTGTTGTACCGTTCCAACAACTTCTCGAAGCCACCATGGAAGTCCTCTTATGTGAGTGTGTCAATGACCTTCGTCACAGCCTCTTTCATCTCCTCAATTGTCTCATAACGACAGCCTCTGAGCTTAGGGAAGAACCAAAAGTCACAGGGAGCAAGGTCTAGATTATAGGGAGGGTGAGGAACTGTTGATGCTCATCTTGGTCAAATAGTCTATGACAAAGATGGAGTTGTGAACTGGTGCATTGTCCTGGTGGAAATGCCACTGACCCGATTTGAAGAGTGTTGGCTTCTTCCAACGGAATCTCTTCCTTAACTCCCTTAAAACCTCAATATAGTAACCCTAACCCTTTGGCCAATCAACTCTGGACTATTGACTTCGTTACTCCTCCCACATCTCTCATTATCCCTCATAGACGCCCTGCCTTCCTTGAATCTCTTATGCCACTCCAAAACTGATGCTCGCTTCATGCAAGATGCTCCAAAAGCAGTCTGAAGCATTCCATACGTTTCTGTGGCATTTTTTCCAAGTTTAAAACGGAATTTTATTGCATATCATTCTTCTAAAGTTTCCTGATGTCCAGATTGCATTTTTGAAATTCACCAGCTGTGACAATCAGGCTTTAGTAAGGTGTATTCCGATTGCTGTTTTAACTGTTCATTTGAAGCTGAAATCCTAAAAATTGGTCAGTCATCTAATAAGATGTATAGCAATAACATACTGAATTTTCAAGAGTCTACAACAATTTTAAATGCCTGTACAAAAAAACTTAATGAATGCACCACGTATCTTAGTTAATTTTAATATTGAGTATTATTTTGTTATAAGTAACAAATTTTTCTTTATTCCTTACTAATCTATAAATGTTTGATAAAATTTAAACAAGATTTAATTTTGTATGACCCAGTTCTTACGTGCTATAGATAGTATCATTAATTTTCATTTGTATTTCTTGTAATTTAACTTATCAATCCAAGATGAAAAAAACTGTCAAACAGGTTTCAATGCAACATGGAGTTTAGAGTCATAACTCAAATAACTGCTATAGCTGCTGCTGCTGATGATGATGATGGGTGCTTATTTGTATTTGAAAAGAATATGTTTAATTATGATTTATTGAAATTGAGCACCTCACATGATTAGTAAGCCAGCCTAGCAGACCAATGTAATTTACTAAGCTTACCTTAGTTTGGCATAAGGTCAAAATCTAGCAAACCATTGTCCATGAGTTCAGTTCTCACTGTGTGCCATGACTAAGTTAAGCTTAATAAATAACTAAAACACCTCATCATAATGCAATGGTTAGAAAGTTGGTCTTTGAATTTGATCCTCTCTAGATGCCCTATAATTCTGGCCTTGTGTCAAATCTAAGTTGTGTTAAGTTCTTAGTCACATTTCAAGTATCAATATTGAATAGATCATCAAAGTTAAGCAACAATGAACCTGGTCACTACAGACATAGATACTTCAAAACCACTAGTACTATAAACAATTTGATTGTTATTTGCTTGTTTGGTTTTTATGGCATATCAACTCTTGTAGGCCATTTAATGGCAAATCCTAATCATATATATATATATATATGATCCAAGGAGGAAATTCAAGGGGTAGGAGCATCCAATATGAGTGCTCAATACTAACGGCTCTTGATGTATAATTAATTTGGGATTAATGATACATCAATGCGTGGAGCTAAAAAATCTTTTATATAAAGACAAAATAAATAAAATAATTATTTTGATTTAAAAGAAAATAGAAATAAAGTATTTTTTTCAAATTCCATTCTCACCGAAAGCAATATAAAAACATCTAATTCAAATTTTTAATATCTTATCTGAAAAAAGTTTTTATAAAAAAAACTTATTAGAACAAATTTATAATAATACCAAGAAAGTGAATTTTTTCTTTTTGTCTTTATATATATATATATATATATATATATGATTTGTAAATGCATAGTTTGTCTGTAACAGTATTTTCAAATGAACCAGAGCTCATTTGTTTGTTCACAATTAAATGGTTTCAAGTATTGCTATTTGTTGTTGGCACATTGTTAACTTGTTTCAAGCATTGCTATCTAATACTAAAAATTCTATTTCTGCACAGTTAAATGGTTTCAAGTATTGCAATCAAATACTAATAATTATATTTAATATTAATCATTTGTTGGCACACAGTTAAATGATTAAACAGTTCTATTTGATACTCAGATGGGACCCTAGCAGGTACTACCACTCAAAGACAGAGAAAACCAGGGAGTAATGGCAATGAAGGGGTATTTCCCATTCTCCAAATCTCCAGGACTGGAGCCTCACCATCAGTGGGTTTTAGTATCATATCCAGGGTATTTGTTCATGGGGAAGTCTTACTTGTCTGCAGAGATACAATCAGTATATTCTACAGCCCAAGCCAACAGGAAAAATAAACAATGAGGCTTGTGTGTCAGACTAAGAAAAATTTAATAGATTCTATATATTTATTAAAATATAGAACTGTGTATAGATGATAAATCTTAACGATATCTTGTTATTAAACAAGCAGATATTTTTAAAGAAAAATCACCATTTATCACTCCTCAACAGGTTTCAGTTTTCATTACAAAAAGAACCCCAATCAATTAGATAATTAATTGTTATTTTCTTTTATTGTTCTTAGTAATGAAAATTGAAACCTCTTGTTGTGGACTGACAGATAATGTTTTTATTAAAAAATAAATCTGTTTGTTAATTAATTAACAACAATAATAATCTTAAAATCTTTTACACTGATCAGAATGACTAGACTGGCTTTTCAGCTCCACACATCCCAATGTTATTGGTTTATTACAATTAACTATCGCTATAATAAACCCTTTCAGTCAGTAATGTTTTCTGCGAATTGAAAAAAAATTTTTCATGATTTTCAAAGTATAACATATAAGACGTGATATCTGCTCAAAAATTTGTTGTCAAACATTGAAAAATAACAACCAAATTTCACTTTAAGTTTTCAATGAAGATTTTCATTCAAAACCTTTTAATTGATTGATTATAGTTAACTTATTTAATGCATAGGTTAATTATATTTTATGCTGAAAAGTCAAAAAAACAAATTTAAACATTCTAAAAGCAAGAATATTATTGGGATACCAAATTTAATTAACGTGAAGCTAACTTAAAGTATTAGTTTAAAAATAAGAATTATTAACTGATAAAACCAAGAAGTTGTTATTTGTTAACTTGCTTTATTTCCATTTAGAAACAAATTAAAAAATGAAGAGTCCTATTAAAAAAAAAAAAATGAACAGGTTCAAGGGAGGCAACTAAGATGTTTTGACATACTTATTTCCCTTTACTCGATTCGTTAATCGTACAGATTTAAATGGTATATGTACAGCCCAGCATTTGTCCGAGAAAATGACACACATAAACTCCTATGGGACTTTGACATACACACGGATCACCTAATCTCGACCAGAAGACCAGACCTAATAATAATCGACAACAAAAAAGATAATTTGCAAAATTGTGGCCTTTGCTGCCCCGGCTGACCACAGAATAAAACTGAAAGAATGTGCAAAGAAGGATATGTACCTCGACCTCAATAAGGAATCGAAAAACTGTGGAACATGAAATTAACGCTTATACCAATTGTCATTGGTGCTCTTGGTACAGTCACCAAAGGTTTGGTAAACGGACTTGAGGACTTGGAAAAAAGAGATTGAATTGAGACAATCCAACTACAGCATTGCTTAGATCGGCCAGAATACTGAGAAGTGTCCTGGAAACTTGAGGAGACTTGCTGTTACTCAAACTCCAGTGAAAAACTATCAGCTAACACTGATGTGAGAAATTCTGAAGGAGTAAAATAATAATAATAATAATAATCATTATTATTATTATTATTATTATTATTATTATCGTTTTTTTCACATCAGCTAATGCTGATGGTCTTTCACTGGTGTTTGAGTGACAGCAAGTCTCCTCAAGTCTCCAGGACTCTTCTCAGTATTCTGACCACTCTCAATAATGCTGTAGTTTGGATGGTCTCCACTCATCCGCCAACTTCCAAGTCCTCCAGTCCCTTTAGTAATCCTTTAGTTACTGTTCCAAATGCACCAATTACAATTGGTATAATTGTCACCTTCATGTTCCACAGTTTTCTCAATTCCCTAGCAAAGTCGAGGTACTTATCCTTCTTTTCACTTTCTTTCAGTTTTATTCTGTGGTCCGCCGGGACAGCAAAGTCAACAATTCTGCAATTTCTTTTTTTTTGTTGTTGATTATTATAAGGTCTGGTCTTCTGGCCAAGATTCGGTGGTCTGTCTGTATGTCAAAGTTCCATAGGAGTTTATGTGTATTATTTTCTAGGACAGGTGCTGGGTTGTGCATATACCATTTGTTCGTATGGTCAAATTCAAATTTCTTGCACATCTTCCAGTGTATCACCTTGCCAACCCAGTCGTGTCTAGTCTTATATTCGTTCTGCGCTAATTTGCTGCACTCGCTTATTATGTGATTGATGGTTTTTTCTCTATCACCACATAGCCTACATTTGCTATTTTTTTGCATCTTATCTATTCTCGTTTTGATATGGATGGTTCTTATGGCGTTGTCTTGTGCTGCTATTAGGAGAGATTCTGTTTCTCTCTTAAAGTTTCCTTTTCTTAGCCATGTCCAGGTTTTGTCATGTGAGATGTTGTTTATTAGTCATTTAAAACACCCATAGAGTTGTTTTCCTTCTCATTTTTGTTTCCTCGTTATTGTCATTCTGTTGTCCATCGTATTATCAATATCATTTCTGATGGCAGTAATCAGTCCTCCTTTGTGTTTTTCAATGTAGTCCTCGAGTCGTTGTATCAATGCGTCAAAAATGTCTTCAATGCTGGCAAGTCCTCTTTCTCCCTCTTTTCTTGATACATATGGTCTGTCAACATCATCTCTGGGATGTAATGCCTTATGCATTGCCATTAGTTTTCTTGTTCTTTGGTCCATTTGTTTAAGTTCATCTCTGGTTCACTTGAGAAAGGGTCCAGAATATCTAATGAGGGGTACAGCCCAGGTATTTATTCCTTTGATAAGGTTTCGACAAGAAAGTTTTGTCTCGAGTAGTTTTCAAGTTCTCCTGAGATATTCTTTTTGAATTTTGTTTGAAATGTATTATTATTATTATTATTTACTCCTTGAGAGTTTTTTACATCAGTTTTAGCTGATGGTTTTTCCCTGGCTCCAAGTCCTCCAGTTCCTTTAATAATCCTTTGGTAACTGTACCAAAAGCAACAGTCATGATTGGTATAATTTTCACCTTCATGTTCCATAGTTTTTCCAATTTTATTATTATTATTATTATTGTTGTTGTTGTTGCTGATTTGATGATGATTCATCATATATTCTTAGTTTGTCACAAGATTAGCATTTTCCTTGATTTCAATGGGACGTCAACTCATCTAGGGTTATTTTATGCCAAGAGGTTAGAGAATTGCATTCATCATACATTCATATCTACATTTTTTGTGTAGATCTTTCTCGAGAGATTTTTGCACACAGTTATAGGATATCAAGTATTCCTATGTAATAAAATAATCTTCAAACAGTTGTATAGTTTCAAGTATTCCTCTCAAATACTAATGATTTTATGGTTTCAAGTAATTATTTCGATGTAATAATAATCATTTATTTGCACACAGTTGTATGGTTTCATATAACCAATAATGATATTAGTAAACAATCATAGCGTCAAGTAACTATTCTTGATACAAATAATCTTGAGTTATATGGCATCAAGTATTCCTATCCTATAAGAATAATTTCTAAACATCTCTATGACCCTTAGATATGACCCTAGCAGGTACTACTAAAAAGTGATCCAGGGAGGAATGACAATGAAGGGTTACTCCGTACTCCCCAAATCTCAAGACCTGGTGCATCACGATCAGATACAGCTTAGTGTCATACCCAGGACACCCCACTTTTTTTAGGGTGGGGGTCTTTTCCCTCTCTAGGGGGATACAGTCAGTGTATCTAAGCCCTATTTACAGGGCAGATAAACTTTCATGTTTTATCATCTTTTTCATAATAAATTCATTTGGATTCAAAAACTTTGAATGGGTTCAATTATTATATTTATATGGTCAATCATTGAGCAAGATTTTGAATAAAATCTAACAGAATGAAAAAAAAGACAATTTGGAAAATCAGATTAACATATTCAATCGATGATGATGACAGTTGTTAATGAAATATGTCAATCTGGTTTTTCAAATAGTCTTTACTTTTTAATCTTGTCATTTAAAAAAAAAGTATTAATTGGTGTTTAGATCATGTCAAAAGCTAATGATACTTGTTGAGTTGAACCTGGATCAAAACTATAATTATAAAGCATCCTGTGTTGATTAAATTTACTACTAATAGCTTGTGAGATGATGAAAAAAGATAGCTTTTTCATCATCTCACAAGCTATTAATAGTAAATTTAATCAACACAGGATGCTTTATAATTATAGTTTTGATCCAGGTTCAACTCAACAAGTATCATCTCAAGGTCAATTATGAGTTCACCCAAATGAAAAACTAATGCCTTCTCCCTCAACTCATTAAATTAATAATCAACTCATAAAATAGAAAATTTCATAAGTATCAGGTGGGTTTTTTTTTTTTTTAGTAGGACGTGTCTTACACTTCCTTGAAAAATTAACATTTACTTTCTCATCGGTAATGTTTGGGTGGGATGTTAGATTGGTAACTAACAGAGTACTTCAGCAAATGTGAGTTTCCACCGTGGAGGTAGATAGACTACTGACCACACCCTGCAATAGTATTTTTTGCTTTTTGGCAGGATCAGGTTGATAACTGTCATTTCCTTAGTACGTAGGAGGGGGTACATGAATATCTACTATCATACTGAAAGAAGAAAAAACTAAGATAATAATAATAATAATAATAATAATAATAATAATAATAATAATAATAATAAAAGGAAGTTTATTAAATCTGTGATCTAAGGATATCCTATGTACACTCTAATTTGTCTATTCCCATTGTTGCCAATCATTTCTGACTGTTTTGTGTTGGGTGTTGGGGTGAATTCCTGCAGATTCTTCTTACAGACAGAATGTTATGCAATTTAGTTTTCTGAATCTGCAATGCTAAAGTGCATATATCTGCCAAATGGGTGGAATGTAATAATGGTTTCGGTAGATCTTTTTAGTTTTCATTAGTTTCCCAGTAAAAGTTAAACAGCTTTCAGTGTGTGTGTGTATATGTGTTCGTAAGAGTACATATTTATATGTGTGTGTGTCTGTGTGTGTCATACATGTGCATGTCTGTATGGGTCTGTGTGTCATGCACATGTGTCATGCACATGTGTCATGCACCTGTGTGACTATGTGTGTCATGCATGTGTGTCTGTATGGGTCTGTGTGTCATGCACATGTGTGTCTATGCGTGTCATGCACGTGTGTGTCTGTGTAGGTTTGTGTGTCATGCACATGTGTGTCTGCATAAATCCATGTGTTATGCATGTGTGTGTCTATATGGGTCCATATGTTATGTGTATGTGTGTCTGTATGGGTCCATTTCTTATGCATGTGTGTATTTGTGTGGTTCCATGTGTTATGAATATGTGTGTCTGTAAGTGTGTTTGTATGTATCTGTATATATGTATATATGTATGCATCTATTTTCTTTTTTTTTTCAATAGAAATATTTACATCAAGTAATCGATTCTTTTTGTTTTACAATTCTTTCTTTAATTCTTGAATTATTTTTAATGGGATGGATGGGTCTAGGGGATGCTGAGAAGATCACAAATATTAATTTGTAGCTTTGTGATGATGAAAAGGTTTAACAACATCAGAGCCAGATTATTCATTTAAATGATCCATATATTTTAACATCCTTTATGTGAACAAAACATCACAAGTAGACATAACAAATTCATTCTTTGTGGATCCCTATGCTTTTATTCACCCTGTCAAACTTTTATTCACCGTCAAACTTTTGTTCACCTCCTAGAGCCCATATGAACCATTTTGAGAAACTCTGAATAGGACAAACATCATGTTGTTTGGAAGTGTCTTCAGTTTTTATATATTGAATATAGATTAGTTATCTTTCCCATTGATATATATTAACATGTATGTGTGTATGTGTATCTGTTTTATTCACTCCAAACAGTCTGTATGGACCACTTTGAGAAGCCCTGATCTAGAAATGAAATTAGTAAATTTTGAATTAAATTTAAATAGATCATTCAAACTGTATCTTTGTGTTTCTATAATAACTATGAAACTAGTGAGATGCAAAAATGGAAGATTTATTTATAGCCAAAATATTTTAGACTCCAAATGAGGAACAAAAATAGGCATAAGGCATTGGGTCTTCTAATTCTGGTTTTGATGAGAAATAACTTTTAAGTAATGTATCTGACTCTTGTTAACTTTAGAGGAATTGTAGATCCGTAACAGAGATAGATCAATGCTGGTTGTCTATTAGTCATCATCACAGGAAATGGACACAGCAACCCAAGTTCAAATCCAGGACAAAGATATTTCCATTTCACATAATGTTAATATCCTTAAGAAAGGTATGAATCCAACTATTCTCCTCCCAGAAAACAGTAAAGCAGACTGGGCTCTTTAACCTTGGTATGGCAACTGATCTGGGAGAAGGAAAACTCTGAATTCAAACCAGTTATACCCTACTCGAAAATTGACCTTATGTCACATCCTGCTTGTGGAGGAGGGGTTGGATAAATACATATATCTTTATGTTGAAAAAATATATTTTGCCCAAGAAATTTATTTATCTATTTTTCAACATCATTTCTTTTGTCAATGCACTTAATTCAGTATAATAATCACATAAACTGAACATTATTCAGTGAAAGTTTTAGATTCAAATTCAGCTTATGAGTCAGGCTGCATATTTCTTGTTTCAATCATCTAAGAATGTTGCTTGTTTGAAGTATGGAACAAAAATAAAACAGAGAATGAAAAAACTGAACAATTTTGTTGTTATTACCACAAATTTCAATGAAATTTCAACAGCTTTGGGATACATAGAAAGGAATTATTTTCCTTGATTATCATTGTAAAAGTTGAATCAGTTATAGCAAAAAAGTCATAATTTTCCAAAAAGAAATACAAAAAAATTAGAAATTTCTTTGAATTTTCTGTTTAGAAAATTATGACTTTTAGCTGCAACAATAGAAACTTTGACAACAATAATCAAGGGAGATAATCACTTCTGTTGTGTGACTAAGCCATTAAAGTTTCATTAAAATTTGTTTAAATAATGAAAAAAAATGATTCAGTTTTTTCACTGTCTATTTTTTTTGTTTTTTGTTTTTTTGTCCAATATTGTATTTATTCAGTTTTAAAGATAAAAAATATTTCTCACACAAGTAATGAATTACAGTCTCTGTAAACAACAGAGGCTGTAATTCTGCTTTTGTAACCATCAACAGAGTGTCTTAAATCACAGTCCAATTCAATGGCAAAGTAAGAAGACCTCAAAGAAAAATTTTTTTCCTACAATGTTGGATATTGACTTGAAGACAATCTTTGACATGTCGATGCTGCTGTAGAAGTTGGACCCTATGAACAAAAATAACAGGAAATTCACCTGGTACCAAAAGTAAACAGGACACAGATACTCAGTGGAAATGCTGCGAAAATTGCATGAGTGTCATGCTAAATGGAGGCATATCTACATGCAACATGTAAGCAACAGGTTGGAGGTGATATGACCATGAGTTTTTCTGTGGGCGCCCAGAATATTATATAACCAGGGAGGTTTCAATGTGAAAGGCAGAACAAAAAGAAAAGTGGTTCATAAAAAATCTCTACCATTGGCCTCTTTCTCTCTCTCTCTCTTTCTTTCTCTCTCTCTCTCTTTCTCTCTCTCTCTCTCTCTTTCTCTCTCTCTCTCTGTGAATCTCAGCCATCTTCAACCTGAAAGGCTGAACAATAAGGAAAGTGGTTCACAGAAGATCTCTACAATTGGTACCTGTGTGTGTGTGTGTGCATCTTCAACCTGAAACGCAGAACAAAAAAGAAAGTTGTTCATAAAAGATCTCTACCATTAGCCTGTGTGTGTGTGTGTGTGTGTGTGTGTGTGTGTGTGTGTGTGTGTGTGTGTGTGTGTCTCAGCCACCTTCAACCTTCTGTATTCTACCCATCCATACATTTTGGTTAATAAAAGAAAAAGAAAAGCTGATTATATTTTTATATATCAACTACTTGCAAGTTGTTAATTGGTTGGCTGGTTGAGTTATTTAAGGCTAAGAGGTACTCATAGTATAACAGTAATTGTTGTGGGAAATAGATACAGCTGAGTTCAAATCCCGGACAAGGCAGTTTACATTTTACATAATGCTAATACCCTTGGAAAAGGTATGAATCCAAATATTCTCCCTCCAGCTATGGGTAAATAGTAGGGCAAATTGTGCTCTTTAACCTTGACACAGCAACTAGTCTAGAAGAAGGAAAACACAAACCTCTTAAACTTTGCTTAAAAATATTGACATCCTGCTTGTGACAGTTGGTTTTCAGTTTCTTTGTTTAATGGCATATCAACCTTCATGAGTTATTTAATGCCTAAGCCATCTTTGTCAAAGAATACTGTGGGGATAATAGGATTCATACCAGTTCATGACTGAGAGGTTAGGTAAATAAATCTTTTCTTTTAGAAAGCAATTATATTATTTCAAGCAACTAGTGATAATTTTTGGTAAACAATTATAACTTCAAGTAACTATTCTTAATATTTTGTACACAGTTATATGATTTCAAGTATTCCTAAAAAATACTGATAGTTTTCAAAGAGATCTATTTGACCAATAGATGTGAAACTATGGCATTGATGATAGTGCACCCTCAGAATTCCAAAACTAGAGTTCCTTTATTAGATGCAGTTAAACGTTACAACCAGAACACTCCCTTTCTTTGGAAGGTAGGAGTTCCTACCTCTCTGCTGGGGGGATACAGTCAGCATATAAAAAGCCCAGCAAACAAGGTGGCATTTGTTACAAGAGTCAAAAGAAAACTGCAAGGAATCCTGATGATAACAAATGCCACTTGAAATAAGTCAAAAAGATTTGGTAAAAGCATTGAAAACTTGCTACCAGGAACCATTTTCTGATTTGTTAAGCACCTATCTTCTGGTAATAACATCAGACCAATACAGACAGAAGAAGGAACAAATATTTGATATACCAACAGGGTTCTATTGCTTCAGAAGTTTTTTTCTCTGGTTTTGTTTTTAAAAAAGTGAGAAAACAGATGAAATAAGAGAAAATAAAAACAAAACCAAAAAAATGATGCAATGCTTGATTGGAACAGGTATCTTTTGGGTTGTAACCATGGTAATACAATATATGAGACCACCAGTTGAGAAGATTAGATCTTATTGGTAAATGCATTTATAGCATTAGAAGTTTTTTTTTGGGGGGGGGGGGTAAAGAGAATGGAAATTGGAAATGGAAAGGGCCTTCTCAAATGGAATCTACCCACCCAGTAATTAAAAATGAGTAGCTGCTTCCTGGGTAAAAGAGTCAATCTACCCAGGAACTGGAAATGTAAAGCTCCTCCCAAGATAGAGATATCCTATCCAAACAGTAACTGGAAACTGAAAACTCCTCCTAGAGTAGAAAGAACCTACCCATTCACATGACAATAACATCAGAGTAAATAGAATTTTTTATAAATTCAATTTACTCTGATGAAATTATGAAAATTATTTACTCTTGATGAAAATTGAAGTAAGTTAAGGATGATTGCCTTGTCAGCAGGGCTTACAATATGCCATCTGTATTCCCTGTAGAGGAGTTACCCCACCCCAAAAAAGAGGTGTCCGGGGTATACCACTAAACTGCATCTAATGGTGAGGCTCAAGTTCTGGAGATCTAGGAAGTGTGCAGTACCAATTCATTGCCATTACTCCCAGGTCTACACAGACCTGAAATGGTAGTAACAGTTAATGTCCTATATATGGGTCAAATGTTTAAAAATTATTTGTATTCGAAAGGAACATACAAAAAACTCTTTAAAAAGAACCGCACAAAAGTATAAATATGAACACAATTCCATAATCTCTTGGCATAAAATAACCTTAGATAGACTAATATCCTGTTTAAATTAAATAGTCAATTATTTACATGAGTGAATGAATTATTTTGTGACAGAACACAAATTTCTTGGCTCAATTTTGATCTGAAATGCTTACCTTTCCATAAGCAAGTGCTAAAATTAATAGTCGTCATTTCAGCAGATAACACACAAAGAGTTTTTTTCTTTTTGTTATTAGAGAGAGAAAAATTGTACTTTCTATGTCAGATTTCATCTTCCTTTCAAGAGGAATTTTATCAAGTCAAAACTACACAGTGATAGATTTACAAACACTTAACAACCAATCTAACAAAGCTGATATATGTCTGTGATATTTATTCATCTTGTGACACCACAAATCTATAGCTGAAAGCCCTTGCTTCTTCTCCATGGTGCAACCCAGGGGGGGGGCAATTATATAGAAAATTGCTACTGATGAAGCAAGTCTTCCCTCTCTATACCAGCCATGTTGTCTAAGGACAATTTAGGCTTAACATCATTGTCATTGACAAGAGTAACTAGAACAAGACTTAAAATAGCATCAAGCTGCCAAAGAGATTCCAGGTGTTGCTGAAAAGTTCTAATTCACTTCTAGCTTAGAAAAAGAACTTTTCAGTATCCATCATAAGTCGTATTCTATTTCATCAATTGCACATCTATATATAACAAAAAATTCTCATTATGTTCACACACACACACACACACACACACACACACACACACACACACACACACACACACACACACGTATATATTGTATACATATATATATATATATATATACTTTTACATATATATATATATATATATATATATATATATATATATATATATACATTGTATAAAAGTATATTGTGTATAGATTGTATATATATATATATATATATATATATATAAAGCTGATAAATATATATATATATATATATGTATATATATATATAAAGCTGATAAATATATATATATATATATATAAATATATGTTTATCAGCTTCATATATATATATATATATATATATATACATACATATATATATATACTTTTATATATAAATATATGTGTATATATATATATGTATATATATATATATATATATATATATATATATATATATATATATATATATATGCATTGTATACAAGCATATTGTACTATATATATATAAATATATATATATATATATATGAAGCTGATAAATATATATATATATATATATATATAAATATATATTTATCGGCTTCATATATATATATATATATATATACATGCATATATATATATATATATACATACATTTACACACACAATCTACACACAATATACTAGTATACAATGTATATATATATATATATATATATATATATATATATATATAAGTATATATATATATATATATATATATATATATATATATATATATTTATAAAAGTTTTTTTCTTTTTCATCATACAACGCGTGAAAGCACGTGCGATACTATGTCCTCATCAGCCGCCATCCAGGGGTGATAACACAGTTTTGGTAGCTCAAGGCGGTACTGCCACCCCTGGCGCTACCAAGCAGCTTTTGCCACCGGACAGGGTATTAAGAGAATCATATATATATATATATATATATATATATATATATATATATATATATATATACGCCAGATCAATTAAATGCAGAGACTATATTGGGCATTAATCTTCATTTTCTGAGTGCAGTTTGTGATTTAAAAAACGCGTTTACTTTCAGCGGTTGATGTTATTACGCGTTTACAGTAACCGTTTCTTACGTAATCACACGGGAAAGGCGGTTCCGCGTGTATTAACTTCGTGTTGAAAACTTTCTCGCTTTCGACCAAATCCAACTTGATGCATATCGCGCCGTGGTCTGAAGACGATTCGAGGCAACTTTCAAACTGCGGCCAGTGATTCCTATTTTTGAAAGAAACGAAATGACTGAGTGTCCTATAAAACCACGACAACCAACCTCAATAGGAATCACATGGCATATCCAACCCTTTTCCACGCAGTCGGCACACAGTGTCTCGTAGCGGTTTTTCTTCCGCTCGTGTGCTTCCTCCCGGTTTTCTTCCCAAGGGACAGTCAATTCTATGAGGAGGACACTCTTCTTTGAATCGGACCATGCTACAATGTCCGGCCGCTTTTCCGTTTGAATAATGTGAACTGGAAATTGTAGAGATGTCTTGAGATCTGCTGAAACTTTCCAGTCACTAGCTCCATTCAGTAGCTTCATGTTAGGATTTTTTTGTTTCCTCACAGGACATTCACCTTCCTTGAGAAACTGAATTATGGGTTCCTTGGCTGTTATGGATTGCTCATTTGCTGTCTCACATTGTGCTCTTCCCAATTCTATTATCACTTCTAATACCTTATTATGTCGCCATGTGTACATCTGAAGTGAGTGTGGACATGCAGATAAGACGTGGCGCAAAGTACCCCGATCACTTTTACACGACAAGCACAGGTCCGAATTGGTATATCCCCATAATTTTAGGTTGGTCGCATTTGGTAAGAGATCATAAGTAGAGCGAAGAAGGAATGATATCGCCAGTGGTTCCATTGCAATTAAGGATTTCCTCGATAATTTAATTGGTTCGATATCATTCCATTTTGTCCAAGCACATTGTTTGGCCTGAGTAACAGCACTGGCTTTTCTTTGCTCTTCCTCAAACATCCTGACTTCTTCGCTCACCATGTCTCTTTTTCCTTTTGGGTCCATTTTGAAGAATACCTTTTTGCTTGTGCTACCCAACGCAGCTCGATTGGTTTGAGTGACGCCTATGATGTCTTTGATTTGTAGGCTGCATTCCGCCTTCTGGGCGGTCTTAACGGCCGAGCACTTCATACCTGATTTTATTTCTGGATACGCCTTCCGAATGATCTCGTCGGCTGAGTCCTTCATCATCATGTGAAGGCGTACTTTCCCAATTTTGAATTCTTCTACCAGTGAGGATATTGGGAGCTGTAGGTTTCCAGAATTGGTATATAAACCCATATATATATATATATAAATATATATATATATATATATATATATATACATATATTTATCAGCTTCATATATATACATGTATATATATATATACATATATATATATATACACAATCTATACACAATATACTTGTATACAATGTATATATATATATATATATATTTATATATATATATATACACAATATATATATATCAGCTTCATATATATACATATATATATATATATATACACACACACACATATATACACACAATCTATACACAATATACTTGTATACAATGTATATATATATATATATATATATATACAATATATATAAGTATATATATACATGTATACAATATATATATATATGTATATATATATATATATATATATATATATATATATATATATATACAATATATATATATATATATAAATATATATCTATATATATATGTATACAATACAATATTTTCTCATATATATTGAATATATATGTTTTGTATATAGGTATATATACAGATAGTAGTGTGGGCAGAGAGTGATTTAACCATTTAACAATCTCATAAGAGCTGGTTCCTTCAAGAGTGAAGCTATTTAGCAGATTGCGTTTGTTGTCAATTTCTATATACTTTCATCAACCTCAGAAACTGAATAAAGGGAATAAAACAAGTGTTCATGAATTTAAGACAAGTTGCATCAGAGAATCAAAAAACCCAGTTTCTTTATAGGGGTTTAAAGAATGCTGAACCTCAAGTTCTGCTTTGTGAGGACAGACTTAGCTGGACAATCTACACTTAGGTGGCTGATTAAGTCTGATGATTTCACCAACTTTTTGTTAATGTTTTCAGTCCAGCACACTAGATAAAGCATATCTTGTTGCCTTTTGATAATTTGGTGAAGCAAAAAGTTATAATTTTTTAAAAGAAAATTCTTAGAAATACTAAAAAATTAGAAATTTCTGTTTAGAAAATTATGACTTTTAGCTGCAACAATGGAAACTTTGACAGCAATAATCAAGGAAAATAATCACTTCCATTGTGTGACTAAGCCATTAAAGTTTCATCAAAATTTGTGGTAATAATAAAAAAAAATGCTCAGTTTTTTCACAGTTTATATTTTTGGGTTTTTTGTCCAATTTTGTATTTATTCTGTTTTAAAGATAAAAAATGTTTCTCACATTAAAAGTGAATTACAGTCTCTGGAAACAACACAGTCCAATTCAATGGCAAAGTAAAAAGACTTCAAAGAAAAAAAAATGAGATTTTGAACATTGTCAACTCATCTCTCTTCTGTTTTTTTTTTTTTTTGAAAAATAAATTATGCATTTATACCTCACAAACACTTACAATAATATTCCACTGGAATCTTAATGATGTTGATATTAAGTTGTCAGGTCTGTGATAAATTAGTCTACAAACTCTTCAGCTTTAAGCACGACTTAAATACAAGACATTTTATTTTCTCAAAGTCTTCTCCATCAGAGGCAAGTTATGAAGGATTTAACACAGATGATTAGACTTCAATTATGTCTTTTGACTTCCTTCTCAAACTGCCACAACATCTCTATTTTATTGAGGTTGTTTTTTCTCCAGAGGAGTTTCTCCTGTACAACACCAGTCAGATTGCTCCTAATGTCATTTTAGAGTTTCTTTGGGTTTTCATTGGTCAGGCTTCTCCTACTGCCACCACCAAAGAGTCCATCAGTAATGCCACCTGGAAGCTCCCCAAAATATCTCCAAACCAAATTCTTGTGAATTCTTCTTATTTTTCTTCTTCATCAATCAGTGGATATGCAGAAATTCATTTGTATTACTTTGATATCAGGACAATTTCATTTCTCTATGAGACCAAAGTTTGCTTCTGATTAATTGAGTCCCTTTGTAGCTGTCCTTAGTTATATGTCATCAACCACAAGAGATATGTCCACCAAAATATATTCCTTAATTTCCATTTTTATTTTATTAGTATCCTCAAACTATAGTCTGCTTGTTTTTATGATTCACTTACCTGAGAATACATTTTCTATTTTAGATCATAAATCCATTTCTCTTTGTATCAATAATCTGGATCATGGGTCAGATTTAACATGAATGCCTCAGTTGTAGTACATTTTGATTCTAATCAAATTACTGTTGTCTTTCAAACTCCATTTTTTTCTGGTGGAAATTTCAAGTTCCTCTTTGTTTTTCCAAAAGTAACAATGGATATGCATTTACCCAACCTCTCCCTCATGGACAGAATATGACACAATGTCAGTTTTTAAGTGGAGTAAAGCTGGTTGGAATTCAGAGTTTTCCTTCTTCTAGACTGGTTGCCTAACCAAGGCTAAGGAACCCAATCTGCCAAACTATTCATTCATAGCTGGAAGAAGAACAGATTAAGTCATGCTTTTGCAAAGTGAAACACAAATAGCTTTATCCAGGATTTGAACATGGATCATCAATTCCATTTTCTCTGACAATAACTATTATGCTAAGCGTGCTTCCAAAACAACACAAAATTGTAATTGACCTCAACTATTTGCATGAAGAAGATTACAATTCTCTGGTCGAATGACATTGAAAACCACCTTTCTGAAAAATTAAATGATGTTTCAATTAATAATATCAATTCTCCATTCTTGTTCAAGAGACACAGTTGTTCATTGTGTCATGCAGATACCTAAAAAAAAACTTAAAATACTACTTTATAAAAATTGACATGAACAACAGTGAGGGCCCCATATCATAGATTTGGTGGGGAGGCCATATCACATATTGGGGGTGGGGCTTAAGAACTTAACACCAGCCCTGTTTGCATTCAATATAGATTCTAGATAGTAAATAAACAAATAAGGATTGATTGATTTTAATGACATGTCAACCTATCCAGGGTTATTTTATGCCTTGAGGTTAGGGAATAACATTCATTGTACATTCATATTTATATTTTTGGATAGTCATTTCTTAAGATGTTTTTTTTTTTTGCACACAGTCCTATGAAATACAAATAATTTTCAAACATATCAATTTGATTCAGACAGGCACAACCACTCTAGACAAGAGTGGACCTGAGAGTAATGACAATAAAGGGGTTGTGCACACTTCCAAAATCTTTTGAACTGGAGCCTCACCATCAGATGCAGTTTAGTATCCTACCCAGGATAACCAAATTTTGAAGGGATCTTTCTCTTACTTTGCAGGAGATACAGTCAGTATATTCGAAGCCCCTCGGACAGGATGGTGATCAACTAAGAAATATAGACTTTATCAAGAACAATATCACGAAAAGAAAATAACCAACGAGAAATGGATTCTGATTGAAACAAAAACAAAAAAAAGATAAAAGAAAAATATAATCTAAAAATGCTGTTCTTTGATTCCAAATATACTACTGGCAAGATAACAAAGAAACAATATTGTTCAAGTCACCCAAAATTAGAATCCCTGACATAGCTTTTTCGGTTCAACTCCAGTGATTATCCTTAACATTTTTGACATTGTTTCCAAATTAACCTCTACTCACTGGAGCATTCTATTCATCCTTCTATTTCTTACTTGGTGTCATCTCACTCATTATTAACACAGCTGTGTCTCTAGGATGATATGTTTATTTGAGTATTTCCTTTCTTCTTCAAATGTTTGTAAAATCATCACTTAAACTTGTACATCAATTGAGAAAAAGTTTAAATTTTATTTTTCCCTGTTGTCTACTATTTTGATCAGAATAAGACAAGGAAAAAGACATTGAAAAAGACAATGAAAAAGACAGTTTAATCAGAGCAATTTTCTTTCATTAAATTCCTTTGTCATCATCTTAAATCTGAGTAATGCAGATTCGATAAATTTTAGAATGTAGAGTTTTCAGTATTTAATATTTATTCATCATCTAAATGGCCAGATTTGAAACAAGGTCATTTTATGGGGGGGAGGTACCTTCCAAGTACTTTAGATTTGAAACAAGGTCATTTTATGGGGGGGAGGTACCTTCCAAGTACTTAGATTTGATATAAGGTCATTTTATGGGGGGGGAGGTGCCTTCTAAGTACTTTAAATTTGAAACAAGGTCATTTTATGGGGGTGGAGGTACCTTCCAAGTACTTAAATTTGAAACAAGGTCATTTTATGGGGGTGGAGGTACCTTCCAAGTACTTTAGATTTGAAACAAGGTCATTTTATGGGGGGGAGGTACCTTCCAACAACTTAGATTTGAAACAAGGTCATTTTATGGGGGGGGAGGTACCTTCCAAGTACTTAGATTTGATATAAGGTCATTTTATGGGGGGGGAGGTACCTTCTAAGTACTTTAGATTTGAAACAAGGTCATTTTATGGGGGGGAGGTACCTTCCAAGTACTTTAGATTTGAAACAAGGTCATTTTATGGGGGGGTAGGTACCTTCCAAGTACTTTAGATTTGAAACAAGGTCATTTTATGGGGGGGAGTTCTTATGCACAGCCATCACGAAAAATGCTTGATCCCATCAGCGTTCCCCATTTTTGAGGCACTTCAGGCACCAAGCAATAAACTCAACCCTAGAAAGCAAGTATTGCCTGAGGGAAAGGCCCCCTGGGACTAGGGCGGTTAACTCAATATCAACCACTTGGTGAGAACTTCATGTAGACCCTGAAAAAACAAGGGAGAAGAGAAGAAATGTACAGTGTGTTTATTCCTACGATTATCTCTTCTTTTTTTTAAAGCCATGCAATACATTCTGAACTTTATAAAGATTAAGATAAGTCAGGAAATATTTGAATGATTATTTCTATCTTACAACATAGTATGACATAAGAATTACACTATGTTATTCAATGTGATTTGGTTTGGTTTTTTTGTTTAATGGCATATCAACCATCATGGGTTATTTAATACCTTATCCGTCCTTCTAGAAGAACAGCAGTGATACTATTTAACCCACAGCTGGGAGGATGAGGGGGTTCATACCTTTCTCTAGGGTATTTGTCTGAAAGTGAACGTAATAGCGCAACTGAAGTTCAAACTTGCTTAATACAATTCCACAGTCTATCACTTTAACCATTACACCACGATGACACCCCCCCTTAATCAACGTGAGTATTATGACTGGATCCTCTCAACATTGATTTTCAGTGGTGTAACAACTTGGACATTTACAATAGTTATGGGAGAGCAGTTTGCATAACTGCTTACTCACCTGTTTTTTCTGTCAATCACTGTAATATCACTCAGAACATGACTATAACAGTTCTATTTCAAACAATTCAGTTTAGTGTAAGTACACAGTTTAATTGTCAAAAATATTTTTATTTCAAGCTATTCACTTTATTCAAACAGTTCCATTCCAAACAATTCAATTTAGTATAAGTATAGTTTTTTGTTTACACACAGTTAAATGTCAAAAACAGTTTTATTTCAAACAATTCAGTTTAGCATACAAAAACAGTTCCATTTCAAGCTATTCAGTTTAGAATAATTATGAAGTCTAGTTCTATTTGATCCATAGATAGGAACCTATCAGGTGCTACCACTCCAGGCCAGAGTGGACCTGGGAGTAATGGTAATGAAGAGGTACACCACATTCCCCAAAGTTCCAGCATCACTGGAACGTCACCATCAGATTGTTTAGTGTCATATCCAGGACACTCATTGGGGAGGTCTTATCCCTCTGTAAAGAAGCAGTCAGTGTATTTATTCTGCAGCCCTAGCCGACTGGGCAAGAGAGAGGTTGGGTAAATACATACCACTGTAGCATATTAGTGACATTTTTATGAGATAACTGGCTGATGGAAAAAAACACGGAGAAATGTGGGCCTTTCTTAAGGGCATTAGTACTAAGTGAATATGAATAGACTCCACAAAAAATTGCTTGTAATTCCAAAAATTATACTCCACAAGAAAAAGGCTGTTCCGATTTTTAGTTCCAGTTGAACCCATAACATTTCATTCTGGACAACATTCCAACTTTTATGGAAATTTAGGCTTGCGCACTTGTTTCTAAATATTAATGTACTTACTTGTAATTACATACCTAACTACCTACCTATATACCTATTGTTTGTGTGTCACACATTCAGTTATAAATATGCATGTATTGTTGGCTGCTTTTGTGAAACTAAATGGTTTGAGAAAGTCGAAGAAAATAGAAATAGAGTGAAGTCTAAAACATGCCAGGATAGTTTTAAAAAAAAGGAAGATGGGGGAGGAGAAGGTGGAGAGATGTAAAGATAGGGTAGGTAAAAATAAGGTGGGGTAGGAGAAAGAAGATGAGGATGAAGATAGAGAAGGTGGGTAAGGAGAAGGTAAGGAAGAGGAAGAAGAGAATGAAGAAAGAAAAAGTAGGAAAGAGAGGGAGGAAGAGGAGATTGAAAATGTCAATAGAGATGAAAATTGAAAACTTATAAGTGACTATGGATCTCTTTACATGGCTATGCCTACATTGGCCGACCAGCTTTGTACAAACACAGGAATTAGTTGGGAAGACCTGCCAGGAGTGATGGATAGTAGGGACGGATGGTGAGAGAGAGTCAAGAAAAGGTGAACAGTGTGACTTGATGATGATGAAGATGATGATATATATATATATATATATATATATATATATATATATATATATATATATATATCATCATCATCTTCATACGGGAATACAAATGGATCCAGAAGAAAATATGTAGACAGAAAATGTCTATAATGTTTAATGAAATTTATTTATATATATATATATATGTGTGTGTGTGTGTGTGTGTGTGTGCCAGAACTTGGCATTAGATAAACTTTAAGAATTGAAATTCCATGATGATAAAAGCAATATGGGAATATGTATATATATATATATATATAGTGAGAGAGAGAGAGAGAGAGAGCGAAAGAGAGAGAGAGATGAAAAATATTTCTTTACAGTTATTTATCTTTTTAATTGTTCTCAACTAATTTTGACATCATCAGTGAAAAGTTTGTGAAGAAAAAGAGTTTTTAAAAGAGTTTTTAAAAGAGTTTTTTTAAGTGTTTTTTAAAAGTATTTTTAAAAGAGTTTTTAAAAAGTGTCGTAATGTAATGAAAAATGAACTCATAACACTGTAGATCTATTTATTGAATAAAAAACATTTTTTGGTATTCAAATGTTTTGAATAGACCATTATATGATTGTTGCTATTGCAAACGCCAGACAGTGAGCTCTATACTTTGAAGATATTTGTTTAGCATGGGTGAGATGTGTTTCAAATTAACCATACCTGTTTTAATGAGGTATTTAACTTGGGTGTTTGTTTATGTACAACATGAGATCATAAAGTATCACAACTAAAAAATGAATCTTTTTATCCTAAAATTTGAATAAAGACATGTACCCTTCTGGGCATCTTATATGATAAGGTGATTTTGTCTAAAATTCTAAAGAGTAGTTTTGTTTGGTTTCGTTGGGCTTGGTTTTATGGCATATCCACTTTTATAGGCTATTTAATGCAAAATCCTGTTTATACATATATATTAAATATATATGATTCGTAAACACATTTTGTAGATAACATTTTTAAAGCAGTTTGAAATCATTTTTTTTGCACACAGTAAAATGGTTTCAAGTATTTCTATCAAACACAAATGATTCTATTTACTATTAATCATTTGCTTGTACACAGTTAAAAGGTTTCAAGTCTTGCAATGTAATGGTAACAATTTAATATCAGTCATTTGTTTGCACACAGTTAAATGGGTAAACAGTTCTATTTGACCTATAGATAGGACCCTATCAGCTGCTACCACACGAAGTCAGAACCAAGAAGTGTCCTAGATATGACATTAAACAATCTGATTGTGAGGTTCCAGTAATGCTGGAGCTTTGAGGAATGTGGAGTACCTCTTTATTGCCATTGCTCCCAGGTCCACTCTGGCCTGGAGTGGTAGCACTTGATAGGGTCCTATCTATGAGTCAAAGAGAACTAAACTGTGTGCTTATGCTAAACTGAATTGTTTGAAATAGAACTGTTTGTATATATAAAAATGTATTTGACATTAAATAACCTACAATGGTTGATATGCCATAAAACCAAAGCAAACAAGTAGACCAAGGAGGAATGCCAATTCCCCAAATTCCCCAGAGCTCCAGGACTGGAACCTCACCATCAGATTGTTTAGAGTCATAAACAGGACACTTGTTGGGAGTGGGGTCTTACCTCTCTGCAGAGATGCAGTCAATGTATTCTATAGTTCCAGTTGACTTGCCTATTAAACAGTAGTCTAGATATGTAGACTTCATTGAGACAAGTCAATGCTAAATCCCAGTACTATATGATCAGTAATATTTTGTGAAACACAAGATTATACAAGTGCAACAGCCTAAATGTTCATCAGACCTAGCACTCTAACACCTTTTTCTTGTTTCTTAAAGCAAGAATTTATCTTAAGAGAAAGATTTGAAGAAATAGTGGACATTAAAAAAATACAACAGAATAACTTCAAACTATTTCAAAGAAGAAGTTTGTAAGGTGCTTTGACCAATGCAAAACTTACTGGAATACATGTTGAATAATATGGGGACTGTTTTGAAGGTAATTAACATATCATTCGTTGTTAATTTCTCTCTTGATAAATACAGTTTCAGTCTTGATACTTTTTGAACACACTTCCCAATCTAAAACAGTTCCTGGCACATATCACCATCTCTATGTTTTTTTATGATTATTATAATTATTTGTGTATACACTCTGGAAGTATACAGGTGCATGTTATAAATGACTACATGTTATATATCCCTTTTATATATGAATACATGTTATATATGCATGTTATAAATGACTACATGTTATATATCCCTTTTATATATGACTACATGTTATATATCCTTTTTATATATGAATACATGTTATATATGCATGTTATAAATGATTACATGTTATATATCCCTTTTATATATGACTAAATGTTATATATCCTTTTTATATATGAATACATGTTATATATGCATGTTATAAATGACTACATGTTATATATCCCTTTTATATATGAATACATGTTATATATGCATGTTATAAATGACTACATGTTATATATCCATTTTATATATGAATACATGTTATACATAAACACCTATGGTGTTTTTTTTTTGGCTGTGTTTCTGATAAAAAATACATCATTGAATGCCAGCATAAAGCCTCTTCTTATTCCAGAGTAAATAATTCAATTTGCCTGTTTTTATAATAATTTGGAATCTACATGTTTTAATGCTGTCGCTTGAGCAAACAAGGCTCGAGGCTATTCTGCATTGTTTATTAAGTTAAAAGCACTTTTCATCGAGATTCTTTAAAAAAAAAAAAAACCAAAAAAACTCTGTCTCTTTCAACAACTTATCTCTCCCATCTTTTACTGATTTTTTTTCACGCCATTTCATACGATTTACCTTTCGCTTTCATCCTTCTCCAGTAGATCGTCTTAAATGAGGAAGATGAAAATAACATCTCCACCTCGTTCTATATTTGTTCAATGTTTATAACATTTTATTTGTGAGTCTGTAGAGCCAATACTTTTTCACATGTCATTCTTTACATGTTTTCATCCTTTCATCTATCTAATCCATGAGAGTTGAATGAAAAGTTCATAGACTGACCAAGCGTTCTCATGGAATGTGACCAAATGCGATTTATTTCTAAACATAGTCTCCATGGCAGTCCACACACTTCTCCAATCAGTATTGAAGTGCTTGGATCCCATTGGTCAAAAAAGTCATTAACAGTAGGTATAATGCCATCATATGAACTTTTCAGCCTACAAACTTTTCAGCCTACAAACTTTTCAGCCAATCATTTTATCTTATTTCGCTTTTTTCCCTTTGATAATTTCTTTCATTTTTGGGTCATTTTTTTTTCTTTTTCTTTTCTATTGTAAACCTCTTTTTTTTCTCCTTTTCCTTAACTCAGTGTTTCTACTACATCCTCACAGAATACATTTTATACTTGCATAGTGTCCATAAAAATATGATAGATTTAGTTATGCGTGGATCAGCATTTCTACTATACATTCTGCCAAAGATCAGTGTTATTCTGTTTAGGCTTAAGGTATAGTTCCCCAACCTTCAAGTAGTGATCCAATTGTAGTATCTGCTCTTTCCCCTGCCCAGGAGAGACATGACATTATAATAAAATTATAATATTAAACAATTATAAAGTTTTTAAAAAATTAATTTTTTTTAAGTTATAAAATCATGATTATTTTAAGATACATAGTAAATAGGTAAGTTGGCCGACTGTAGTTGAGGGGGACCCAAAGGCTCCCTTTTCAATAGCTACTTACCTTTGATCCCTACCTTAGAATGCTGAATGCTAAGCAAATATAGACATCTCTTCTTTAAACAAGGGTCAACTCTCCTGGTTGATCCATCTTCTTTTCTTTACTTTACTTGTTTCTTCTTCAATGGCCGCTGACCTTCATTCTACTTTTTGTGACATTCAAATACAAAGACATCTCTCATTGGGAAGAACACTTTTGTGTGAACATTTATCTTATTACTTTCTTATCTAAGACATATTTTCTTTAACATATAACTTTTGGAGAGTGAGATCTTATTGTCTATGGAGAAAAAAAAGATACTCTCGCCATTTTTACATGTATGTTCATCAATACCTAGGAAACAAATGATTATATTTGAAACTATTTTTCAAAATTCTAGAACTTTTTGGTCACATAATTGAGACCATACAATACTTTTCAAACTCTCAAAATGATCCCAGGGACATACCTGTCACTCACATTAGTTGACCCAATGTCTCTGAGTACAATTTCTAATTATAATGATATAAACAAAGAAACCATATATATATATACAATTCTTGGTTTGATGATCACATCAGACAGAAACTGCTAGTCTCCAAGTACAATTGACAGTTATTATGTCATTAAAACCTAGATATACATATACTCTATCAGTGATATTAAGCACTGTTTATTTATGAATATAGCAAACGATATAACCACACACACACACACAAACACATGCGATTATTAAATACTTTTACAATCTTTTACAATCTTCATAAATTTAATCATAATTTGTATCTGTCGCTAGGTCGTCTAAATAAAATAAATATTAGGGTGAGTCAAAATTTTTGCAATATTTTGGTACATGATTGTTTGAGGCATAGGTGTCATATGACTGAAGCTGTTCAAGTCATGTAAGGTACTTGTTGTGGTTGGTAGTGTCATGGTAGTTAGTGTGCTGACATGTTGTGCATTGGTTCATTCTGCAAGGGATTTAATGGTTGCACAGTAGTCTAATTTGTGAACTTGTAGTGGGTGAATGTAGCGAGTGAGAGTGAGTTCTCATCCGTATTTTACAGGTATTACTTCACGATTAGTTCCACCACAAATACAACACAAATTTCTACAAGCACGTAAAACAAATGGAATATGACAACAACGAACATTAAGAAACAAACAATTTGATATTCATAACAAAACAGGAATGAAAATAAATGAGAAACATAATGTGCGAGTGGCCTTTGTAAAAAACATTTATGGCCAGTTAGATGAAAATAAGATTGTTCACACGTTTGTGTGTGTTTAAATGTTAATAAAGTGTATTAAATAAATGGTTCCATGATTGGCTGAAGTAAGTTGGATAAAAATAATAATCTTTACTTATATATGTGGGTATGTGTGTGTGCATATGAATGATCGACCGTGAGTGTGGGTCTTTGCTTTCATTAAGTCCGCACTGTGTTTTTTCTTAAGATTTTAGCGACAGCATGTCGCATTGATGAAAGAAAGTTCGCAAGTCTTCTCCTTTGAATCTTAATTGTGACTCTGCTGCTGGTTTCATGACCTCTAGTAAAAATATTTTTGGGTAGTAGACGGAATGACTTTTTGACTGTGGAAGAAATGAACTGAATGACCGACAACAGACATGGTTGATTTAATTCTTCGTTATTCATACTTTAGCAGTGGATCAAAAAATAGTTTTATTGCGGGTCCTAAAATTTAAGCGCGTAGACATTTCTTGACCAATCAGATTCGTATTTTTACTTATTTATTTTAGAGCCTAAATATTTTCTGTTAATTAGTTTCTGATCCGGATTTTCTAGAATGTTCTTATTCTGTGTTTTTAGCTGATTGGTTGAAAAATATAAAAATGCAACTTCAATGCTGATGCGATTTTGATCCAAAATTTCTGGAATGTTCTTATGTATGTTTTTGTTGATTATTTTAAGGCTAAAAAAAAAAGTGTATTCTATAAATTTATACTTTACAAGTTCAAACTGGCCCATAACTCTGTGAAAATAAGCAAAAAGCATTTGTTGTACAAAAGGTAAAAGTACAATTGATCACAGTAACCAAATGGTTCAAAAACTTTTGCTGCTCAGATTATAAGAACCTTAACAATCAGGCAAGGTCAGGTAGGTCTAAAACAGTGGATTCCAAGACCGTGCTCAAAGCCATAGAGGCAAATCTAAAGAGTAGCACTCAGAGAGTATCAGGCAAGCTTGACATTTCACAGTCCAGTGTGATTTCTCACTTTCATGACCTCAACGAAAACATCTGAAGTGGCCAACTTGTGCCTCAGATACTAGCAAAATATTGCAAAATTTTTGACTCATCGTAGTATTTATTAATTGCTGGAAAATATCTGAGAAAAGTTCTCTTGATGCTTTGTTTTCTCTGAATTTGGAAACTGATTCTATCAATTGCTAGAAAGTCCATTGTGAAAAGAGATGACTAACATTCTGACTTTTTCATTTTCGATTTTTTCTTTTTATTCGAAAATTTCAAAATTAATTTGCAGCATGAAGAAAAAAAGGTTTTAAAAAATTCAAATTTCATTCCTTCTCCTCTCTCTAATGTTTCTTCTTTGATCCACTAATTCCATTTTGATAAATAAAAAAAATTACATACAAGATCTATTAAGTAGTGAGACTGATTGAGGAAAAAATATATTATTATCAACTTGATCTCCTTTAAAATAGTTCCCTTGGTAAAACACACAATGCTGGAAGTCTTTAACTGACACTGCCTTTATTTGGATTGTCATGACCTGTTACTTGCTTTCAACAGTTCATAAATGGTGACTGCAGAGATAGGTTTTGATTTTGAAGAACAAGAAATATTCACAATGATTCAGATCAGGAAGGGGGTTGGAGGAATGGGGCTTAAAAACTAATTCATTGTGAGTGGTGTGTTTCATTTTGTGTTTCATTTTCATGACACACTTAACGAAATACATCTCTTGTTGGTAGAGCTTAGAATATGCTGACTGTATTCACAGAAGAGAGTTGAAACCTCCCATCTGGGTATGACACTAAACTGAATCAGATGCGAGAATTCACTTCTGGAGAGCTGGGGAGTGTGGAGTTCCTCTTCATTGCCATTACTCCCAGTTTCACTTTGACCTGGAGTAGTAGTACCTGTTAAGGTCCCATCTATGGGTCAAATAGATCTGTGTGAAAATAATTAGATTCAAATGGAACCGTGTACAAAGAAAACCTCTTCAGAAACAGCTACACAAAAACTGTAAATATAAACATACAATGAACACAAATCCCTAATCTCAAGGCATGAAATAACTCTCGACGGGTTGATATGCCGTTTAAACAACCAATCAATCAATTAACCAAAAAGGCTTATAATAATCCAAAAATACTCAGCTGAACTTGAATCCTGAAAGCAAAGACAAACATGAGTTTTACGTTTTCACATGTGCTTAAACAGTCAACATTGATTTTCAATTAAAGTTGCCAACCTGAAAAAAAAAAAAAAAGAAAAAGAAAAAACTCATTAGATTACTTTCTAGTCACAAGACACTTATATTGATTTTTCGTTATAAATAATTCAAATCAATTAAGATTAAAGATTTAAAGAATGAAGCATAATCTTTCTTATCCCTTCTCTCCTTTCTTTTTCTTTTTTTTTTTTTTCTCCCTCCTCCTCTTACTCTACCTTAACATCACTGTTACTCAGTCGTGCCATATAATAGTCTTTATCGCTAGCTGGCTTGCGTTTGTAGTGGCACAAGAACTAGAAAAATCTGTTTTCTTTTTCCTTCTAATTTGCCAGCTGGTAAAATCAAAATGTCTCCCTTGCCAACGATAAAGCCAACTCCCTCAACAACTGGATGTCTTTTACTGCATTGCACACACACACACACACACAAACCAGAAGAACTATCTTCTTCCCATGCCTTTATCTATTTCTTAACCAACCCGGCACCCAAAATACGCCTGTAAATGAACATCTACCCACGGAACCTTTTTCACCGGCTGTGTTTTTCTTTTCTTTTCTTTTCTTTTTTTTTTTTTTTTTTTTTTTCTAATACAATATGCAAAACAAAATCCATCAATCTATATCAGTTGAAAACCGAAACCTCACCCGAACGAAACGGGCAACAAGAAGAATGCAATATTTTGTTTGTAATGTTTGGGGGAGTGCTATTTACCGAAATATACCCTACTAAAACACAAAATACCCTCAAAATATTATTTGTCAGAGAGGAGATACAGTGAATGATTCTATTTCATACAATACGTATCATATTATTCATTGAAACACACCTATAAACATTCTTATATTCTTTGTAATAATTAAATGCAAACAAGTTCTCAGGCATTTCAAATATGAATTTTGCATTAATTTCATTATATGAGGACATTATGAAAGTTAATAGTTTCCATTGGTAAAGCATATATATATATATATATATATATATATATATATATATATATATATATATCCATTTTTGTAGATGATTTTCTTGTCATGTTGAGAATATGTGGGTACCATTAGTTTCACACACTAACACAAAAAAGTATTCATGTAACTTTACGTTACAATGTTACCAGATAATATATTCTGTTTTAAGTTTGTAGTTCAATCACGACTGGCAGGGTACTACGCCACAACCCTACTCTGACCTGGGAGGAGGGAGACTGCTTGGGGGCCCCAGAAAGGCAGGTTTCATATATTTTCTAGGAATACTACTTTATGTAAATTGACATGAAATAGAGTAAGACCTCATGTTAACGATTCGGTAGAGGAATGCCGGGCGTGTCTGGTTACGGCCCTACGTCCGGACCTACCTTAAAAAGGCCTTGTGCCACATTCACCCGTTTGGTGGGGTGCGTGACCAATAACCATTTGATGGGGAAGAGGACCGTGAGATCCTAGCACTGGCCCAGAGGTCAATGTCTACCTTTTGTATACCCACTTTTTTCAAGTTGCATAGCCATATATATATATATATATATATATATATATATATATATATATATATATATATATCCTATTCTTTCATATCCAAATTACATCCAACCACTGTCCAATATCACTACATTTTATAAGATTATCAATAAAAATTATATCCTATAAATATACTTTTATCAAACGCCTTTTTTGTATTGCTATATTTAAATACTTTTGAATATTGATTTCTTGGGTATTTTATTTAGTTTTGATGTATTTCGTGGTATTTTATTTAGGGGTATTTATTTTTGGTAAATAACAGAACAAAAACTGGTAATCATTTTATTACACGCCTATAAAACCGAAGTTAAAATTACTGAGCGAAAGTAAAATAAGATTAATTATTTTTTTTTTTTAATTTCTGCCATGTTGAACTCATGAGCGGGAATTCATGCTATTAATCATCTTTTATTTGTAAATATTAGTTATCTCTCTCTCTCTCTCTCTCTCTCTCTCTCTCTCTCTCTCTCTCTCTCTCTCATTTGTTATTCATTGGGGATTTCTTTTTCTAAATAAAATTTTCATTTATCGCCCTTACCCCTCACAATATATACATATAAGATTAGTTTAGATTCTCTTTGATCAATTGATGGATTTTGATGACTGTAAGTCGAAAGATTTCCAGAAGACATGTAATATTATGGTAAATGGAATATTATGGTCTGTTTGGGTCAGCAATGGAAACAAGTTAATGATATGATAGCGAAGACCAGCTTTTCCTGTCCGCCATTTTTAGGCCTTGTCTCCTTTATTTATTTATATATATATATATATATATATATATATATATATATATATATATTCGCACACACATAAATAAGGAAAGAAAAACAGATACTGATGAGTTTAACACTGCACTTATTTGAATTTTTAAAAAAGTATTCACTCTCTTTTTCTTTTTAAATATTTTCCCTTGGTATTGAGTTAAAATGCCATTTTGTCGGGGATCGAAACCTACTTAGTAAAAATAAAATCTAAGAAATTATCTTATCTGTTTTGGATGACGTTTACTTTCAATTATAACCTTTGGTTTCCATTTTGCTCCAAATAACCAAACTCATCTCATCCTAAGTTTCAGCAAAATCAAAGAGGCTCAGGTACATATTATTCTTTATATGTAAAGTTTAAACTTTGATGATTTGATCCTAAATTTAATGGATTCTTATGCATCAATTAATTTTATGTTTATCATTTAGAATAATGAAGGTTGGTTGGTTGGTTGGTTGGTTGTTTGGTTGGGTTTTTAATGGCATATTAAACTTCGTAAGTTATTTAAAGCCAAATCTATTTTAATACAAATAATCAGTTCTATTTCAAACAATTCAGTTTAGCATGAGTACACAATTTAATTGTCAAAAACATCTCTATGTCAAGCTATTCAGTTTAGTCAAACAGTTCTAAATTAAACAATTCAGTTTGAATAAGTATGGAGTTTAGTTCTATTTAATCCATAGATAGGGCCCTATCAGGTGCTACCATTCCGAGCCAGAGTGGACCTGGGAGCAATGGCAATGAAGGAGTACTCTGCATTCCCCAAAGCTCCAGCATTACTGGAACCTCACCATCGGATTGTTTAGTGTCATATCCCAGACACTCGTTGGTGCCTGGGTGGGTGGGTCTTACCCCTCTGCAGAGAAGCAGTCAGTATATTCTACAGCCTCGGCTAATTGGGCAATACGAGAGGTATTGGACTATTTTCCGGCATTAAAAAGTCTCTACTTTTAATACCGGAAAATAGTCCAATACCTCCTGTTGTTACTACGCTTTTTTTAGAGTAATTCAAAGTGTACATTCACTTTCTTATTTGGTTTAGTCACTCGGTTTGGTCGTAGATGGGTTACTCATGTTGGGGGGGGGGCAGGAATAGATGGTCGGAACCCATATCTCTCCAAGTCTACAACTTGTTCCATTTCAGAGTTATCTTTCTCCTAGACCGGTTGCTATACCAAGATTAAACAACCCAGTCTGCCCTACTATCTAACCTTAGCTGGAGGGGAAATAATTGGATTCATGCCTTTTCCGTGAATATTAGCACTATGTGAAATGCAAACAGCCTTATTCTAGATTTAAATTCAGTTAGCTGAGTCCACTTCCTCCGACATTAACGCGCACACTCCAAGATTTTTAAAGATTTTATCACTGCTTGTGTTTAATCTTTTTAATTGGGTTCATTCATTTATAGGTTTCTTACTTATGACACAGGAAAATGTCTGTTGGGTCTAATATTTATAACGAAGTGTCAGAATCAAAAATAAAAACAAGGTACACAACTCGTTATACCCGGATGTAACAAGAATCAGTCATGAACCTATAACTGCTGATGACATAGCGTGTTTTAAAAATGTAAGAACCTATATTTATTTTGATGTGTCTTCACAAAGTGGAATTATATTGCATAAAATGTATATTAATCAATGATTAACTTTCTTCTCATGAGTAGCCTAGTTTCCCCAGTTTTATCATTAAAATAGTATCCCCCACACACACATACAGAAGTATCAAAATACAGTCATGTTAGGCTTTCTTTTACGTAATTTGTTAGTTGCAACCCAATATCTAGCAATCTTATTTGATGCAATTTACTAGTTTGTCCTTTAAGTGCAAAACAAAAATTATGCTTTAAAGCATCTAAAATATGATTCGTTAAAGGAAAAAAAAGAAGAGAAGTTCAAAGGATTGATAATCATTTCACGGTAAATTGCTCATCCATTTGTTAATTGAACGTTTTCTTTTTGTTTGATATTTGAGATAAATGAAGATGGAGAAAGAAAAAAAAACCCAAAAAAAACAACAAAAAAACAAAGAAAAAACCTGACTCAGTGGTTGCTTTTAATGCTTACCACAACGCAATGTTTTGCTGTCTTTGAAAACCATTTCGCGAATCGAGTGACTTCAATCCCCATGGCGTAATGGTGAAAGTGCCAGACTGTAGTGTCGAGGTAAACGAGTTCGAACTCCAATTGCACTATTACGTTCACTTTTGGACTAATGCCCTTCGGGGGGGGGAGATATGAAGACCCTATTATCAGCTAAATAGTATCACTGCTGTTCTTCTACAAAGATGGCTTAAGCATTAAATAACCCACGAAGGTTGATATGCCATTTAACAACCAAACCAAATTGAGTATCTCATGACCTTATGTTAAATTAAGCTAGGAGTACTTGTCCAGAATAGACCGAGGAGAAAAATTGACGTACTGAAAGTCGCTTCGAGTCGGCAATGGAACAGTACTGCAGAGGGTTATTCTGGACAAATCCCAAGCTAAGTTTAAGTAACCCCCTCCAAGTCTAACTCATATGCATCTTAATGGATGTAAGGACAAAATTTAAATTATTGGGGAAAATTTTAAAAAGACATTGAATTGAAGAAAAAATTTTATTTTTATCAAAAGTATCTAGAATTTGGGGTGCCCCCAACCAGGCAGCACCTTCACCTTTATCTAAAGGGGCAAAAGTCAGGTTCATTGACTGAGGTGTCCCCATTAGCTCAAGTGCTTATTTCCTACTGACTTATGGTCAATAAAATCTACTTAAGTTCTAAATTTACTAAAAGAAGAGTATTGTTAATACTATATATGACTCCCTTTGGACCCTTTCAAAAGGAGTTCTATTATGAAGATGAAGTTGTGGTAATAAGTTGTAATCCCTTTAGATGACGAAATCTTGTGCATACAGATATTGACGATAAGAGGATCTACATTGTTATTTACTAAACTTTGCTTAGATGTGGCTCACAGGTCTCAGGTTGCTTATTGTACTTGCTGTTCGCAATGCGTCTCCTGGTATTCGTGCCGGGTGGTTGTGTTTGCGTTTGATGACACCTTGGCCTCGGGGATGGGGGGTGCTCTCCAGGCATTTGCCTGCTTGCTGGATTAAGTTTATTGCTTGGTGCCTGAGGCGATTCAAATGGGGAATATCGTTGGGGGGAGGGGGTGCAAGTATTTTTGCATCTGCTGTGCATATCTCGATTCATTCGAGGCCTTGAGCTATATTCTGAGACGGTGGGATGTCAGATAAATCACAATATTTGCTGTTTGCGTAAGTGGTCACCCATCTACGTAGTGAACAAGCTAAACGTTGCTTAACTTGGATGATCAAGTGGCAACCAGTGATTTAAGCGTGACTTGACTGTAAATCAAGAGCCATGTATATCATTTTTATATACAGAAGTCAGCTGAATTTAAAACTATTTCAAAGACGAAAATTTTGAACTTTTAGAAAAATACAAAGGCAGTCATTCAGTTTTTATGAGTTAACCCTTAGAACTCTAAGCTCTCTGCCCACCCTGGTCTTCTGGCTGAAAATGAAAAATTTTGTAATTTATTTAAAAAAACATGCTTTTGGTGCTGCAAGACTCGTGGTGTTTAGGCTTGTTAGTGTTGGAGACGAAATGGCTTAGCAGGATGTTGAGATGGCAGCGTGTGTTGCGGGACGTGTGAGGGATTGTGTTTAGAGTCACCGTGTAGTTTTGTATCTGGTATTTGGGGGGGAGTTAATTTACTAAGCTTTTTGCTTAGATGTAGCACAAGGCCGCGTGAATGGGGTGCCCAATGAGAATCGAACTCACTCGTGTAGGTTTGCTAGTCTACCTTGCTAACTATTACACCACCCGAGGTGCCCTGGTATTCGGGGGAGAGTATGCGTTATCTCCATTAATGTGGACCAGAAGTGAAATATGAGTTAGTGTGTCGAGAGCGGAGTGACGCTCGGATCGACATAGCCATTTTTTGGGGTGACATGAAGTGGTGCCGGTGGAAGGCGCGCTGAATGCATCCAATTCATATTCAACTGGGATTCCTTGTAAGAAATCCATAAATTAGATGGTTCCCTCGTTGAGTGTCCGTGTTGCTGCTGCTAGTGTTAAAGCCACAGTGAGATGTCCACACTGGGTGGCTTGTCTAGCTAAAAAGCATCGCTAAGCAGGGACGTCTAGAGGAACGTCTGTTCTGGTCGCCGTCTCACGCCGAAGAGACTGGGTTTGGACGCTCACCCGTTTTGCTAGCCGGAAATGAAGGTCCGGGCTGAATAGGATAAGTCATCCTGATTGGGTGAAATTAAGTGTTGAAATAAATTTGCGCGCCAAACCAAAATACGAGATTTTCCTCTTCTCAACATATATATATATGTGTGTGTGTGTGTGTGTGTGTGTGTGTGCGTGCGTGCGTGTGCGTGTTTGTGTGAAGTCAAACAGAGTTGTCTGCCCCGGATCAGTTGGTTCTAAATACTAAAAGAATCATCTTTTTAACTGAACTACAGTTAAATTATATTGAATGAATTTTAAGTAAAGCAATTTCCTTGTTCGTCTTTTATTACAAAAATAAATAATAGATTATGCAAAATTTCTTACAGGCAATGGCAATGTAGCTATAAGGGTTCCCCAACCAGAATTCAGTCAATCCGAACATATGGAATTGTAAGCAGTGGTACAAATACCGGTCGTTCGGGTTCGAATGGTTAACACAATTCCTGATTTTCGTAGTCATCGTTTTAAATGATTTTATCAACTTTATCTTTTCAGTTTCTGACTCATTAAATAACTTATACTTCTTTATCAAAATTGTTCCTTCATCAAAATTACAAAAGAAACAACATGGCCAAATATGCTGATAAATTTGAAAAAGTATTTGTAAGTTTTAATAATTGGATTAAAACATCAAACTCCCTTTTGTGACCGTCTAGTCGGTGGGGATTAGAATTCACTTCAGAGAGATAAGAAACCCTCAAAAAGGGGTGCCTTGGGTATAACATTAAACTAAATCTGACAGTGAGGTTTCAGTTCTGGAGACCGGGAGAATATGGTGTACCCTTTCATTGCCATTATTCCCAGATCGACTTTGACTGGGAGTGTGAGTACCTGCTAGGGTTCCATCTATGGATCAACTAGATCGGTTTGAAAATTATTAGTATTAGATAGGAATACTTGAAATCATACAACAATGTGTAAATTATTTGTATTAGATATATTTGATATATAACTGTGTGCAAAAAACAAAAAAAACCCTCTTTAATTACTACATAGACATATAAATATAAATGTACAATAAACACAATTCCCTAACCTCTAGGTATAAAATAACCCTAGACAGGTTGACATACCGTTAAAATCAATCAATCAATCAATCTATCTATTTCTTTTTTAGCTTCAAAAGATACGAAATAGAATAAAATATGACTTAAAACGTTTCATATCATTGAACAAGTGGAGTTTTCTTACTAAAAACTTTCTTTTTTTTCATCCCAAATCAATTAATTGTTCTTTTAAATTAATTCCAGATATTTTAGAAGAGTTTTCTCCAAAGACAAGACCCGAAGAAATACACCAAACAATTACTGATCAATCATTCAAAAATACAAACGCTTCTAAAGAATTTGTTTATTCTCATCGGTTCATTATATATATATATATATATATATATATATATATATATATATATATATATATATATATATGTGTGTGTGTGTGTGTGTGTGTGTGTGTGTGTGTGTGTGTGTGTGTGTAATCCATTTATTTGAACGAAATATTTAAACGACTCAAAATAAAATAAAAAATAATTTAGCTAAAAAATTTAGAAATAAAATAAAAAGAATTTAAACTAACACAAAAACATTTTTAATCACACTATAATTCAATTTCCCACTGGGTGCTCCATACTTCTGGCTTTGTGCCACCACTAAGTAAAAGTTAGTCAATAAAATAACTATAACATCTTTTCGTTATCTTTCTTCTTTCATAACTTCATCATTGAAAGAAGAAACAAATAACTTTCTTGTTTTTGCAATAAGTGTATCAAGAAATGAAACATAAAATTAAATGCCAATTCAATTAGACAAGCGGGGGTCAAATCATGCCAAACATGTTCCAATAGCTGAAGTACCAGTAACAATAGGAATAAAAGACAGAAAAAAATCCAGATAATCAAGTACTTCTTGATTTTTCTTTCTTTTTTTTTTCTCCAAGAAGAAAGAAACCTGGAGGCAAAGGAAGAAGCAAGTTATAATGGCAGTGGCGGGCGGATCTGTGCCTTAAATGGTCGCATGTTAAATATAGTGGCCGGCATATCGTATGTCGCTGTCGGCTGCTTCTTCTTCAATTTGTTGCGGTACGCGCAATCGTAATATTTTGGTTTCCCGACCCAAAAGTCTGTTGGTGCCATCACCCTGTCTGTTTGTGTCCCATCATCTTCGCTAAAAACGTTTTTTCCTCTGGGTGGAACTACGTCCTCTTTAGCGTAAACACAATTTAAATAACAACTTTTTGAAAATGGTGAGTAAGAATCAAAAATTATTTCTTTTTTTAATTCATTTTTTAATTTTTACTTTTCCAACAAATTGGTCAAAGTTTTTCCTCTTTCCCTCTCTCTCTCTCTCTCTCTCTCTCTTTCTCTCTCTCTCTCTCTTCCCAGAAAAATGAAAAAATAATGTAATGGCCGTTTGAAGTTTTTTGTTGGGGGAAAATTGCGTTTATTTACTAATTTTTCAATAGAAAAATGTACTTTTCCTATTTCTAAAAGTGTGTTTAAGTGGCTAAAAAAATTCAATTTTTATTTTTTGTATACATTCATAAATTTCTACATATTTCCATGTATTTCTTTTAAGAAATATGAATACTACGAAAATTAAAAACTGTAAACATTTTTGCATAAAAAATACATAATTTATCTCAAGAAAATGTTTTCTGTTTTACCCATAGATTTATTAAAAGATAATTTAAAAAGACAAAACGAAAGTTCAATAAATCCAGCTTCTAATTTTAAACATTAACTAAGTCGGTATAAAATCTTGATTTATATTAAATTCAGTTATGTCATAAAACTCAAAGAAATAGATGTATGTTAAAAAGTTTGAATTGATAGAGAAAGAATAAAACGGCATCAAACCGACAAATCGGATTTAAATCATTTTAATTCATTCATTTACTAAAATATAAAAAAATGGTGACAAATGATTCGGAATTTTAAAGTTTATTTCTATGTAGATAGATTCCCTTTAAAAATGAATGAAATTGAGCTCTAAATTCATCAAATAATTGAAAAAAGAAAAAGTTGAAAAAAGTTTTTTCCCCCTAATTTTCTGTATTATAAATGGCTCAGATCATGAATACAATGTTTATTTACACAATTCTGGCATAAAACCACAATTATTAGGCACTCAGTGAGAATCGAACTTACTGCACTATCAAATTACCTGGTGAGGCAATATTGTTAAAAAACAAAATAATTTAACTGCAATTGTTGTTTAAATCAATATTTTTTTCTAATTGATAATAAAACATCAGTTTTTTTTTCTTGGATTTACTTGCAAATTATAATTTTTAATGACAATAGTTGGGATGAACTAATTTATATTGGTATCAATGGGTTTTTTTAGCAATTGCAGTTTTATATCTTTTATTGTTAATATTGGAATCAAATTGACATCAAAATCAACAACTGAAATTTAAAAAAAAGATTTTTTAATAGTTTCTGATTGGTTGATATTAAAATTTTGTAAAATATTAATAAAACAACAAAAAGGGCATCTATAACTGATTGATTAAACTCCTAAATTCTGAAATATATTGACCTCATTGAAGTATAAGAGAGATTAAAAAAACAAATCTTTGAAAATGTAATAAGTTAGGCCAATTATGAAAAAGCTAATTGGATTTGCTCAAGATTAAATTTTTGTGGAAAATAAATCTTTTTGGGCATCAATATAAATCAAAAGTCTTAATGAACATCTTGAACATAAAGAATTAAAATTGTTTATTGATTTTGTACCAGTTTCACTAATAAATGTTCAAGAATATTTTCTTGTTCATTTCCATGTAATTTGTGAAAACCTACATGATATTTTTGTAAATGAGAGAGAGAGAGAGAGAGAGAGAGAGAGAGAGAGAGAGAGAGAGAGAGAGATGAATATTTCAGTGCACACCTGCAATCTTTTTTATTCAACCTCCAACAGAGAAAGAAAAAAATTATAGATGCTTTTAGAGTGACATCATTTTTCAAATGTTGTTTTCAGTTGCAACACAAAAATTAGACAACAGAACAAGTACATTTTATGGCAGACATATTCTAATTTGGGTTTTAGTACAAAAGTCTTGGAGTGCCTCAATAGATTTTCCTACATTTTTGCCATCATTAAAAAGTAACACTTAACACTCATGGCATTACACTTTGTATAATGGTTATTGTGTAGCACATACAATCTGTAACCTGAGTTCAAATCCTGGATAAGGCAGTGTGCATTTTATTTTTTGCTAATACTCCTGGGAAAGGCATGAATCTTCCTCCCCTACATGAGTAAGTCAGACTAGGTTGTTTAACCTGGGTTAGACAACCAGTCTAGGAGAAGGAAAACTGTACGCTGCTTAAAAACTGACCTTGTGTGTATTGCAATGTGTTTTTTTTTAATTACCTTTGAAAGAGAATACAAAAAATTAAAATTTCTAAACAGTGGATCAAGATTTTTTGCTTCTGTGTTTTTATCAATAAAAATAAAAGCAGCATTTTAAGATTTTGACATGAACAGGCATGTCTAGTCTGTAAAACATCACAAAAGAACAATCTCTTATTTAAAATGAATTTATCTATTTTTTTTTTTTTTTTGCTAACTTGCTCCTATGTGAGTCAGAGAACTGATAAGATATTTGACTGTTTGTTGTACTTTTATGCATAAAACATACCCATTTATTTTGACAGCTGAATAACTTCAGAATGTTATTTGAAATAAGTGTCTATTTGTGTGTGTGTGTGTGTGTGTGTGTGTGTGTGTGTGTGTGTGTGTCTTAATGAGAGATGAGTTACTCATAATATTGTGCAAACCATTAGGATTTGTTGAAACATGATGTTGGATAATGTATCACTGCATTAAAAACTCACCCAGGTTCTGCAAGCATTTATAACACCTGGATTTTGTCTCACTCTCAGATTACTTATAACACATCAGTTAAAATGTTTCTCTTGCTGTATTTTTAAGTTAGCAATATTAAAAACCTTCTTCTAATGTCTTGCTCATTTGAAAATTAAACTGTTTTCTCTTTATATCTTTATGAAATTTAGATATTGTATTTCTACTTAAAACCACTAAAACCAAGGTCATTCTGAAAATATCAAATAGTTTATTTGTTATATTCATGATAACATATCATCCTGAAAAAAATGACAAGATTATTATATAATTATTATATTATTATTGATATAAGAGTTAGCACTCTGGTCTAAGATCAAAATAATTGCATACTCTTGCGAGGATCAAACTTTTATTCACAGCACTTCTGCATAGGATTAGAGTGTAGTATCTGTGCACTCTGCAGAAAAAGTGTTACACACACATTGTGTTTTATATATATGGATAATATTCATATAAGTAATGGAAAATCTTTTATAGTAAAATTCATCTAAATTTTTAACTAATCCTTATATCTAGAAATTAATTATATGATCAGAGTACCTTGTTGTGATGTATGTATTTCCTTAACCCATCAGGATATGACACAAGGTCAATTTTCAAGTGGTTGAATACAGAGTTTTTCTTCTTCTAGACTGGTTGCCTAACCTACTATTTACCCATAACTGGAGTGAGATCACACAGATTCACGTCTTTCCCTGGTGGTGTAATGGTTAACAAACTGGTCCTACTGAACGATTCTTGTGAGGAGTGAGTTTTTAGAAGGTCTAGAAAAAGCATAACAATTTCTAGAGATTATTTCTTAATAATATGTTCACCAATCTTAAAATATATAATCTGAATTATATCTTTTAATAATACAACACAACTGATAACACTTGGTAGAAAATTAGGATTAAATTTTTTTTCAAAAAAAAAAAGATACAGGTAGGCCACTCATTTTTCAGAAGAGATGGTCTTGTTACCTTTTTGAATTCAGCCAAGATTGCAAGAACTCTGCCCATAGAAGATTACAAAATTCTATTTTATTCTGAATAACTGTTTAGCCTATCCTAGGCCATATCTACCTGGCACATCCAGAGCTCACTTGGCATTTGCACCAGTTGGATCACCTGGTCCCAAGCGGCCTTCCCCCCAGACAGTGCCTGCTAAGCTGAGTTTATTGTTTGGTATTTGAGACATCTCTAATGGTCTCCACTTGTCATCTTATTTCCAAGTATTCCAGTCCCTTTACCAATGCCTTTGAGGATTGTTCCAAGTGCACCAATTAAAATTGGTATTACTGTCACCTTCATGTTACATAGGTTTTTTAGTTTTCAAGCAAGGTCTAGGAATTTATCTCTATTTTTGCTTTCTTTCAATTTTACTCTATGGTCTGCCAAGACAGTAAAGTCCACTATTTGGCAGGTTCTCTTTTTTTTTGTTGACTATCACTAGGTTTAGTTGTCTGGCCAAGATGAGGTGATCTGTTTGTATCTCAAAATCCCAGAGAAGTTTATGCATCTCATTCCCTAGGATGGATTCTGGATTGTGTATATACTGTTTATTCATATGGTCAAATTTAAACTTCTTGCACAATTCCCAGTGGATCACCTTGCCCACCCAGTCATGTCTAGTCTTATACTCTTTTGATGCTAATTTGCTGCATTCACTTAATATGTGATTGATCATTTCGTCTCTATCACCACATAAACTACATTTGCTATTTTGTTGCATCTTATCTATTTTTGCTTAGATATAAGTAAGTAAAGTTGGTGGCCATCGTCGAGGGTGATCCAAAGGCTCTCTTTTCAATAGCTACCGGCTCATTGGCCTAGTGGGTAGAGTGTTAGCCAATGGTCCGGTAGACTGGGGTTCAATCTCAGGTCGAGTCATACCAAAGACTTTTAAAAAATGGTACTTGATACCTCCTTGCTTAACACTCGACATTATAAGGTACGTATCACAGGTAAAGTGGAGCAATCCAGGGAAAGGAGCAACACCCTCCCCTACACCTCGGTGTAGTAGCTATTGGAAAAGGAGCTTTCTGGTTGCCCTCGACTACAGTCACCAACTTTACTTACACCGCAGTGTAGGAGAGGATGCTACTCCATTTCCTGGATTGCTCTGCTTTACCCTTGATCCTTACTTTATAATGCTAAGTGTTAAGCAAGGTTTCATCAAGTACCATTTTTTGAGTCTTTGGTATGACTTGATCTGTGATTGAACCCCAGTCTCCTGGACCATTGGTGAACGAACACTCTGCTCATTAGGCCAATGGTTGGTCCTTATGGCATTGTTTTGTGCTGCTATTAGAAGAAATTCAGTTTCTCTCTTAAAGCTTCCCTATTTCAGCCATGTTGAAATCTTCTGATGTGAGATTTCACTTGTTTGTTGCTTGAAATATCCATACAGTTGTTTTTTCTTCCCATTTTTGTTTTCTACTTATTGTTGTTCTTTTGATCCTTGGGTTGTCTGTGTTATTTATGGTCACTGTAATCAGTCTTCCTCTATTCTTTTTAATGGTGGGTTTTGAGTCATCATATCGATGTATCAACACTATCTTCAGTGCTGGCAAGTCCTTGTCCTCCTTTTCTTGACTCATATAGTCTGTTAACGTCATCTCTTGGATGTAAGGCCTTATTCATTGTCATAATTTTTTTGTTCTCTGATCCATTTGTTAAAGTTCTTCCCTTGTCCATTTCAAGAATGGTCCCTAGTATTTTACAAGGGGAACAGCCCGGGGTTTATCCTTTGGATGAGATTTCTGCCATATTGTTTGGTTTCAAGTAGTTTTCTCATTCTTCTGAGATACTCTTTTTTAATTTTTTTCTTTCATCTCCACTTGTTTAATGGTGTCTGCTTCCAGTATTCCGAAATACTTATAAGTTTCCTTGTCTCCAAGCGTTCTGATTTTTTCTTGATTTAGTAGTTCTATTCCTTCCATCATTTGTCATTTCCCACTTCTCATTATTAGCATGGCACATTTTTCTATGCCAAATTCCATCCCTATGTTCTGACTGTATATTCTCACAACCTGTATTAGGGTTTTTAATTCTTTTCCATTTTTTGGCAAACAGTTTGATGCCATCCATGTTCATTAGGTGTTTGATTTTTCTTGTGATTTATCAAATTTGTATCCACCTGTGCATTTCCTAAATGATTGAGTGGCATCATCACTATTACAAATTGTAATGGTGATAGTGCATCTCCATAAAAGATACCTCTCTGGGTTTTCTCCTTAGCTAAACTTTATCCCCTCTGTCAATTCCACTCTCCAGTTTTTCATGGTTTCCTTGATAAACTTTATTATTATTATTATTATTATTATTATTATTATTATTATTATTATTATTATGTCACCCCTTTTCATCAAGCTATGGGTTAAATAATACCAATAATGTTCTTCTTCCAGGAGGGGTTTGTTATCAAATAACCCATGAAGGTTGACATGCCATGAAAGAAAGAAACCACACCAAACTAATTAACATCGCTCTTCTAATATCAGCTAATTATTCCCTATATCATTGCACATATAATTCTCTTTGAATTTCACCAAACACAATGAGGAACATTTTTCTCTACTAGTTTCTACCTAGTTTGAAATGATGATGTTTCTCCTGGATGTAAACATAATTTTTTGGCTTGGAGTTTTATAATAAATCCATTTTTTGTCATTAGTGGTGATCTTATTAAAAACTGACTTCTGACCATTTTTTTTTAAAGCTGAACAATTTTACTTTTTGTAAAATCACGTGAAATGCATTTTCCTAAAGTTTCTAAAGAGCATACAATCATTGATTGACTCACCATGAATTTTTTTACAATATATTCTTGAGATTTTAGTTGCACACATCCATCCTATAGCAAAGACGTTGGGTTAGTAGATTTTTGATACAGAAAACAAAATTAGAGATCTCTATTCTCTTATGAAGGATTATTAATTAGCTTTATGTATCTATTTTTTTTTATTTTGTTTATCAAACATTACAGTAGAAAGTTTGAAGAAAGAAGACACTTTCTTTCCTGATAAAAAGTCTTCATTTTTCCATTTGTATTATGGATATAATATGCCTAGCAACGTCTGTTAAATTCATAATTGCCTATGACTTCTGTTCTTAATCCATTTGTTTACAGTATCTTAAGATATCAACTTTCTTTATCTCTATTCATATTGGAATTGTCTGTTTTCCTTAACTATTGACAATTCTTTGATTACAAAAGAACAGTTTTATGATAATGTTTTTTTTCCCTTGTCTTTAATCTGATTTAAGGATTTCATTATTAATTGTCTGTTTTCCTTAACTATTGACAATTCTTTGATTACAAATGAACAGTTTTATGATAATGTTTTTTTTTTTCCTTGTCTTTAGTCTGATTTAAGGATTTCATCATTATTCTGGACTTTTTCTAATTTACTCATCTTGTTGATTTTCTTTCCTTTTTCCTTTCTGCTTTTTTTAGAATTTTTTTTTTTTTTTTTTGATAAGTGAAGACATGAATCCACTTCTTCTTCCATGGGTATATACTAGGGAAATTGAATGTCAGGCTAACACCCTGGTTCCATAAAATCTACAATTGCTACAAACTGTTGCATTTTGTACTAATGCTTTTGGAAAAGGCAAAAAAACATCTGTTCTTCCCCAAGCTATGAGTAAATTTGATTCTTTAGTCTTGGTTAGGCAACCAGTCTAGGAGAAGGAAAACTCTCAATTCAAACCCACTTTATTCTGCTTGACTTTGTGGCAGAGGGGTTGGTAAATATATACAATTGTTATAGATAGTAATTGGGTTTTTATAGATTGTTTCAGAAATGGTTACCCAATCATTGCTTTATGGGAGATGAGAAGAATCTAAGCTTTATTTTTGTTTTTGAATATTTTGATTTGAATTTGAATTTGATAATTTTTACTATAACATTTTTCTTTAATGTTTTCATTCTTTTGTAATAATTTGATTTATAAGAATGCATTAAAATACTGATAAAATTTTAGAACTTGACTTTTATTTGCTGACACTTAGAGGTTTATACTTAGAGGAATATTTTATGAATTATATCACCAATATTCTCCAGTATTTCAATACTTTGTAAAGATAAATTAATATAAAAAAATATTGATTGAATGAAATAAAATAAATTGAAGTATTTAATTCATGAAAAAGATAAAATGGTTCAAGATGTTAATAAAGATATTGATTGATTAATATCTTTATTTATAATAAAAATGGTATAAATTTTAAATTCAGTATTGAATAAATATCCAGTTAAACAAGCTCTTGATATCTTTGTGGTTTATTTCTGATAATGATAATTGAATCAATTGTTCTTTAAGGGTCAAAACCTACTTGTACATTTAATTCATTAATTTTTATGCTTTTAGAAGCTTAGGCATATATGTACACATGGGTAAATGATAGGGCAGACCGGGTTCTTTTGCTTTGTTTAGGCAACCAGTCTAAGAGAAGGAAAATTCTGAATTCAAACCAGCCTTACTCTGTTTAAAAATTGACCTTGTGTCACACATCCTGCTCATGACAGAGGAATTAGGTAAATACATACATGCATTCATAGAAATATAGAAATACACACACACATACATGCACAAATACAAACAGACACACATACACATGTAGAAAAATGAATTCATGCCTGCACATTCACATACACATGTTTGAACACCCTCATGCATACACAAACACATACACAAACACATACATAACACACACAAACACATATACAAATACATACATAACACACACAAACACATACACAAACACATGCATAGCACACACAAACACATACACAAACACATACATATGTATACATATATGCATGCTTTGCATAATGGTTAACTTCATAGTAAATGGAATTGGCAATCCTGGTTCAAATCCTGGATGAAGCTGTTTTCATTTTACATTGTGCTAATGTCCTCAGAAAAGGCTTGAATCCATCTGTTCTCCTTCCACCTTTGGGTTAATATTAAGGTTCTTTAAGCTTGGTTAGGCAACCGCTCTAGGAGAAGGAAAATTCTGAATTTAAACAAAAACTCTGCTTAAAAATTAATAGTGTCACATCTCACCTGTGGTGGTGGGGGGTAAATACTTATATATATGTACATACATTTATACACATATACTCACAATAACTTCTTTCAGTATTAGTAAAAGTTGATAATTACCAATAGATTAGAATTCTATTTAAGCAAAAAAAAAAAAAGAAAAAAAAAAACCACAAAGGAAATCCTTTTAAACAGAAGCTTTTCTTGTTTCTTGGCCATTTCTTTCTTTTTTCTTTGATGTTTGTTTGGTATCAGTTACTAACTCTTGTAATTTTGATAGGATTACAAAAGTTTTTTTCAAGCTGTCTATGATCGTACATCATGGTATTTCAATTAGTTTAGCCCTTTTTAGCATCATTGTTTAAACTGACTTATTCCACCTCATTAGATTTAATATGGAGAAAAATACATAGACTAGACATTGTCTTATTCTTTGGTTTTATTCCAAAGAATAGGACAGTGACTATTCTAAATTGACCTTCTTCAAGATAGAACATGACTTGTGCTTTGGGATTTTATTTGTATTTTATCATCTTCAACTTTATTAATTTTCTTTTTTTCTTATTCTAAAGATCAACTAAATTCATTCATGTTATTTTAAATATATTATTTGAAAAAGCAACCAAATTTTTATCAACGATGAAACAAAAAATAACCAAGCGAATTAATCTACGTTGTTTATACCAGTTATCTTGATTGTTCTTATCTGTCATTCCCCAGATTCTTTGGTGTCAAGTAGAATGAAGGAGCGATCATCTGAAAAGGTCTCTAGTATTACTTTTTGTAATAAACACCCGCAAAGATCTGACATAGCTGTGTTGCAAAATGATTCTTTAACAAATGGGAGAGACTAGAATGCTAGTGAAAATAGGGTGGCCAGTACGAGTGGAGGTAGGGGAGAGAGAAGAAAGCCATCAAAATCTTCTGAGACTTACCACTTAACTCTTGTCACCACTACCACGACCATTACCCCTGCCATTGTGGCAGGAATTCACTGGGGTAAATCTTACAACTGCACTCTCTTCTCATCTCTCTATATTTAGTGATTCAGACACACCAGTTTCAAATGTTTTCTTAAGTCTTCTCTATATCCCCCTTTGTCCATGGGGGGTAAGGACATATATTTGTCAGGTGTACTACTCTGATGTTTCACCTGGCATAAAATCTAACAGACCACTTACTTACTCTAGGCCAAAATCTAGCAATGAGCAATTTTTTTTGTTTTTCTTTGAATCTTGTACAGTTTTTATGCATTGCATTTGGGCATTGCAAAAAGGCAGATTTTATATTTGTTTCTTTATACTCCCTTCTTTCTTTTTTTCTTTTGTTCAGGATATATGCATTCCATAATTCACTGACACTGCTCTCCAATTACACACACACCTTGAAAATGTGTCAGAAACAATTATTAATGTGCTAGTACCTTAGCTTTTATAGCTTCTTATTGACACTATCACATGTGCACAATAGCTGTGAAAAGCCAAAACTGTTTTAGAAAGATTTACAATGTACAAGGATTGGCTGAAAAGTTCATAGGCTGACCAAGATGCTCATTGAATGTGACCAAATGAAGTTTTTTTTTTTCAACATAATCCCCCTTGCAGTTCATACACTTTTATTATTAGGAGTAGTACCCTCTTCTACACCTTGGTGTAGTAGCTATTGAAAAGGGAGCCTTTGGGTCACCCTCGACTAAAGGGAGACAACTTTACTTTTTACTTTATTTCTGTTTTTGAATCTTATTGGTCAAAAAAGTCAACAGCAGATATGACATCATCATATGGACTTTTCAGCCCACCCTAGTAGTTGATTTGTTCAATGTTTTATCATTACATTAACATGATTTGAAAAGAATTACTAGTTGTGTAGATTACAAAAAATCTACAACAAAACGGCATTTGATTAAGAGAAAGAAAAACTGTAAGTTTAAAGGATTACATCAGTTATTCTGCCATCTATAAAAGTTCTTGTGTGTATTTACCCAACGTCTCCCTCATGGAAAGGATGTGAAACAAGGTCAATTTTTAATCAGGGTAAAGCTGGTTTGAATTGAGTGTTTTCCTTCTCCTAGACTGGTTGCCTTAACAAAATTAAAGAATCCAGTCTGCTCAACTATTTACCCATAGCTGGAAGATGAACAGATTGATTCCTACCTTTCCCAAGGGAATTAGCACAAAGTAAAACACAAACGACTGTGGCCGCCAAAATTTTTACTCAGTTTGCTAATTCCATTTCATACTTTGATGAATGTTTCTTTAAATCCTCTTCCATGTAAAAGTTCTTGTCATTTTGGTGGGATTAAGCAAACTTCCCAAGAAAAAAGAATCGAATTCACTCTAGAAACATTTATTTCTCATTCAGTTTAGTTTGGTTTCTTTTCTTTGGCATATCAACTTTCATGGGTTATTTAATGTCAAAGCCATCCTTGTAGAAGAACAGTAGCGGTACTATTTGACCCAAAGCTAGAGGGGGGGAAGGGGGTTTATATCTTTCCCAAAGGGCATTAGTCCAAAAGTGAATGCTATAGTGCAATTGGAGTTTGAACTTGCTTACCATGATATTGCAGTCCAGTATATTAGTCATTAAGCCACTAGGGTTCCCCTAACCCCGCACGTATGACAATGTTGCAGTTTAGCACTTTAGCCATCACAAGAACCCCCCCCCATTTTTTTTTGAGGTATGCTTAGTTTAATGGTTATTGTTGTTGAAAATAGAATTAGCAATCGAAGTTCAAATCCTTAATGAATCTGCATTTCATTTTGCCCTAATGCCCTAGGTATGAATCCATCATTTTATGCTAATGCCCTTAGGAAAGGCATGAGTCCATCATTTTATGCTAATGCCCTTGGGAAAGGCATGAATCCATCACTTTATGTTAATGCCCTTAGGAAATGCATGAATCCATCACTTCTCAGATATGAGTAAATGATAGGACAGACTGGGTTCTTTAGCTTTGGTTAGGTAACCAATCTACTAGAAGGAAAACGGAGTTCAAACAAATTCTGCTTAAAATAGAGCTTGCGTTTTATCCTGCCCACGGCAGAAAGACTGGGTATACACCTACTTTTATACAATACTTTCTGTTTTATGTACGATTATTTGAAACAAAATCCATTCATCTTTTGGTCAAACTTTTAATAATTTTGTATTAAATACCTGCTATTAGTTTTAGAATTCTAATGTTTTAATAAAAATCTTATATTAGAAAAGAATTATATATTGTCCATTTTAATAAATCCTTTAAGGTATTATATCTTAAAGAAATATAATATTACTTTAATATAAACTATTCTTTATTACTTTATACTAACCATTTAGTTATACACTGACTGCACTTTTGCAGAGGGGCAAGAACCCCCCCCCCCAACGAGTGTCCTGGATATGACACTAAACAATCTAATAGTGAGGTTCCAGTAATGCAGGAGCTTTGGGGAATGCGGAGCATTCCTTCATTGCCATCACTCTCAGGTCCACTCTGGCCCAGTGTGGTAGGACCTGATGGGGCTCTATTTGTGGGTTAAATAGAACTAAACTGTGTACTTATGCTAAGCTGAATTGTTTGAAATAGAACTGTTTGACTAAACTGAATAGCTTGAAATAGAAATGTTTTTGACAATTAAACCATGTACTTACATTTAAACTGCATACTTATACTAAACTGAATTGTTTGAAATAGAACTGTTTTTGACATTGAAACTGTACTTACGCTAAACTGAATTGTTTAATAAAGAACTGTTTTGACATTTAACTGTGTGTAAACGAAATCTATACTTATACTAAACTGAATTGTTTGAATTAGAATGGTTTGACTAAACTTAATAGCTAGAAATAGAAATGTTTTTGACAATCAAACTGTATACTCATGATAAACTGAATTGTTTGAAATAGAACTGATTATTTGTATAAAAATGGATTTGGCATTAACTAACCTACAAAGATTGATATGCCATGAAACCCAAACAACCAACCTATCAACCAATTACTTATGACCTACATTTCTCATAAAGAAATTATTGTTTTAAGAACTAATTTTATGTTGATATTCATGAATTTCAGATTGTTATAATATTCTATGAGAAATCACACAAAAAGAATCAGATTATTTAAATTTTGGAAATTTCTTAAGATCTTTTACAAATACCAATAATTAGCATTTATTTTGTATCTTTTTCTTTCATTAATCAAATTCCCATACACATATCATTTTATAAATCTCAAATCAATATGGCATACCACACTGTACATATGTAAGTGTTCTTATTCTCTTTTCACTACCATTCAATACAAAAAACTTTTTACAGGGAAAGATCTCATCAACATTTAATTATCACTAAGACTTGATTTTCTTCTGTTCAATCTCTACCCATCTCTCTCTCTCTGTCCGTCTCTGTCTCTGTCTGTCTGTCTGTCTGTCTCTCTCTTGATTATCATACCTCTAGTGATCTAGTTGGCCCTTCTCTTGTACCCAATTTACCTTGGCCCTTCCCTACTCAAAGCAAGAAGGTCCCTTTCTCTAAAATAACATTCCTTGTTTGCCTTTCTTTCTCTTAGTACTTTTTCTGTACAATGAACTTTACCAAATTACCTCTACCACCACTACAAGTGCCCCAGGTAATCTCCAAGAGTTTGTCTGATATTAATTACTGTCTGATTCATATTCCTTGCAATTTCATCTCAGCAAATTTGGCTTTGTACTTTATGGGAGGTGAGGATCGGTTCTTTTCTAAAGAAAAAATAGCTTAGAGTGTAACAATGAAATAAATATAAATGTTGATTTGACTCATTTGATATCATTTCTTAAAGTTCTTTTTATGTCAACCTTTAAGGCAAAATTCAGCATCCTTGAATATTCTGAATGAAAAAAAGAAAAATGATAAAGATTTCATAAAAACATCTTAAGAAAAAAGGTTTGCGGTTTCATTCTTTATTGCCATTACAAATATATACAAATAATTTTGATTCTATGGTAACAATTAATTGATATTGTGTGTGTGTGTGTGTGTGTACATTCACACATATCCATTGTTGAACATTTTTGAAGATTATGATCTTTTTCTATTAAACCAAAATCTGTTAGATGAGGAAGAATATTTTTATACATATTTACCAACTCCTCCACTCGGGCAGGATATGACACAGAGTCAATTTTTGAACGGAGTTTAACAGGTTTTGAATTCAGAGTTTTCCTTCTCCTAGTCTAGTTGCCTCACCAAGGCTGAAGAACCTAGTCTGCCCCACTATTTACCCATAGCTGGAGGGAGAATAATTGGATTCATACCTTTCCCAAGGGTATTAGTGCTATGTGAAATGCAATTAGTCTCATCCAGGATTTGAACTAGCATTGCCATGTCCATTTCTTATGACGATAACCATTACACCACGGGCACCTCCAAAAGAATATTTTTATACAGCCTCCAAATTTAGATGAACTTTGGCATTGATATTACAGCTATTAAATAAACTCAATTAAGTTTCAATGGTTAACAATCTAAAATCTGTCTGTCTGTCTTATGAAATTATGATTAATATTTCAATATAATATTGAGAAAAAAGAGAAATCCTTGATTTTAGTCAATAGTTGATTAAATTTGGTTTCCTTACTGCTTGTAATGTCTGCCTATCATCTTACACTTTGTTACCCATGTGTAACATGTTTACGACTTTATCACCTAAAAACTTAGCATCAGATTTTAACCTCCTGTTCACCCTTAAGACATTTTATGAGATAATCTATACTCTCAATCAAATGGGGATAAAAGAAGAACATTTTTATCTATCTTTGAATCCTACAGATGATCAACTTTTGAAGCAAATAGTATCTTTAACAAAAGTTAAAAAAATTCAGGTTATCAATTCTCCCTCCATGCATCATTTTCAACAAAAATAAACAATAATGAAAAAAAGATAAAAGTAAACAAAAAGAAAAAAACTCTATCTAAAATCATTCTCTTAATTTCTGAGATGAGGAATCATTATTAAACACTGAACGACTTCAACGAGTAACCATCTTCTTTATTATAGGCACAACATTTCAACCTTCTTTGAAAAGACAATGGGTACAACAGATAAAACTTTGTGACCATAACAATCAAGATGAAGATACTAGTCAAAGTACACCAATATGTAAAATTAGTTTTCATTCATTTAGAATAATCAAATCTGATGTCAGTTTTCTTTCATTCAATTCCAAATTATATCAAACTATCTATGAGCACATATTGTAGTTATGCAAATAAATTTTAATCATTTATTTATATAAGATATAAGATAATTTGATATTGAATTTATATACACCATCATTGATACTGAACATTCTTTATTAATAAATATAACAAACTATTTATCTATACATACAAACAATTGTGCTTGGTGATTCAGTTTCTCACCTATGCAATCATTAGACCAAATTCACTTATTTATAAATATAACAAGCTGTGTGTATATCTATCTATCTATCGATCTATCTATCAATCTATCTATCTATATATATATATATATATATATATTATAACAGTGTATGGTTGTCCCTATCTCACTTGGTGGGTTTGTGGCAGACCAAATGCGGTATGATTTGGAGAGTGCTCAATATCTGTGATAGAGCTATTATAGAATAATAATTATAGATAATGATAGATATTAATTCTTATATATATTTATTTAATAGCATGGATGTTTATCTGCAACCCAGGGTTTCATGCTGCCTTATTATGACAATCATCAGACAGGAAGAAAGATATTTGAGAAATCAAAAAAATCAAAAAATACAGTCAGGTGAATGTTTACTTTGAGATTTGTATGATTTTTTTTTTATGTTCATGAGTATGTGTGTGTAAAATTAACACAGCATAAACAGCTGATACAATTTTATTGCAATCTAACGCAAAACAACATAAAATACTAATATTGTATAATGCCCCATAATATATCTTATCTTTCAGACCTATCATACTTTTTCATCTATTATGCTTACAAATCAAATTTTATTTTCTTCGTAATGCAATGAGGATAATAATTTGTTCCTTAGTTAAAATTATCACTACACACACATACACACACACAAATACATAAAAAAAATTTTTATTCTGTCATATTTCTACTAAGAACCTTTGTTACACCTTGCTACAACAATATCCAGGAGACAACATCAACTCTATCATGAGACACATGTATCATCACACACACACACACACACACACACACACACACACACACACACACACACACACACACACACACACACTAACAATCTCCAATACAAATTTTACTCACACATACGCACAAACATAAAAAAAGTGTTAAAAATCTCAAAGTAAACATTCACCTGATTTTGATTTTTTTGATTTCTTAAGTATCTTTTTTCCCTGCCTAATGATTGTCGTAATAAGGTGGCATGAAATCCTGGGTTGCAGATAAACATCCATGCTATTAAATGAATATATATAAAAACTAATATATATTTAATTATCATTATTATTTTATATATATATATATATATATATATATATATATATATATATCCTGGGCAAAGCTGTTTGTATTGCACATAATGCTAATACCCTTGGAAAAGGTATGAATCCAATTATCATCTCTCCAACTATGGGTAAATAGTTGGGCAGACTGTCTTCTTTAACCTTTTGGCATAGTAATCAGTCTAGGAGATAGAAAACTGAATTCAAATCTGTTCAACTTCACTTAAAAAATGACCTTGTGTCATATCCTGCTAGTGTGGAGGCATAGGTATATATATATATATATATATATATATATATATATATATATATATATATATATATATATATATATGCGTGTTTGATAATGGCCTGGGAGACCTGGGTTCAATCTTTGGTCTAGTTGTACCCAAGACTCAAACAATAGTTCTTGATGCTTCCTTGCTTAACACTCAGCACTATAAGGTACAGATCAAGGGTAAAGTGGAGCAATCCAGGGAAAGGAGTTGTATCCTCCTCTACACCTTAGTGTAGTGACTATTGAAAAGGAAGCCTTCAGGTCGCCTTTGATTACGGTCACTAATTTTACTTATATATATATATATATATATATATATATATATATATATATATATATATATATATACAATGAGTCAGTATTATTACTGGTTAAAGTCCAGAAAGTTTTAACTTGTGAAAAGCCTGTTTACAATTCGTATGTTAGATACAAAGAAATGGTTGATTTTTCTTATTCTATACTACAGCTCTGTCTTTAAGTGTGTGAATCTTTTGCTAACTGCACTAAATATAGTCAGTCAAAAGCAAATAGATCCAGTGTATACTGACTTTCTTGAATATCTATTCTGTGTTGACTACTTCCATCTGTTTTCTTTCTAGCTTCCTTAACTAAGCCACTTTTAGGTTTTGTTGCTATATTTAGTAGTGCCACAATACTGAATTTTGCTTCTTTAATAAAATTCATCCCTCATTTAAAGAGTTGAAAATAGATAAACAACTAATTGATTAATATTCTTTTGAATTTTCAATAATTTCAAATAGTAATTTATCATAGCAGAATGGTATAAATATAAACTTTTCCAAATATATTCAAATATAGCCTGGCTTTTATCCTAGTATCACTTACAGAAGTAAACACAGATTTATATTGTTATTCAAGTAGTTAGCGAAGATAAAGCAAAGTTTGTTATTTTTTACCCTTCCAATTAGGGAGTGGATATAGAATTACCTTCTCATTAAACTAAATGTTTTTATTTCACAACATGCAGCATTTATTAGAGTTGAGAGTACTTAATATTTAAGAGTTTTCATAGAATGTAACATTGCTCATAATTAGACTGTTAAATAAAGAAAATCAAAAGATAGTTTCCAATCAGAAATTTGAATTCCACCTTTAAACCAGTCAAACTACAGCCCACAATACTTCTGAATGCCTCACCTATTTTTATAAGAAAAACAATGTTTATTAAAATTAGTAACCAATCTTACAATATTTATGAACATTTTTCTGATGTATTTTTATATTAATAACGTCTTTCAATTTAAAATAGAAAAATGAAATTATGCAATTGTTAGATATGCACCTGTAATTTAAAGAAAGTAGTTTTAAAAAGATTTTGATTCACAGATTATGGAAATATTCAATTTTTTCCTTAATGCACAAATCATATTTATATTAAATTCATTTATTTTTCAAGTATCCCTTTTTTTATCTTTTAATCATTTTGTAATGTATCCTAGTAGCAACATGTGTTAATCACAATAATATCAGTGATAATATTATACCAAGACTTCAATTTTTTTTGATAAAAAAGATCTTTTTAGCAAAGAGAAAAAAATCAACTTTTGCCAATTTCTAAGGCAGATGCTCATGCATATGGTTTTCTGTCATGAAAATGTTTAAAGTTCCTTCAATGTAAAATAACCTTGGATTTTTTTTAGTAGTGCAGCCCATTTGATAATAAGTCTTGTCTTCTCATAAAAGATTGCCCATTTCTTCTTTAAACTAAAATTCAGCATCCCTGTACATACTGAATTTTTTAAAAATTCAAAAAAATTTAATAAAAGAATCTTAAGAAAAAAGGTTTGATGTTTAATTTTGCGCACATATTGAAACTATACAAATAAATTTTAGTTGATTATAATCATTTATTTATTCTATATAAGATGTATAAAATAATTAGATATTAAATATATATACTCCATCACCTATGTTGAGCCTCCTCTCTATGAATATAGCAAACTATATGAGTGTATACTTCAAACCAATGGTGCTCGGTAAGTCAATTTCTCATCTACATGATCATTAGACCAACTGCACACATTATTTAGAAAGCTTACATTATTTTGAAAGTAAAATATCATCTGTTGTAGAGAGAGAGAGAGAGAGAGAGAGAGAGAGAGAGAGAGAGAGAGAGAGAGAGAGAGTATAGAAATCTAGTTCTTAAATATTACATACAGTTTGATCTGTGTTCTTGTTATAATAGCCAAAATTTGTTTTAAAAAAAGACAGTCAGATAAAATTAATTTCCCTAGATTTACATTAATCTAAATATTGATGTCTATAACCCTTCTTTTTTTGCTTTTTTTTTTTTGAAATGATAATTACTTTTGTTATTCTCAGATCCACTTAGTAATGCTTATATTTACTATTCCTGAATGACTTTGATTTTGTAAATTTTAGTAAAGACATTTTTCTCTCCTTTAATCCTTTCTTTAGACAGATAAAATGACAAAAAAATCTTACTTTGTTGTGTACTCTTGGCAACAAAAATCTGCCTCTGTTGTGTACTCTTGGCAACAAAAATCTTACTCTGCCCATGTACTCTTGGCAACAAAAATCTTGCTCTGCCTGTGTACTCTTGGCAACAAAAATCTGCCTCTGTTGTGTACTCTTGGCAACAAAAATCTTGCTCTACCTGTGTACTCTTGGCAACAAAAATCTGGCTCTGTTGTGTACTCTTGGCAACAAAAATCTGGCTCTGCCTGTGTACTCTTGGCAACAAAAATCTGGCTCTGTTGTGTACTCTTGGCAACAAAAATCTGGCTCTGCCTGTGTACTCTTGGCAACAAAATCTTGCTCTGCCCGTGTACTCTTGGCAACAAAAATCTGGCTCTGTCTGTGTACTCTTGGCAACAAAAATCTGGCTCTGCCTGTGTACTCTTGGCAACAAAAATCTGGCTCTGCCTGTGTACTCTTGACAACAAAAATCTTGCTCTGCCCGTGTACTCTTGGCAACAAAAATCTTGCTCTGTCTGTGTACTCTTGGCAACAAAAATCTGGCTCTGCCTGTGTACTCTTGGCAACAAAAATCTTGCTCTGTTGTGTACTCTTGGCAACAAAATCTTGCTCTTCCTGCAGAAAGGGTTGAAATTAATAAAAACTATTTTCTCATTATAAAATATCTTAAATGATTTATAGAGTTAATGAATTCTATGTTCTGTGTGCTGTTTTAATTTGAACAAGAAATATGAGTTAATTTTAATATTTTAACATGGAAAATGCTGTTTGATTATCTTTAAGTTAAATGACACATTATATCAATAAAGACAAAAGTGATTTGATTTCTTAAAGGTTGAATTACATATATTGCCAAATCATGTGTATTCATATGTGTGCATGTTCATGTGTGTGTGTGTGTGTGGATATGTGTGTGTGTTCATGTGTGGATGTGTAATCAAGGTTGCTTTACAATAGAATTATGCTAAGTAATTCAATCTCATATAGTTATTTACTAAACTTAGCTTAGACGTAGCACAAAGAAATATAAGGTGCCCAGTGAGAATCAAATTCACTTCTAAATGTCTGTTAATCTAGCTTAATAACCATTACACCACATGAGGTGCCCAAGTCATTATTACAAGAGTTCATTCTCTACCAATTGCTACACACCTATGTCCTTGTGCTGTACTAAGTTAAGCATAGTAATATATATATATATATATATATATATATATATATATATATATATATATATATATATATATATATATATAAGCTTTAACTTACACACTTTTATATGGAAGTAACCAGCAAGACATATCAAGTTCTGAAATATGGCCTAGTGCCAAGGGTGTGTGCTGTAAAAAGTTATTCTAGTTATCCAGAAGTCATATGCCAGAAACGAACCATTTGCATTGTAAGATGTCAGTAAAATACACAAAATATCACAACAGCCAAATTGTCTGATCTACTTCACCATACACTTAGTAGACAAAAAACTTAGCCCAAAATGAAACACCATAAAATCACACATTTAAATTTGGTGAATGAAATTAAACTTGAATCTTAGATTAACTGCAAAAGGATATTATCTATATCAATATTAATGGTTTTGCCTTCATTTTAAAGAAATACTAAAATATAATTTTTTTATTAATAATCTCAATCAGTATGCTGTTGTGCATGATCTGTAAAGTAAAAAAGTATAATATCACTGATGATTTCATAAAAAAATTTACTGTTTTTCAAAAAAATAAAATTATTTTTTTAATGTTAAATACCATAATTCTAGCTTTTTATATTAAGTTTAACGATGTTCTGGTACAAAGGCAGAAGTATGGAGCACCTTGTGAGAATTAAACTCTCCACTAACAGTTTGTTAATCTAGCTTGTTAACCATTACACTACACAAGGTGCCCTATATAACCAAGTAAAATATTTTTATAATTTTTAATTCCTTTTTTATTTTTTATTTAGGTTTTATACTTGTAATAATGGCATTGAATACTTTTTGTACAAACTTTTCTCATTTAAATTTCTCTCTTTATATATATATATATATATATATTTGTGAAATATAAAAAAAGAAAATAGAAAAACAGAGTTTGGCAAATGTGATGAATTTATTATGATGTAGAGACAACATTAAAATGTTTCGGTTTTAATAAACCTTCATCAGGACATTAAGATGGTGAAAAATGTTGCTTGAACAATGATGAATGTTTTTTTTAATAAAATGTTTTTTTTAATAAAATGTTTTTTTTAATAAAATAACAGAAGAGAAGAAATTATATACAAAGAAAGAGAGGTTCATAACCAGTCTTTTTGAAAACTATTATGGGATTGGTAAAGGCAATGATGTTTAAAATGTGTTGAATTTCAAAGAGATACAACAGATTGAAAAATGATAAAAGCATTAATTGTCAACATTTTTGAGAAAAGAGGAAAGAAAAGAAAAGAAAAGGAAAAGAAATAAAGAAGAAAGGAAAAGAAAAGAAAAGAAAAACTCCATTGTTGTTCAAGCAACATTTTTTATCATCATAAAGTCCTGATAAAGGTTTATTAAAACCGAAACATTTTAATGTTGACTTTACATCATAATAAATTCATCACATTTAGAATAGTTTGTTTTTCTATTTTCTTTATACTGTCAGATTTAGTTCCATTATTTACATTTACTTCCATTATATATATATATATATATATATATATATATATATATGTGTGTGTGTGTGTGTGTGTGTGTGTGAGTGTGTGTGTATTTCTTTTTATATATAGAATTATAAGTGTTTAATTATAGAATTTTATAGATTACTATCTAATAAGTACTATTTGAAACTATGAATCAAGCAATAACTCTTCTCCAATTAAGTAAATCTTATAAGATTTACTTTCTACTCTGTGTAACTCTTCATCATTCTTTAAATGTTGTAACTTAGTACATACTGAATGTTCTGAAGATCTTTGGTTGTCAAAAGAGCTTATTAGATTCATAATATTATCTTTTTCTTCATTTTCTTTTATTTGGAAATGCATTTTTCAATAACATATATATATATATATATATATATATATATATATATATATATATATATATATATATATATGATATTCTAACATGTGTGAAGGGAAAGAAAACTTTCCCACAATGAAAAAGTAACATATATAGTTACATACCATACAACTTACTGAGACCTAAATTTTGGTCTAATATTAGTGGGTTGCACCATATGTAAAATACAAACTTTGTGCATATAAATAGTTGGCCAAGGCTTGTCCTAGGCCAACTGGTATGTCTACAATTTCCAACTGCTAAAGATCTCAACTTCAGTCAGAGAAAGTCACATGATGCACAAATATGTACAGTAACAAAAGGTTATTTTTCTACTTTTTTAAATACTTGAGACTAATTCATATTCCAACATCATGTTTTCCTTTTCTGATTATTTTCATATGTAAATACTGATATTATTCTTAGTTTAGTTGAACTCAGTCAGATAACTAGATTTCTTTCTTTCTTAATAATGCTTTTACAATATAAACTGTATGTTTAAAGTGATTACAGCAACAATGGTTTCTTTGTTTCCCACTTTTTGTTTCTGTTTTATTATTAAAAACCTATAGATTGCAAATCTTGCTATTTATTTTGTAGCTCTTTCATTTGCTGCTGTCATATTCAAATTAAATACAAGACTTAGAATGCTTTCAGCTCAGATCTGAGAACGATTACAGAGAAACAGTTCTGATATAAATTATTGTACCATTTGCAACAATGTATATCATATATAAAGCATCAACTAATGGTTTATAACATATTGTATATAAGATTATTTATCTTATATAATGCATTTGGCAAATGTTTATATGCTGGCTCTCAAAGGCTAGCGACAAAAAGTCCATGGTCCTCATTTCCCTGAACATCTTATATGATGCATTTGACAAATGTTTATATGCTGGCTCTCAAAGGCTAGCGACAAAAAGTCCATGGTCCTCATTTCCCTGAACATCTTATATGATGCATTTGGCAAATGTTTATATGCTGGCTCTCAAAGGCTAGCGACAAAAAGTCCATGGTCCTCATTTCCCTGAACATCTTATATGATGCATTTGGCAAATGTTTATATGCTGGCTCTCAAAGGCTAGTGACAAAAAGTCCATGGTCCTCATTTCCCTGAACATCTTCATAATATATGTATTTACCCCACCCCTTTACCAGGGACAAAATGTAACACAAAATCAATTTTTAAGTGGAATTGTTTTTGAATTCAGAGTTTTCCTTTTCCTTGATTGATTGCCAAACCAAGGCTAAAGAACCCAGTCTGCCCTACTATTTACCTAAAGCTAGGGGAAGAGGTGGATTCATGAATTACCCAAGGGCAATAGTGTAAAGTGAAATGTAAACAGCCTTGTCCAGGATTGGATCTCAAGTCACCTTTATAATGTAAATGCAAATCTACCCTTAATCACTGTTAAGAATATTTATTTTTTATGGTTTAAAGTGGAAACTATATCACAATTATATTATTATTTTATTATCTTTATATCTAGAAGTATTGTTATGATAATTCAGGTTATATTTTCAACCTATTTAAAAAAATAATTTGCACGTTCTTGAATCTTTAAAAATTGCTGCATAGAACATTTTGTAGTGCAAGAAATTCACTGATTTTACTTTATTTACAATATTTCAATAAAGAACTCAAAGAATATGCGACTAGTTTTCTCATCTTCTTAGAAAATCAGTTATAGTGTTCCAGATTTAATGTATCACACTGTGAACCTTGTTACAGAAGGTGGATCTAAGCTTATAAAGATATAACCAACCCAAAGGGAACCAATTTTTGTTACTGAGTTACTGCTATGTGCTATAAATATAATGTTGCTCAGTGTGTAAGTATTGAAGCCATGAAAGGGTATCCTGGTGATCCTGATCTCAATTTTCAGATTGCTTCTTTTTCATTTCAAATTACCTTCATACATTTACTGCTGACCTGTTATCTGACACAGACTTTATTCTAATTAGCCTGCAGCTGGCTTCAAGAATTCTGCTGCAGTTATACAGGAGATCAAATGATTATTTTTAATGTTTAGGAAATAGAAAATAAAAAACCCTAACTTGAATTTCAGCTAACTTGTCTAACAACTGAAATTGTTGAACTTTAATTATTTACTTTCTAAAGGAAGAACACAAAATTTCACTTTTTTTCCTCCTTTGTAAGAGCTACAATAAAAAAGAGACTTTTTTGAAGTTAATGTTTTTGATATTTATCTTCAAAATAATTTAAAGTTTGTTTTTTGATGATGAAGAATATGTGAATGAAGAAGCTATTAACAAGATGAATAAATCTTGAATGATAACAATGAGGATGTTTGAAAGAAATATGATATTTATGCTAACAAGATATTGCAGGACAGGTGTAAATGAAGTGAAGGAAATGGCAGGGATGCATGAAAAGTGGTTGAATGCATAAAGGTCTTGCTAACAATTACTTAACAAATGTATGCATAGAGATACCATCAAATTTACTTAAAAGCCTGTTTTGTTTTTACAGGTTTTAAAACTTGATTTCTATAGATTTTGTCAAAAGAATAAAAAAGCAGAGGTTATGATATTTATAGATGACTAAGAATTGGCTTTTTAAAATTTTAATAGCAATATTTACAATACATTTGAAATGTTTTTCTTATACATAGAACTGATAACCTGTTTTAAAATAGTTGTTTTATTGAATGTCAAAAAAGTATTTATTGAAAAGAAAAAAGAAAACTTACTTTCTGAAATATGTTTTTCTGACTATCACTTACAAGACAATTTATTGTTAGGACAATTGATATAGATTCAACACTTGCAAAGAATGTTTTGATGAAATAAGAATATCATAAAGATTTTGAATGCTTTAATTAAATGCTGGTAATTTTCAGTCTCTTAACAAAAATTAACATAAAATATTTTGAAATGATGACATTTAAAAGATTCTTTTAGGGAAGGCAGAAATTGCAATATTATGTTGCACTTACTAAAAAAAAATTAAACTCTTATTTAAGGATGATGGGGGTGCTTATAGTGTAATGGTTATCACTGTAGGAAATAAACAGAGTAACCCAAGTCCAACAACCTGAATGAGGCTGTTTGCATTTCACATAGTGCTAATGCCCTGGGGAAATGTATGTATTCAATTATCCTGCCTCCAGCTATGGGTAAACAGTAGGGCAAACTGGGCTCTTTAACCTTAGTATGGCAGCCAGTCTAGGGAAAGGAAAACTCTGAATTCAAACCAGTTAGACTCTACTTAAAAATTGTCCTTGTGTTGCATTCTTCTCATGATAGAAAAAGGTGGGTAAATAGAGACTTTATGTTTATGAAATAAAACTCTTCTGACAAGATCTCTTCATCAACATTTTGATCATGTCTTTTCCTGCTCTGTTTTTAAGCTTGTTGCCTCTCTATCTTTTCTCTACATTTATTTTACATTGGAAAAACTTATAGGAGGAGTGCTTAGCATAACGGTTATCTTCATAAAAAATAGAATTGGTGACCAAAGTTCAAATTATGTCTGAGGCTGTTTGTGTTTCATTTTGCTCTACTATTTTGGGAAAGGCATGAATCCATCTATTCTTCTCTCATCTATGAGTAAATAGTAGTACAGACTGGGTTCTTTAACCCTGGTAAGATAATTAGTCTAGACAAAGAAAAACTCTGAATTCAAACTAGTAGTACTCCACTTCAAAACTGACCTTGTGTCACATCCCATCCATAGTTGAGGTAGCTGGATAAATAAATACTTAGTCAAAAAAATAAAAATTATTTTCTTAATGTTAAATACCATAATTCTAGCCCTTTATATTAAGTTTAACTATGTTCTCTCTCCCCAAGTCTCATCAGATGGAAAATGAAGTTTAAATGAACTAAAAAAAGACATTTTGGTAATGACATTATGGACAGTGTAAGTTTTACATATTGAAATCATCTTTTAAATCAGACATCTCTAAACTCCAGATAGGTCTACCATAGAAATGTAAATCTTATTCATTCATTTCAATTTTATTTATTCATTTATAAAACTGTCCTGTTTTCTTTGAGCCTCAAAAACATCTAAAATATACAATGTGTCTCTTGTACTAAAAGGTTTGGAGCTCACTTATCAAAGTGAATATAAATTGACAAGAACTAGTTGAGATTCAAAAGCTTTTTTTGTTGGTAGGTAGCATTTCTGGAATAAGATGACCTTGTTCAAGGACGAATGTGTCTTTCTCTTTAAACTTTAAACTCAACACCATGAGAATTTTTTGATATTCAAATTCTTAAAAACATAGAAAGTTAATACAAAAATGTATTTCATTAAAATATTTCTACAAATTGACTGTATCTCTTTTGACTTAAGTAATAAAGATTTCAATACCTGCAGCTGAAAATTGATATACCACTAATCTTATTCCTTGAAGTTTGCCAAAGATATTACAACATAGCATTTAATTTTTATTGATTTTTAACCATTTTCCTTTTCTAATTTTTTCTGTTGTTCAATGAAAAATTTTTTTTAAAATTAACTTTTGAATATTTGATTAATTTGAAGAATGTTTTAGGAACTTGATTTTTTGAAATAAGTTAAAAATGTTATTTCAAAAATGTTCTTTAATGATGGTTTTGTAGATGGATATCATGTTAGAAATATTAAAGCATTCACTTCGACTGATTGATGGTTTTTAATGGCATATCAAACTGCCTAGAGTTATTTTATGCCTAGATGTTATTCATTCATTGTACATTCATACTTGCATTTAATGTATTGTTGTTTCTTTAGACGGTTTTTTTTTGCACATGGTCCTACTAAATAATTTTTAAGCAGATCTATTAGACCTATAAATGGGACCCTATTAAGTACTACAACTTTGGATCAAAGTGGACCTGGGAGTAATGGTAATGAAGGAATATTCTACACTCCCCAGATATCCAGAGCTGGAGCCTCACCATCAGATATAGTTTAGTGTCATACCCAAGATATCCCTTTTTTTTTAGGGTGATAGTCTTACCCCTCTATAGCGAATACAGTCAGTGTATTCTAAGCCTTACCCACAGGGCAGCATTCTCTTTGGTTTAAAATAGTCAACCTCTCTTTTCATTTGGATTCTCCAGCTTGTGGGCACCTCACATGTGTAATGGTTAACAAGCTAAATTAGCAGACCATTGTTAGTGAGTTTGATTCTCACTGTGTGCCCCATACTTTGGGCCTTGTGTCACAACTAAACTAAGCTTGTTAAATGACTATTCTCCCTTCTATATGTTTTTACTGATGACTCAATAAACGTCTAGATAAGAAATCATTAACAGAAAAGAATGTTTTTCCGCTTCCACCATCTTTTTTATCTATTTTTTAACATTCCAATAGAAAATGATTTGGAGAAACTTCCAAGTATATATTAAGCAGTCTGAAAAAACAGATTTGTTTGGAAAATCTTCAAACAAATTTACAAAACCATTATCTATGTGTATGCTTCAACATTTTTGTTTAAAAAAATTACATGGTTTATTATCTTTATTCTTTTTTTTTTGTTCCCCTTTTTCTTGTTTATATCTACCTTCTTTCATTCTTTCATTCTTTCATTCTTTCATTCTTTTGTTCTTTCATTCTTTCTGTAAGATAGAATTCTCTCTTTGTTTCTATATAATCATATATGAATATTAGTTTCAAAGGAATTTTGATTTCTTCAATAGTTTTATAAATTTGTCTCCTCATCTAAAATCATCATTTTGCCTTCTTCGGAATAATTCTATTGTTGCATTTTCTACTTAAAGACTGTAAAATTAATGCTATTCTACTTTATTTGATTTTGTCTTTATATTTTGATTATTATTGCTTTAGTCTGCTCAAAGTGTGCAACACTTTTGTTTTATTGTTGCTTTTACTTTTCTTTATTTAAAGCCAATAACATCTTAAATATCACAATTAAGTGTTTCTATTTCAATCAATTCTCATATTATATCAATTCCTATAGTCCACATAGTGATAAGAATTCAGTTTAAATATCTATTGTTTTAAACTATCTTCATTACTATAAACAAAGACACACGTTGATTTTCTCTGAAAAATTGGTATTCTAATAATTATTTAAGTTATGATATGTTAATGAGATGTAAATTAAATCCTGAAGTGTAAATTTTATCACCATCCATTGTACACATATTGAAATGTCCTTATCTACCTTAGATTTTCTGATTTACAAATATTTTTTTACATTTTCTTTTAGATAAAATAGGATAATTTCAAAATGTATAATGCTTATTGACAAAATAGGATGAATTATCTTAAAATGTCAAATGAATAAAATTGTAGAAATTGAGCAGTCTGAAAAAAAAGATTTGTTTGGAAAATAATAACCGCAATGAATGCTTTAAAAAAAATCTTGTTTTAATTCAACATTTGTACATATGTTACTTTTTGGCTCATCAACAATTAAATGGGTTTCACTGCACTAATTTTCACTTTCTTCTATATTCTCAAGACTCTATTTTGCTTTAAATATATGGTTTAAAGGTTTGGTTTGGTTTGTTGGGTTTTATGGCATATCAACATTTGTAGGTTATTTAACGCCAAATCCATTTTTATGTAAATAATCTGTTCTATTTAAAACAATTCAGTTTAGCATAAGTACACAGTTTAATTGTCAAAAACATTTCCATTTCAAACTATTCAAGCAGTTATATGTAACAATTCAGTTAAGTGTAAATACAGCTTTAATGTTGAAAAACAGTTCTATTTCAAATAATTCAGTTTACGCATAAGCACACAGTTCAAATGTAAGTACGATTTAATTGTCAAAAACATTTCTATTTCAAGCTATTCAGTTTAATCAAACAATTCATTTTAGCATAAGTATGCTGTTAGTTCTATTTAACCCATAGATATGGCCCTATCAGGTGCTACCACTCCGGGCCAGAGTGAACCTGGGAGCGATGGCAATGAAGGGGTACTCCGCATTCCCCAAAGCTCCAGCACTGCTGGAACCTCACCATCAGACTATTTAGTGTCATATCCAGTACATTTGTTGGGGAGGGGGGGGTCTTACCCCTCTGCAGAGGTGCAGTCAGTGTATTCTACAGCCCCAGTCGACTGGGCAATATGATTTAAACATTCTTTTTCTTACATATATTGCTAAAAAATATATTCTAGATTATTTTTCAAATCTTAGGGGACAATGTTAATTTTTGGAAAGTTCTAATGTTTTTCCCAAGATAACTGAACTTATTGAATTTTAGTTGATTTTAAAATGTGTTTTATTTATAATGTACATCTCTTTGCAATTCATCAAATTTTTTACCTACTTCTCATCTGCAAACTGATATCCTTTTGAAGGGTTTTTAGGAGTTAACAATTTTGATTATTATTGTTTTTGTTTGAATATAGAATTTGCCAGTTTTCATAAAATCTACTCCACTTGAGATTAAAATATTTACTGAAAATATATATTTTAATTAATTGTGTGAAAATACTAATTGTGGTCTAATTTGAATATTTGGTGTATGTTTAGTATTTAATATACAAGGGTTAATAATTGAAACTATAAATACATATAAGTTTTATAAAAGATCTTTATCTTCTACTTAAGAAGAATGATTTGTGTTGATTTAAAGAAATTGCAGGACATTTTCCTATGAATTATTTTAAAGAATTTATGTTGATTGAGATTATTTTTTTAAATATTCATTTTTTATTTCTCTATCTATTAAATGTTATTTAAGGAACACATTTTTGTATATTTAAAACTGTTGTATTGATTTGATTTTTTTGTTTGTTTGTTTGTTGTTTTTTTTTATAACAACATAAGATGTTAAATCCAAGAAAATATTATTCTATGTGTGCGGAAATATGAATTTACACATTTGATTGATTTTTCTTTTCTATTAAGATAGATTTTTCATTTTATATCAATTTGACTTCTAACTAGAAAGTTCTCAAGAGTTTATTTGCTGTATAAGTGAGTTTTCATTTCAATGGAAATGACAAATTCAGTTTACAATTCAAGAAAATTGGTAACTTTCAATAATCTTATCTGCAATCTTGGAATTCAAAATAAAATAATTTTTAAAAAACATGATGGATAATATTTTGAAATTGTAATGGCATTTTGCTTACTTATTTTGTAACTGATGGTGTTTAGTGGAATTCACTTTATAACCCAACAATTCATCCAGATAAAATGCAATTTCCCTTTACTGCTGCTACTTTTTTCTCTCACTATTAAAAATGGAGTGTACAAAATGCTAGCTGTAGAGAAGCTGATACTTTCAGTAAATCTGTTCCTTTGCCAAATACAATCTGGACTTGGCTTCTTACCAAACCAGAGACAGTGAGTTACTTTTTCTTCCTACACATGTGGACTTAGATTACAGACTAAGCCACTGGAGTTCTCTTTATCTATCTATATACATCTCTTTCTTGCTATAAGTCTTTCGCTATGATCTCTGCTTCCTTTCATTTTCAATGATGATGATGATGATGATGATGTAGCAATTTTTTTCTCTCTTTTTTTTTTAAATTTTGATTCAAAACGTTTTCATGAGTATTCTATTTACCTCTATATGATTTGAATAAACTTTGTTTTTGCTTTCAAAATAAAATTATTGGTCTTATTATATAGGTTAGAGTTTAGTCTTATTCTACCAGACAATTTCATTTGAATTCTTAATTCATTTGATTAATAAAAATTTTCCTTTTTTCATATCTTTTTAGGTGGTCATCAGTGAAAAGCAGTTTAATGGTAAGTCTTGTTTAAATCTTAACGGCAATCAACTTTAAAAAAAAATTGTGTATAGCAAAAATTATTATAATAAATATTGCAAAATTCTGTTAACCAATTCAATTTTAAATTCAATTTTAAAAAGCAGTAAAATGAAAAATGTTAAAACTGTGTCTTTGAACTTTTTTCTCAACTGAAAATATTGTTTTTTGTGTTAGCATTTTTATTATTTCCACTTTTTTTGTGAAATGTCAAATTTGAACCTTTATACGATACAGGTGCCACTTGTGGTGTAAATGGACACAGTGAACCAAGTTCAAATCCTGAACAAAGCTGTTTACATTTCACATAATGCTAATAATTTTGGGAAAGCTATGAATCCAAACTAATCTCCCTTCAAGTATGGGCAAATAGTTGGACAGATTGGGCTTTTTAACTTTGGTATAACAACCATTCTAAGAGAATGAAAACTCTGAATTCAAACCAGTTGAATATATTTTCCCAGCCCTTCTGCCACGGACAGGATGTGACTCAAGGTTAATTTTTCAGCAGAGTAAAGCCAGTTGAAAGTCAGTTTTCTTTCTCCTAGACGGGTTGCCTAACCAAGGCTTAAGAACCCAGTCTGCCCAACTATTTACTCATAAGTTAGTAAAATTGGCGACTTTAGTTGAGGGTAACCCAAAGGCTCCCTTTTCCATTGTTACTACACCATGGTGTAGGGGAGGGCGCTACTCCTTTCCCTGGATTGCTCCACTTTACCCTTGATCCATACCTTATAGTGCTGAGTGTTAAGCAAGGCAGCATCAAGTACCATTTTTTGAGTCTTTGGTATGACTCAAACTGGGATTGAACCCCGATCTCCCAGACTATTGGTGAACACTCTACTGATTAGGCCAATGGCTCCGTAATTTACTCATAATTGGGAGGAAAACAGATGGATTCATGCCTTTCTTAAAGGCATTAGGATAAAATGTGAAATGCAAACAGCTTCATCCAGGGTTTGAACTCAGGTCATCAATTCCATTTCCTATCATGATAATTGTTACACTAACCTCTAAACCAGTTTTACTTTGCTTTAAAATTGACATTGTGTCACATCCTGCTCATAGTGGACAACCTTTATGCCATATTGGTGATTCTTAGAATTGTGGTGGGTGACTTGATTCCTTAGAGATGAATTTCAGATCTAAGAGGAGGCATCTTAGCCAGGAGAAGAATTAGAAATGAATTTCAGTTACACAGATAATAAGGATCACGTCGAAAAAATTTACTGGATGGCAATTCCAATTTGGGGAAGATTTAAGAAAACCTGTAATCATAAGCAGAGTAATGTGACCTGGGACATTAAAAATTGTTGCCATGTATAAAATGCATGAAAAACTAGCTTCAATTGCAAACTGCATCCTTGATAAAAAAAAAAATTGTGCATTTTTTTGTAAATAAACCAACTGGCAAGTGGAGAGTATTTTTTTTTCTTTAATAACAGAATCAACATCTGCATATAAACAGCATTTGGCACTGATGTAGATATGATGCATGTCAGTAAGTTGCTAGCATCATCAGTCACTCAAACTCTAAAATAGAAATAAGATGTATAAAGGGAGTGAGTGAAGAGAGAAGAGAGGAAGGGGTTCATTGCCAAAGAAATGTCAAAAACCAACACATATAAACATTGTCTATGCATTACTGTCCTTCTCATAGACAATAAACATCTTATTATTTCGATAAAACAAACAAATATTGGCTTTTTTGGTTTAACATAGACATCTCAATTATTAAACTAATCAAGATCACAGTATATATCTTAATATGCTAATAGCTATTTGTTACAGATGACAAACACAGACACTTTTTATAATCTTACAGAAAAATATAACTACAAAGATTTTTTTCTTTTAATTTGGTTAAATTTGACTTAATTTATCAATCTTTTAGCCTTCAAATTTTTTTTCTGCATAAATTCAGTTGGATATCTATTCTATCAAAACAATGATTTTTTTTTATTGGTGTGTGTATGGGGGGTCATGATTCTTTTTGTCTACATCTAAAAATATATGAAGCTGTGTGAGCCTGGTGCTATTTTGAAGGAAACTTGATGCTTTGTCATACCAAGAGGCAAGGACTGAGAATATTTACCATCATCATCATCATCATCATCATCATCATCATCATCATCATCATCATCATTACTCTGCCTGGGGAATGTGTTACAGGTATATTTGATCCCACACCATTTTAGTGGATAAACAACCAACTTGCTTATATTACCATATAAATTCTCAATATTCAAGTTATCTGATATCCTAAATAACAGGCCTGGTAACTGATACATTTAATATTACATGCTAATAATTTTTTTTTTTTTTTTGGTAACTGATACATTTAATATTACATGCTAGTAATTATTTTTTGGTAACTTTCATAGTAAATTTCAACAGATATTCAAATCACTTGAATAAATGAGAATGTGAAACACCCTGAAATATAGAAATTTTCAATAAAAATATTAGTTGGTTTATAAATATCATTTAATTTGTCAGAAAATAAAATCTGAATAAGTTTTATTTGCTTGTTATTATCATGTCTAATGTATTTGGACTATGAAAGCTTTATTCAAAGTTCTTTTATATATAAACATGTTCAATGGTACATTCATATCAGTAGCAGAAATTGGATTAACTATGGCAAAAGTAACTTTGGTCAAAATTAGAATCTTTGATTATAAATGATATTTATTAAAAAAAAACTGTCAGTGACAACATCCTAGAATTCAAGAACTTTATACAGGGATTAAGCATTATATCATTTACAATGATAAAAAATACAACTGAATTTTCTAAAAAGAATTTAAATGTCTTTAATTTGTTATTTACTAACTTCAAAAAGATAACATTTCTATAGCAACAGTCTTTTGTGAAAAGATATTGGGGTTTTTTGTTTAAAAATCAAAGCAAATTTCTAAACAGCATGCTTTTAAAATTGAAAAAAAAGAAAAAAACCAAATTGATTAGATCAAAAAATTTATATTTTTAATTTCTTTTATTGTTATTTATTATTACTGGCACAAAAAGGATAACCCCTCAATAACATTAATTATGTGTAAAAACAATTTTCTAAAGAGAACACTCAAAATTTTTAAATAAATAAAAAAAATTGATTAGAAAATAAGATTTTCAAAAAAGTTAGCACTCACACACACATATACATACATAGAGAAAGAGAGCTTGGTCTGATGATTACATGAACGTGAAACTGACAGTCATCAAGTGTTGTTGATTCTTTGTCTACTCTATCTTAACTTAGATCTACATATGCTTTATCATCAATATTGAGCACTCTTTACTAATAAATATAGTTAACTTCATTATATTGATATAGATATTAGCATTTATAGATCTTTCTTATTTCTTTTGTTTTAAAAAAAGATTTTAAAATCATTTATATATAAGAGTGTATGATACACTTCCACTTCTTGCAACTTTCCTGTTCTTAGATTAAGGTATGGGTGTGTGTGGGAAGATCAATCATTCCACAGCTTGGCACATATATTTATTAGTAAAATTTTGATTTAAAATCTTTGCTGTATAATGTTCAATCTATGTGATATATATTCATCACTGGATTAAGTGCATTGACAAAGAATGACAACCTACATGTATTCAATCAGTTAGTGAAGGATAATCATGTAATCATCATCCAAGTGTTGCTACCATACAATAGTAATAACACAGCAGTATCTTGGAAGAATTTCCGTTTTATCTTATCTAAGAGATAAGATTTCTATATGGTCAATAACCTGTCAAAGTAGTCTGTACTTTACCTACGCATATGTTGTCATCACTTTCTGTAGATGAGATATTGCTGCTGAGATATGTGATGGTCAGTTGGTAACATGTGCTGACCTAATTAGAGTTTGGAGCACATAGGGTGTTTAAACCCAAATTCACACAGCATATAAACAAAACACAGACATGATCTGATCAAATATCAAGTTGCTAGCTTTAAAGAAATACTGTTTTCTGTCAATTGTTTGATAGCTTAAGCTTTGATTGATTGATTAATTGATTTTAATGTCATGTCAAACTGTCTAGGGTTATTTTATGCCTAAAAGTTAAGGAATCACATTCATAGTAAATTCATATTTACATCTTTTTGGGGAGTTGTTTCTTAAGAGGTTTTTTTTTTGCACATAGTCCAATTAAATACAAATAATTTTTAAAAAGATGTATTTGACCCCTAGATGGGGACCTATTAGGTACTCCTACTCTGGGTCAGAATGGGACTAGGAGTAATGGCAATGAAGGAGTATTCTACACTCCTCAGATCTCCAGAACTGGAGCTTCACCATCAGTTGTAGTTTAGTTTAATACCCAGGATAGCCCTTTTTTTGGAGGATGAGAGTCTTACCCCTCAGCAGGGGATCATCATCATCATCATATCGCGCTGGTAGCACGGATATCCCTGACCCTCTCTCGCCACTCCTCCCTATCGTTCATCGCTCTAGGTAGGTCTTCAGGACAACATCCCGTATCCTCACATAGCTGCTGAATGTATGTTCATGCTGGTCGTCCTGCTTTTGCACGGCCATGTGTGGGGGTCCATAAGAGTACATCTCTTATGAGTTCGTCCCTGCTTCTCCAGCAGTGTCCTGCATGTCTGGTTCATCTAACTTGAATAGTTTTCGTGATAGGGGGCAGGTGGCCGTACAGTTGGTGTCTTGTGGGGTGTTGCCGCCAAGACTTGTTTAAGATTGCACGTAGCATTCTTGTGTAATTGCCGTCTAGCTTCTTCTCCAGCCGTTTTGTTAGCGTCCATGTAGTGCAACCATGCCTCACCAACAGGATTGGTTTTAAGCTTTGCTAAGTTTGGTATTTCATTAATTCATAATTTGTTCCATCTTTTTCAGTTATCAATGCTTATGTAAAACAAAATACTATAAAGTCTTTTCTATGCTTCTAGATACAAATAGGAATAAAATAGGTGACTAAATAAACAAATTTATTTTTTTGTTTAAATTTTTGGTAAACTATTTTCTTGGTGACGACTGATAGCATTAAGTAAATTTTGTTACAAAAGAATGAACCAAATGACATTTAAAAAAAAAACCTTTTTGGAAATCAGAGGAACAAAATTACATAATGACTGAGTATTAATAAAAACATAAAGGTCATTTTTTAACTGATAACCTAATTTACTATCGCAAAAAAACAAAAAAAAAACCTGGACGAATAAGAAACAAAGCAGCTTTGAATCTCTGTCCTTAGTAACAGAAAACTTGATGAAATAGTTTAGATTAATAGGCCATAAATATAGTACAATCTTTACAGAATGTTATACATCTTTGATCACAAAAATATCACTTCAGCACAATGCTAAAAATCTATTAATAAGAAATGAAAAAAAGAACAATACCGTCATAAAACCACAAGTAACAAGCTAGTATATTTATCCATTAGCTATTAGAAATTTTCAAAGCATGATATATATATATATATATATATATATATATATATATATATATATATATATATATGCACGTTTTTTATATGTATATTTAAATTATAATTCTTTAAATACCTTACTGAAGGTGAAATGTATTCCCTAATCTTAACAGTTAAAGAGAAACCCTTTGCTGTTCAAACACCATCTGATGATCCAATTAACTAGCAGTGAAATAGATTTATAATGGATTATATCTATTGAATTTTCTTGATATTAATGATATATATATATATGAGGGTCATTTGATAAATAAAGGGAATTTTTTTTCAATAAATAAATACTCTGAATTGTTTGAAATTGGTTTATAGCAAAAATTATTTTAATCTTGCTAAAATATTTGTTTTGAGGCTATTCAAAATGGTGGTAAATCAAACACAGTGCTCCTAGCTTAAACAGAGGTGTGTCATCAAATTATAGCTGGCTGAGAAGTACAAACCATATGAAATTTACAAAAAAAATATCTGATGTTTTTGTCAAAAAAGTCTTTATAAATGGGTTAAACATGAGTTTGCTATGATGGCACCGAGTCAAAAAGAAAATCCATAGAGGGGAACACTCTGACTCTATGGTAAATGAAAAATTCTGGGTGCAGTAGTCTGTATAGAATTACATACTGATAATGTTCTAAGGAATGAAAGGACTCATCATTATTGATTTCCTTGAAAAAAAGGGCAACTGTAAACAGTGCTTGTTACTATCAACTCCTAGAGCAAAATTCATTTTTTTGACTGAATGACTCATATATGTGTGTGTGTGTGTGTGTGTGTGTGTGTGTGTGTGTGTGTGTGTGTGTGTGTGTGTGTGTGTGTGTGTGTGTGTGTTTTCTCACCTTCCTATGTCAGTTTCATAACTATAAGTTTCATCTATTTGTAAAAAAAAAAATACAGTTTTCAAATAAAACATTGTTCATTTGAAGATTTGTAAAAGAAAATTCATGAAATTTATTGTCATGAGATTGACACGAATAGGTGGGAAAAAATTTATTCATTTAATAATTTATTCTATTCTATTGACCAGGTACCAAACATTTTTCTGATTTAAGAAAAAACGTTTTTATACTATTCATCTCACTATAAATATATATATATATGTATATATATATATGTATTATTTGGTCCAGTTAAACCGGAGTTGGGAGTAATTTCATCAGGACAAGAAAACTATTCAAAAGTAAACATTTAAATTTTCCTATATATATATATATATATATGGACACAGTGACACACGTTTAAATCCTGGACGAGACTGATTGCATTTCACATAGCACTAATACCCTTGGGAAAGGTATGAATCCAATTATTCTCCCTCCAACTATAGGTAAATAGTAGGGCAGACTGGGTTCTACAGCCTTGGTGAGGCAACTAGTCTAGAAGGAAAACTCTGAATTCAAACCTGTTAAACTCCACTTAAAAATTGACCTTGTGTCATATCCTGCCTGAGCGGAGGGGTTGGTAAATATATATATATATATATATATATATATATATATATATATATATATATGTATATTCTCATAAAGCAAGTTATGAAATAATGAAATAAATCATTTAAAAAAATTGCATTCCTGGAGACCTGAGGAGATTTATTGTTATTTCGACTCGAGTGAAAGATCCCCAGTTAAAAGCTAGTGTGAAAAACTCACCAGGAGTGAAATAATAATTTGGATTAATGTTTCTCATTTAGATATTAGACTGTCAGTAAAATAAGATTCAAGTAACTTTTTTTTTTACCAAACTCACAAACAATGGTCTGGTTTGGTTTGGTTTCTTTGTTTAATGGCATATCAACTCTTTTTAGGTTATTTAATACCAAAGCCATTCTCCAAGAAGAACAGTAGTAGTACTATTTAACCCCTAGCTGGGAGGATAAGGGGGTTCATACCTTTCCCAAGGGTATTTGCCCGAAAGTGAACGTAATAGCGCGACTGGAGGACGAACTCGCGTACTACAATTCCGCAGTCCATCACTTTAAAAACAATGGTCTGGTAGGCTAACTCTCTAACAACTGCATCATACGAGGCACCTATTTCTTATATTTAATAAGAAATTTTCATTATTCAAAAAAAAAAGACATAAAGTTGTTGCTTTTCTTTTGATCATTTATTAGATGTATCCAGCATTTTTTTTAAATAATAATTTGAAAATTTTTACTCATCCCTAACAAAAAAATGATTAAATACTTGAATTTCAGAAAGAAATGTATGTTTTATTTTTTAGATGCTCAGCAAGCATTCAAGCTCCATGACAAAAAAGATGAAGGGTCTGTACCAACAAAAGAGCTTGCCAATGTCTTCAAAAGCCTTGCTTTGCACGTACCTGATGACAAACTTCAACATTGGGTAGATGAGATGGATGAGGATGGTAAGTATTTATTGTTTGTATGTTGTTTCATTCAAATTATTATCCTTATCTTAACTCATTCCACCTCCCATCCCCCGCAATGTTTCAGCCACTGTGTCCGGCATTTTTTTTCTGATATATTCAGTCTTTGAGATTCTATTTTTGTTCTTTCAGTCCAATTAATACAGAGAAAATCAGACATCACAAAAATAAGCTGTGACCTCTGGATAATAAAAATAAAATAATAATTCATTAAAACTATTGTTTTTTAAGATTTTTAAAAAAATGATGTTAATAAACAACTTCAAACTGAAATGTTTACTTTATGATTCATTTCTGTTGATTCTTTAACTCAGTAATTAGGAAAATGAAAATGTTTTAATTATCATTTTGTAAAACATGAAATTAATTGTTATGAACATTTTACAATTGAAAGTCTATTTCAAACTAATTTTTCTCTAATCCCATTAACATATTGACCTGAATCACTTGGAAGATTTCAGGTTTGAATAGATAATCAATAAATTAGGAATCAGCTTCAAATTCAGAATCTTTTTTTTTCAATTTTGTATATTTCTTTATTCACTAGGGTGAGTAAAAAGTTTTGCAATATTTTGACAATGTAAGGTAGAATTCAGCAGTCCTAGATGATTTTGCCAAAGTCGTAAAAGTGACGAACCACACTCGACTGTGAGATGCCAAGCTCACTCAATACTCTCCGAGTACTACTCACAAGACTTGCCTCTATCGCTTAAAGCAAAATCTACAGTTTTAGGCTTACCTGATTTTACCAGTTTTTCAAGCTTCTTGCAACCTGACCAAAATTTCTTGAACCATCTGGGTTTTTTACTGCACCTTCATCTCTCACACAACAAATGTTTTTGGTTGCTTCCATTATGGCTCTGTTCAAACTCATAAATCATAAGTTCCCAATTTTGATTATGTTGCATGTTCATCTGTGCAGCTTTCAAATCACACACAGAATGAAGCCAGGCACAATTTGTCTGGGCACCAACATGATACTACCAATCACAGCAAGTACCTTTTATGGCTTGAACTACTTCGGTCATATGATGTATGCAATACAAACTAGTACATACTAAAATATTGCAAAACTTTTGACTCACCCAAGTAAAAAAAATATGATAATACTTACAGTGGGAAAAATAAGTAGTTCATCCCCTACTGATTTTCTAAATTTGCTACCTTACAAAAATTAGGAACGTTCTATAATTTTCAGGATAGGTCCGTCTTGAAAGTGAGAGATAGAATATAAAAGAATTCTAGAAAATCACATTATAGTCATTTTTGAACATTTATTTGATTTTTTATAGAAAAAAAATATTTTACCCCATAGCAAAACATAACTCAGTACTTGGTGAAGAAACACTTGTTGGCAAGCACAACAGCCAGATGTTTCCTGTAGATGGTTACCAAGTTTTTACAGATCCAGGGGGATTCTGACCCACTCCTCTTTACAGATCCTCCCCAAATCCTTAAGGTTTGTAAGTTGTTGTTGGCAACTCAACAGATTCTTTAAAGGAATCAGGTCCAGAGACTGACTAGGCCACTCCATTATCTTGATGTGCTTCTTCTTGGGTCACTTATCAGAACTAGGATCTAATATTCCTAAAGATGCTTTGAGCTGTTATCATGCTGGAACACCAATCCATGACCCATCTTCAGTGTCCTGGCTGAGGGCAAGAAGGTTTTCACTCAAGATTTCGCTGTACTTGGCCCCGTCCATCTTTAACTCAGCCTGGTGTAGTCATCCTGTCCCTTTAACAGGGAAACAGCCCCAAAGCATAATGTTTCCACCACCATGCTTAATGGTTGGGATGGTATTCTTTGGGTTCAAGTCAGCTCTGTTTTCCCTCCAAACATGGTGAGTCGAGTTGATGCCAAAAAACTCAATTTTAGTTTCATCTGACCACAGCAATTTCTCCCAAACTTCCTCTGAATTATCCAGGTGCTATTTGCAAACTTCAGATGGACCTGTATATGTGCCTTCTTGAGTAGGGGGACCTTACGGGCACTACATGATTTCAGTCCACTATGACAGTGTATTACTAATGATCATCTTGGTGACTATGGTCCCAGCTGCCTTAAGATCATCAACAAGCTCTTGCTGTGTAGTTCTGGGTTGTTCCCTCACCTTCCTCATCATCAGGTTTCCTCCATGTTGGGAGATCTTGCATGGAGCTCCAGACCAAGGGAGATTAATAGTCAATCAATGTTTCTTCCATTTTCTTATTATCACACAAACAGTTGACTCCTTACCGAGAGGCTTGTCAATCATCTTGTAGCCCATTTTAGTCTTCTGCAGGTATACAAATTTAATATCTTTTAGAATAATAAATCCTCATTTAATATCTTTAAGAATATTAGATCCTTGTTTAATATCTTTAGGAATATTGGATCCTCGTTTAATATCTTTAGGAATATTAGATCCTTGTTTAATATCTTTAAGAATAATAAATCCTCGTTTAATATCTTTAGGAATATTAGATCCTTGTTTAATATCTTTAAGAATAATAAATCCTCATTTAATATCTTTAGGAATATTAGATCCTAGTTCTGATAAGTGACAACTTTATCCAACAAATTTTGAGCAATTATGTTCTGTATCAGTTGTATTTTTTAATATCAACTTTCAGCTGAAGAATTTTTAAAAATAATGATTCCTTGTAATAGGTAGAGTTTGCTGATTATCTAATTATTGGATATCACTAACAAGTCTCTTGCCAAAGATTTTCTCAAATTTTGTAGATTAAGAGTAATTTACACTACTACATTCCTGCCTCCAATGAAAGACTCCACTTGCATGGCTGCTAGGCTTTTATTCAGGGTAGCCTTGGTTCATGTCCAATTTAAGTTTGACAACTTTTTCATGTAACTTGAGTTATTTCCTTTAGTTTAAATATTTATGGCTTCCAAATTTTATATTTTCAAATTTTCTAAAACAAACAACACCAATAACTCTGAAAATTTTCCTTACTCTTATTTTTCTTTTCATACAGATTTCTATTTAAAAAGATATTTCAATAGAATTATAGATATTATCTTCTTCAAATATAGCTTTATTGACTGTGTTTTTAATCGAAAATTAAGAACTATTTACAAAGAGAAATAACCTTACTTTATTAACAACAACGTTCCCAATGGAGGTGTGCTTAGCATAATGGTTATCATCATAGGAAATAAAATTGGCAACCCTTGTTCAAATCCTGGATAAGGCTGTGAGCATTTCACTTCATGCTATTACCCTTGAAAAAACACAAATCTATCTGTTCTTCCATAAGCTATAGGTAAATAATAGGTCAGACTAGGTTCTCTTGGCTTGATTAGACAGTCTGGAAGGAAAATTCTGAATTAAAACCAGCTGTACTCCACTTGAAAATTGACCCAGTGTCATATCCTGCTTGAGACAGAATGGCTGGGTAGATAAATATATTACCAAGTTGGTTTGATTTGGTTTCTTTGTTCAACAACATATAAACCTTCATGGGTTATTTAATGCCAAAGTCATCGTTGAAGAACAGTAGTAGTACTATTTAACCCATAGCTGGGAAGGGATAAGAAGTTTCATGCCTTTCCCCTGGATATTCGTCCAAAAGTAAACATGATATCTTAACTGGAGTTCAAACTGACTTACACTAATGTCTCAGTCTACCACATTAGCCTCTACACCACATTTCCTACATTCTCAGGAGGAAGTAAGTTCAACAATATAATTCATTAAGAATAAAAATTATCTAGTGCAAATAATTTCATTTATAAAGAAATAATAGTAACATCTTCAACTATATCTTTGTGTAAAATACATTTTATTCAATTTTTCTAAACATATACTAAAAATACTAATAAACTTTCACTGGAGAAAGCAGTTTTTTCATTGTCAAACTTACATATTTTTACATTGTGACTATTCATATAAGAAAAATATAGATTTATTCAGTATTATTTTAAATGTAATTTTGATGATTACTCTTGATTTGTAAATGTCTATCTTTTCAGCAACTGGTGTAATCAGGTGGGAAAAGTTCAAGATTCTTTTTGAACGCAAAATCCAGGAAGATGAAGATGAACGTGAATTGAGATCTGCCTTCCGAGTCCTTGACAAGAACAATCAGGGTGTGATCGATGTAGAAGATTTGCGCTGGATCCTCAAATCACTAGGAGATGACTTGAATGATGAGGAAATTCAAGACATGATCAATGAAACAGACACTGATGGCAGTGGCACAGTAGACTATGAAGGTATGAAATTGCATAAGTCTGACAGAAATTCTCTTTAGATTATTGATTGGTTTATGAATTTTAATTCTTAATTCAATGATTCCTTTAAAAATTAATACTTTTTAAAATCTTCTCTTGAAATGTAATGAATTTTCTCTTCTTTTTTTTTTTTTTTTTTTGAAAAGCAAAGAACAAGGATAATCAACTTATTTTTCTAATGTTTATTTATGTATTTAACTGTTTTTCATTTTAAATTTCTTTCTGTTTAGTTGCAGGTCAGAAGAATAATTAACATGTTTTCTTAATATTCACAATTTAATTTTTGTTTTTTTAATTGAACTTTTTTTTTCTCTGATTTATGTACTTTGATCCATACTCTAAATCACTGTTTTCTTCACCTTTTCTTCTCTTTGGCTCATTTTTGGTGTCCAAAAAATTTTAGGGCCACATAAGTACAAATAGAACTTTCATGTAACAGGAAATACATTTTATTTATAAAAGTAAAATGTAATAGAAAATATAAATACTGACTGATGACTCCACTGTTTCTGGTGTCTATCTACAAACTTGTTAAGTTGAACTTTTAAACCTTTGGTTCAGTTTCAAGTGTAAGTCTCCTCTTTTTTTAATCTGCAATAAATTATATTTCTTTGTTCATACATCATTTGCTGCAAAAAGTCCCACCAACTTCAGGCCCATTGCTCTGAATATTTTTTACCTGTCTCTAACAAAGATTCATCTTGAAATTTTGTACAAAATACTTGAAAGAAATTGACACATTTTCCAGGAAATTTTGTACAAAGTACTTGAAAGAAATTGACATATTTTCCAGGAAAATGTCCCAGTTGAGCATAGGGTCTCTCTACCAAAAGACAAGATGAAGCTAGAGTTTATCAAAATAGAGAAAGTGAATAAGCTTATTTCTTTCTATTTGTAACTTTTTGTTAAATATAAAAATTTTAATTTTGATAAATTCTCTAATGTGTGATTCTATTTGATAATGCACTAAATATTTTCTTTATATATAACAAAATTATATTAGCCTACTCAATTTCTATTAGTGCTCTAAGATTTGCTTAGCGAATTTAACCATAAATGGTATGAAAACATTTTTTGTTGTGTAGTTTTGAGGATATACATGCAGTAGCATTGTCACCAAAAACTGCTATGTCAGTGAGGGCTAATCATCATCCAGGGAAGAAAAAAAAAACAATTTGTTTTAGTGTTAAGATCTTCATTGTTTTATATTCTCTGTTCAGTCTGAGGCCATCCAAGCAGGAAGAAATGAACAACAGACACCACAAGTGAGCCAGCTTTCTTCATTTCTTTAGGAACTCTCTCTTCTCAGATCTTTTATTTGTTCCTTATTCTTCATTTCTATTCATCTCCTTGCACCCCAGCCACTAAAAGAGAAAGAGATAGAATCAGAAATCTGTGATATATATATATATATATATATATATACAAGGTTTCACTAAATATCCCACCCCCATTTCCACTTCTGGTAGGTGACATGGCCAACCCCTATCCCAACTTAGACTTGAGGACCTCAGCAAAACTCAGTAAGGGGATCTTGGGTACTAGATCAAGCATATCTTGTTACACCTAGCCTATGGAAGAGATGTTAAACTCCGTCAACTCATCTCAAATTAAAAATCCCCAATTAAGTTTGTTGGAGGTGCCCGTGGTGTAATGGTTATCGTCATAGGAAATGGACACGGCGGCACGAGTTCAAATCCTGGACGAGACTGAGAGCATTTCACATAGCACTAATACCCTTGGGAAAGGTATGAATCCAATTATTCTCCCTCCAGCTATGGGTAAATAGTAGGGCAGACTGAGTTCTTCAGCCTTGGTTAGGCAACTAGTCTAGGAGAAAGAAAACTCTGAATTGAAACCTGTTAAACTCCGCTTAAAAATTGACCTTGTGTCATATCCTGCCCGAGCGGAGGGGTTGGTAAATATGATTAAGTTCTGAAATAAAACAAAATGTTTTAATCCTTTTCATAGAAAAAATCGCACAGCTGAAATCAACCATATGAAAAATATATTATGGTTCAATAAGTTAAATGACATGTAATAATATTTACATATAATTTTTGACAAATGATAATGCCAGAACAGGAAGTAAGCTTGCACAAAACTGTTGCATTCTGGTTAGTGAACACTTGTAATATTAAATAAAGGACAAACCACGATATGAGAGGAGTTGTAGTTGGTGACTGTAGTCGAGGGCAACCGTAGTCGTAGGCGACCAGAAGGCTGCCTTTTCTATAGCTACTACACTAAGGTGTAGGAGAGGGCGCCACTCCTTTCTCTGGATTGCTCCACTTTACCCTTCATACATACCTTATATTGCTGAGTGTTAAGCAAGGAGGTACCAAGTACCATTTTTAAAATCTTTCGTATGTTGTGACCTAGGATTGAACCCTGGTCTCCTGGACCATTGGTGAACACTCTACCCACTGGGCCAATGAGCATATATTCTCAGGAAAAAGTATATACAATAGAGAGACTATTAGTAGACAAGAACATAGGATTAGTGAATACAGAATAAAGATATAGTCCAATAATAGTATTGGCTTCCGTTATTATGGTAGCAACTAAGGTGATCTAGTGCGATCTCCAGTCTCCAACGCTCTAATACTATTCCTATAAGAAGCTACTCTTCACCTTCTAGTCTGCCCTGGTATTAGTAGCTACTGCTATATATGGCAGATGGACTAGTTCATTGTGTGGAAAAAGGTGGGTGATACCCAACAAAAACATGACCCCAAAACTATTGAGGCACTCTTAGTGTAATGGTTATTGTCATAGAAAATACATAGTGACCCAAGTTCAAATCCTGGATCAGGCTTTTTGCATTTCACTTGGGTCTAATATCCTTGGGAAAGGACTCTAACTATTCACCCACTTGCTATAGGTAAATAGTCGGGCAGACTGGGCTCTTTAATTTTGATATGGCAACCAGTCTAAGAGAAGGAAAACTCTTTATTTAAACCTGTTGAACTCTGCTTAAAAGAATTGACCTTGTGTCACATCCTGCTCATGGGGAAGGGGTTCGGTAAATACATAATTAACTATTTAAGTATCCATTACAGACCACTGGGAAATTGGTTTTATGAATTGTTCCTTCAGTTATGAATGACAGTTCTTCTTTCTTTATCTTTTTTTATTTGGCAATGGAGAATAACAAACTGATTTCTATCATTTTATTTTTCATCTTTTTTTTTTTATAGAAATCCTCCATTTTGTATATAAAAAAGAAAAAATAGGCTATTTTTTCTTTTCTCTGATTTCATTAGCATTTTTTTTTTTTTAGTATTCAATTAAAGACAATTGAAAAATCATTTTAAGTTTAATAAGATTCTTTTTTAGGGTAGTCTATTCCCCTTCCAACACACATTCTTAATATTGGTTTCCAAATATCAGAGAAAAAAAAAGTTCTAAGAACTCTTCACTATTCTTATATCGACTCTTTTTGTGCGCACACACACACACACACACACATGATCTCTGTCACATCATAACAGATGATGACCATCTTTATAACCAAAATTACGACTCAAAAATCCTGTTTGATAACTAATTCATATATATATATATATATATATATATATATATATATATAAACATATATGGGCATGTGTGTACACACATACATACA